>MU182370.1:29956-146966 GCA_016904865.1 Pissodes strobi | reverse complement strand
GTGTGTGATCCTCTGATCTAGTCCCGGATCCTGACGCGGTTTCCCTTTCTTCTGTTACATTCAAACTGAGTGTCAAACGTTTTGGAACATGCGGCTTTTCGATTTCCAAACCCTGTCTTTTCCAAACTTTTGACAAACTACTTAGCAGCTGCGATTCCATATCTTCATTTGGTAAGCATTCTGGATCATCATCACTATCTCCTGACTCACTTTCCGTCTCGGATTTGGCGATAGTAACAACATCTTCGATTTCACTGTCACTATTTTCTAACAACGCCTCCTCCAGCTCTTCCTCTGATAAACCACGCTTTGATATCGTAGGCCCTTACTGGTATCGATACGTAAAAACGTAATATAATGTGCGCTTATTGGTATCGATGCGTAAAATATACGTGCAGGGTTCCACAAAACGGCGAGCGGTCACTCTACCGCTGCCAACACCGAACTGGCTGCATGCATATTGAGTCGATGAATACCGCATTGGAGCAAGCATGGGTGGAGGGAGAGGATAAAGCGCGGGCTAACGACTGTAATCCAGGCAAAATTGTAATTTTGAGACGTAAATTTTACGTACGATACCGGTCTAGGGTTAATAGTACAATTATTACAATTATTATTATGAACATTATTTACAAAATTTGGATAAATGTTTTCTCATTTTTTCTCAATTTGTATGGAATGTTCTGACTCCATAAATTCTCCATCTCTAGCCAAGTTTTCTGTTACTTGTGAAGTAGCACAGGAGACTTCTGGCTTCGTTATATGGCGAAGTATTGATACGTTGCTTCATACCTCTTCCTCGATTTTTCTGGCAGTAGCGACAGACAAGCGATATTTGCTTAGGTATTATACAAATCAATAATTTCAATTTTTCACAATTTTAATAATAAACTGTCAGCTTGACGTTATTGATAAAATAAGAATGTTTTCATAATACCTCTCTGAAAACTATCATTTTCGACGTCTCTGTAGAGCAAAGAAAGTAAGTCTTTTCGGTCTGGGCACGGGAAAAATTTTCCCTCGGTCTCTAATTAGGGATTGCGGTAAGAAACCTCTTCTGCCAACTATCTTTTGCTTCTAATTAAAGTTTCGTGCTCCGAGAGGTGGGAGTATAAAAACCCCGAACTAGAAAATTGATATGTTAAATTAATTGTTTTGGATGAAAATATAATCTTAGTTAGTTTTTGATAAATAATTCATATTCTACAATTATACTTCAACTATGAGATCTAACAAACTCAACAGCAGTATTTACTCCTATCGTCGAGGAAAATGATGAGACCGGATAAAAGAGTGGACGTTTTGAGGAGTATGAAAAAACGTGATAAAAAGTACTGATGTATTTTTCAGTGCGTTTATTTTAGTGCATTTCGCAGCTAGTGTTAACAGTATTACAATGAACTATGAAACTTTGGTTATTACAAATTATACACATTATACTATTTTCAATGGATAATGTTATTCGAGCAATTCTTCTGATAAGAATCTTTTTATAGACACGCAAAAGTAACAGATTGAAAAAGCACTCGCTCTCTGAGTCCGAACTATCGGCATCATTTTCCAAATTGTCGCTTTCCCTATCGACTTCGTTTGTGTTCGCCAACATATCACTAACTTTCGTTGGCATAGAATCATCCACAAACTATAATGGCTTACTTTTATTTCCATCAAGAACCCAACCAGAATATGGTTAGGTTTAAAAATCCCCAATAAATTTAACCCCTGGTTAAATAAAAAGTTAGTGTCATACGATAGCTTATGGAAAACCAATATAGGAAAGTGCAAATCGTTTTGTTCTATCTTTGGAGGTTTAGATTTTACAAGCTGTCAAACTTGGTAAATGGTCGATTTTCAACTGTAAATATTTCAAAAATCGTTAGAGATAGGCATAGGACATTATTCATGAAATAGGTCTAGATTTTTTCGCACAATCCAAGTGTGCAATAATATACAGGGTATTCCATTTAAAAAAATATCAAAGTGACCCCTAGCACTTTTATTTAATGTTCAATTGTTTTTTGCTGAACATATCCGAATTCGCGGAAGAAAATTACATACGATGGCTATTTCAGTTTTTTTTTATAAAAGTACAGGGAAAGTAAAAAAATCGCCTTGTCTAGTCCTCGGTGGATAACCCTGTACACTGGACACTCCCTTAGAAGAACGTCGGCCACTTTATTAGCAAATACTGGAGTTGATGTCTTAGCTCTCAAGCGACATGGGGGATGGAAATCTGCAACTATTGCGGAAAGTTATGTAGCCGAGAGCGTCAACAATAAAAAGGAAGTTGCAAATAAAATTTTGTACAATATAACGAAGCCAGAAGTCTCCTGCAGTACTTCAAGAGTAGCAGAAAACTTGGTTAGAGATGGAGAATTTATGGAGTCAGAACATTCCATACAAATTGAGAAAAAACGAGAAAACATTTATTCAAATTCTGAAAATAATGTTCATACTTGTAATAATTGTACTATTAATATTAATTTCACTTAATATTACTCCATTTTTATAAATCATTGTTAGCTTGACGTTGTTGATGAAATAAAAAATTAACGGTATCTCCTATGTTTGTAGTTTAAACTTAATGAATACAAAATGGCATAATTTATTACCACCCAAGAGTGGTAAGTTGACTTACAACCCGTCGTAAGGGGTAATCGATACCTTTTTGGTAAAGCTCACTTACGTCCTTCAAAATAGTGTCAAAATGGGTTGTTTACAATACATGGAAGGGAAAAATTCTGTTTTCCCCTTCCTGTATTGTAAACAACACATTTTGACACTGTTTTGAAGGACGTAAGCGAAAATTACCAAAAAGGTATCGATTGCCCTTGACGACGGGTTGTAAGTCAACTTACCACTCATGGATGGTAATAATTTATGCCACCCTGTATTAATTAAGTTTAAACTACTAACATAGGAGATACCTTTTATTTTTTATTTCATCAACAACGTCAAGCTAACAATGATTTTTAAAAATGGAGTAATATTAAGTGAAATGAATAATAGTAGTACAATTATTACAATTATGAATATTATTTAAAAAATTTGGATAAATGTTTTCTCGTTATTCTCAATTTGTATGGAATGTTCTGACTCCATAAATTCTCCATCTCTAACCAAGTTTTCCGTTACTCTTGAAGTACTGCAGGAGACTTCTGGCTTCGTTATATTGTACAAAATTTTATTTGCAACTTCCTTTTTATTGTTGACGTTCTCGGCTACATAACTTTCCGCAATAGTTGCAGATTTCCATCCCCCATGTCGCTTAAGAGCTAAGACATCAACTGCAGTATTTGCTAATAAAGTGGCCGACGTTCTTCTAGGGAGTGTCCAGTATACTGCTTAAACTTCTCAAAGTTTAGAAATTTACCAATTTTACTTGTTTTTCCCGACAGACTGATTTAAGCACTTTCCATTTTGATATCGCATGGAAAAACGAGGATTAAAATTCGTCATGTTAGATCTTATATCAATGTAATTTTGAACCATTTTGAAATAACAAACCTTCTCATCGTCACTTTTAGTCACTGTAAATTTACGCGCCATTCCATTTTTGGAATCAAGAGTAGTAACAATTATAACTTCATGCCTTAATTCAACATTGGCCATTTTCATTACTCAGAGTTCTTTAGAACGGCACGCTATAGCAATTCCCATTATCATTACAACCTTCATCATTAAATAAATATCATCAGGGGCTTCAAACAGGAACTTATTCACATTTTTCCTGTCAAATACATTGGATTTTTAGGTTTATACCTGCCATTTCTTCTTTTTAAAAATGCTCGAAGTTTAGGATACTTGGAAATATCTATGTTTTCCTCTATGAAAAGGGGGGACTTCAACATGGAATATTCACACCATAAGCTTGATGGAGACTTTAATACAGCAGATTTTTCGTGAAAGTACGCCAAAAGCAAGGTTTCTGAAACTACAGTAGCAGTCTTTGTATGGCACAATTTCTTGAAGTATTGATACGTTGATTCATACCTCTTCCTCGATTTTTCTGGCAGCAGCGACAGACAAGCGATATTTTCTGATTCTTCTATATCCATTTGGCTATCATACAAATCAATAATTTCAATTTTTCACAATTTTTAATAATAAACTGTCAGCTTGACGTTATTGATAAAATAAGAATGTTTATGACGCTATAATAGTATGTTAAGATACTAGTTTTAAAAGACCATATTTTTTCGCACGAGCACGAAATTAGGAAACGACCCGCTTGCGGGGAGTTTCCTAACGTGCGAGTGCGCTAAATGTCTTTTAAAACGTGTATTTTATACTATTTTTTCTATTTTGCACGTTTTTAATGAAAAACATTAATTTATTCAAGTCGCGATCAAAAGTTGGACGGCCATCTTGTCACTTTTGACGTCTGTATTATTAAGAATCCCATTCAAAACGGTGTTGAAATTTTTGCTAGTGAGCCTTGACATTGAACAATTTTGTTAATATCATAGCAAACAGTCAACAAAAGTACTGTCGAAAAGAGGTTCTTTTCGACACTACTTTGCGTATCGAAAAGACTTCTTTATGATACCAAAACAGAACAAAATCTTATATACTCCACGGGATGTAAGTTTATTTAACAGTCTCGAACTATATTGTCAGCCCTTGCTATCGCGCGGGCACAAAATCGTCCTCGACTAGTAAATGTCACTTACATCCCTTAGTATAAATAACTATTATTTAATGCAGTACATGCGTGACATATCTATGACATATGATATTGCTAAACGTTTCATTAGAGTTTTTACAGACATCTTCTCTTGGTCCCGGTTTCTATTGTCTCGTTAGTGCCAAAGAAATCGAGATCAAGACGGTAAAAAGATCGAGACTTATTTGTAAAGTTCTATTATGCAGGGTTAGTAAACATGTGATTGTACATTTCATTACGTCTTTTATATTGACGAACCGTCAAGTCGGGAACAGGAAAATTCATGATATGAAATATCTAATTTGCATTTTCATAAATATTGAAAGTTCATGAATCGCATCTAGTTATAGCAGCTCATTTGCAACTTGGTTATTATCAGAATGGATGCTAGGCACTCTAGGCAGTTGAGACAAATTAATGTACCTTAAACATGGACATCGTATTTTAAAACAATTTTTATGCATCGCACAAAAATTGGGATGGATTAGTGGTCTTTTCCAAATTATTACTAGAGACGTGCGATTTTTATAACATACCTAATGGTATTATCTTTGTACATTATCTATATTTGTGAATGACGCAATATGAAAGCAGAATTTATTTACATTTTTGAGTACGTAGGATTTTATGATTAAACTTATCTGCTTATAAGGATTATGCTGATTTTTTTTGGAGTTTCATTAAAAATGCCTGTTGATGATTTAGAACATGTGTAATTCGTTTCGTATCTCCAATAAAAATTAGCATAGGAAGAATGTTCACTATTATAAATACTGATTATTTGCTATGCAATTGTTGGGTGGGGAGGGGGTGAACGCTCGTGCGCTACAGTGGCAAAGACTTGAACTTCAATTATCACGTCTTATACAGGGTGTCTCACGGCGACCTTTCATTAGAATATTTCGGAAAGTAAAGCCATTTGAATTCTGAAAATTTACCAGAAAATTTAAAATAGACGAATTACTTGAAAAAGTCAGAAAATTTAACTCGCTACGTGGACTGCACAAAAGAAAAATGTACCAGGCTACCAGTAGGAATGCAGAAGATAGAAAATGTTCCAGTTATCGTGACCTAGTATTTGGACTTACGAAACTCTTTTTCTTAAGCAAAATATTGCTTTAGGCGCTCATCAGCTATTATTGCAGTGAATATGAAAATAATTAAGAGACATGCTATACTGTCAGCCTTCGCTATCGTTCGGGCACAAAATCGTCCTCGACTAGTAAATGTCACTTACATCCCTTATAGTATATATAACTATTAATGGTGGTTATTTATGTAAGTTTATTATTTTTTGAGAAAAAGTACATATATTTTTACGTTACGCTTTTATTTATAAGTTGCGCATTGCGTTATGTTTTTGTTAGTTTGTAACTTTAGATTCGTGGAAATTAAGACATTTGAAAACAATTTTAAAACCAGAGCAGCGTGCTGAAAAAAAAACGCCAGAAACAACATTGGAAAAATTTTAGTTGTACCACAGTAAGCCTGCTTTCGATATCAGGATCGATATTTTAACGTCGAAAGAGAAGTTGAAAATTAGGTATCTTGTTTCGATCTTGTTCTCGTACGCGTCAAGATCAATGCCAGGATAGAGACTAGTCGATTATTTATTTGTGAGATATACTGAGTAAAAATGTCTTAATTTTGGAAAACTTGGTTATATTCAAGACCTTGACACAGAACATGATAGATTGACTTTACTCAGTTCACCGACACTTAACACTTTACAACTATGAGTGCATTTAATCTTTTATATTTATATCAGTAATATCCTAAGCCTAATATAAGTAATATGTTTTCATTGTAGATAAATTTCAAGTGTTTTGAACATTTTCAAAGTGCTGTGTAAAGGAGGCACCTGATATATATAAGATCTAATTTATTCGGCTGCCCAGTTTCCTTTTGGTGATTACAATGGATCTATTAAGGTAAAAATTGTATAAGTAGCTATATATAATTTTTGGTGTGCGCGGCTCATTTGCAGTTTTTCTTTAGTAGCTATAGTATTTCAAAATAAAATATTAATCAAATCTTACACCTTACTTAAATATTTAGACTTCAGATTTTAGGAGTGTAAGAAACGACTTTTCACAATTATTTGATATTAATATGAAATAGGAAGCAACAATAATATTATGGAAATGTCATGATTGAACGAAGATTTAGAGCTAGATTTTGACAAAAACCACTAATGCAAAATATTTTACTTTCAATATGAACCTTAAAATATATTCTTGTTTTTCAAATTTGCGTAGCATTGGTAAACATATGGCACTGTTATTTATTAATATTATCGCGTATCTAATTGCAAGATATGGAAATAAAAAATGTTAGATTATAGCAGCTGGAATTTTTTTTCCAAAACTTTAAAGTACGCTTACTTCCCAACCGTCATTTGTATTAATCGAAACGTGAAATAAAATTTCATATTTCTTTTACACATCACACTTCACTTGTTAAAATATCCTTCTTCTTTTATTTCGAACCGTTTCTTTCTATTAAGTATATCTTCTAATATATTATACGATAAAATGATGCCTCGCTATTAGTAAAGTTCTCCATTCTAGGCGAAATACATATTATTTTTGTATTAAATTCCCGACCTACATACTTTGAAACAATAAGAAATTAAATTAATATTTTATAGCGTTCCTTGCCTTTCCGATTAATGCATGTTAATTGCTTAACTTTTTATAGTTAGATTGTATTTGATTAAAATACGTGAACTTGTATATGTGTAGCATCTAAACATTTTGAAAATTTAAAAACATTAATAAACCCATAGCACTTAGAATGCACGGTAACAAACTGAAAAAGGAGGAGCTGAAAATTGGAATTACAGAATAACTAGACAGGAATGTGAAATTATGTTAAAACATCTGTACTGATAGTAGCTCAGAACAGGCTGAGATAATAAGAGAAAACCTTGGATGGCCGATGAAGAATATACAATGTAGAACGAAATTAAAAAATCAATAATAATATGGCTAAAAAAATTCATGCAGAGCAATAGAACAATTGCAAGCAAAACATAACCCAAAAAAATAAAGAAAGCTGCAGGTATATTTGAAAGAAAGTCAATGTTTTACTGTATAATGCTAACGAAAATATTTCACATGATACTGTATACACTAAAGAATGTATCAAAGAACCAAAAAATACAATTGGTAAAAAAACGCGGGGATTAAAAATGGGGTATTTTGCGAACCACCTCTCCCATCATTGAACCACTACCCTCATCCACTTTAAAATCTTAAATGGTAATATTCAACTTATGAGACCTGGTGAAAAGCTTTTCAAAAATACTTTACAGCGGTACCAACATTAATGAGATTTAACTACGAAAATGTTTTAAAACTAGCTTTTGAAAAATTTGGCAGGAAAAATTAGCAAGTAATCATAAATGAATCCCTAGCCTAAACTAAAACACTATTGTAGTGCTAAAATTCTCTATTTTTTGCACTGCAAATACTTCATTTTTTGGCAATTTAACGTGCTTGAAGTTGCTATCACTTGTGTCTGTATTTTCTTTTCGAATTTATTTGTTTCGGACATGTTGTATTCTATGGAAGAACTGGTAGAAATTATTTTTCTTTATGATGCTATTTGAACGGCATCCTGATAAAAGCGTCAGCCACGACTACATAAGAGATTTGGTTTCAGAATCTATCTGACCTTACCCATATGGACTTCTCTTTATTGGGTTAAATTGCTAACTTACAAAAGGCATTCGGCTTCTCTGTAAGAATCGCTTTAGATGATATTTAATGCTTGTCCAAGAGACATTTTTCAGAAAGTTAGGAGGAATTTGAAAATCGCCTTTGTTTCTGTTTAGAACAAAATGGAAATAATTTTCAACTTTCAATAAAATTGCAAAAAAAATAGAGAGTTTAGGCACTTCAATGGTGTTTAATTTAGGCTTGAGATACTTTTTCATCATTTACCCAGTGATATCTTCTTAAAATTTTGCTAATATTTCTTACATAAATCTCGTTAATTTTTGTATCGTGAAAAGCATTTTTGATCAGCTCTCCAGAGAGGTATCATAAGACGAGTAGTGCAAATTAAAAAGTTTCAGAGGATGGGAGTAATGCTTCATGGGTGGGTGAGGGTGGTCTGCAAATTACCTCATTTTTATTCCCCCGCGTTTTGCAGAAATGGCTTTTGTTTTATGATATCTTCTTTAGTGTAGAAAATATAACTAAAACAGAAAAGAAAAATATGTATCGAATCTTTATAATGCTAGCAGAGCAAGACACCGAAGAACCTTCAATTTACCAGAAATGAGATAGAACGTGCTTAAAAAACAAAACGAAGTCAATATGAATATCCTGAAGCTTCTTGATGAGCGTGAGCGTCAGTTACTAAATATGCCAGTCGAGCTATTCTAGCTTATTTTCAATAGTGAGAAACTTCTTAAGACAACATTTATCCAATTATCGAAGAAAAGCGTGTCCAAAACACGCAGTATTCTCTCTCTACATTGTGTTACTTAATGTTATCGACATATATTAATCAGTTTTAAGTCATGCTAAAATACTTGATTTTCGACATACAGGGTGCTAGTGCGCTAAAGTTCTCTTTTTTGGGTTTTAACCATAAATCTGACAAACAGATTGAGATATTACACTAAATTTGTATGATATAAAAACGACCTTTCGAATAAAATCCTGGCGAAAAAACTGTTACGCCACTGTTTTCTGTGGAAACTATTATTGTTACCGCTTAGCATTCAATATTAAACTTACATCGATTTGCTGTTGAACCGCTTATTTTTAAATGACAGTAATAATAATAATAATTATAAAAAATATTTTATCACCATGTATGTAATAGCAAATATTTTAGGGCACACATTTATATGAACTTTTCGACTTAAAAATGATCCAGGAATCGTCATTAAAATAAGTACATACAATTAAGTAACATCTTGTAAAACCATATCGGTAATGGGTCATACAGGGGAAACAAATTCGCTTCCAACATTAGGATCTCGGAAACCATAAGAGATACGAAGTCGGTTAAATGGAGGCAAAGTTGTGCAATTTAAAGGTCATTGATATGCCGTTGAGAAATTTAGAAAATTCCTACTACTTCCGGAGATATCCGTAATAAACCGAAAATCAGCTATTTTTATTTATTTTTTCCTGACTTTATTTGAAGAGATAACGTAGATAACATAAATTTTACATTATTATTGCCACTCTGTTTTATAAGATGGAAGTATCAAATTTTAAATCTGACGTTTCATGTCCGGACCGCATGTTCGAAAGTTGCAGACGTGTCCGCAAATTCCACACTTCCTGAAGAGCGCTTCCAAAGATATAGACGATTTAGGCAGACTGGTCTGTAACATTCATGAGCCGCTGCCGGTAACTGACTATCCATGGTATTATTATGGCTTTGCATGGCCCTCCGCTTGCTTCGCTCGCTACGGCTCAATCAACAAGAACTAACCAAGTGCTAACCAAAACTAACCCTAGGCTAACCCAAAATTAAGAAAAAAAGGTAAATTAATAAAAAACAATAAACCAAACATCTGTCGCGACCGACGGGAATCGAACCCGCAGCGCAGGAATGACAGGCACGCACTCTGCCTATATACTTCACCACTGAGGCATTGTAGAAATTTTGCCAGAACGTAGAGACATGGATTCGTGCTGGATGGATATTCAAAACAAAAGTGAAATGTAACAGACAAATCCGAACGACTCGTCAGTAACATAGCTTATTTACAATCGTGTTTTAAGAAAATTTACGAGCGACGGACGCGTCTGTAACATTCGAATATGCGTCCGGGCCCCCATCATCAACTTCCTTTTTTTAAATACGGACCTGGTTTTTTTATTTAATTTTTTAGAAGCCTTTGATTTCCCGAAACCAACGATGTATCACACTTGCCCAATAGCGGTAACAAATATTATCATAAATGAAATCGGATCAAGAAAGATCGCCGTATCTCTGCCTAACACATTATCTCGTATGGAAAAAATCTAGATTTGTTGATTTATTAATAAGTGTGATAAATCGTTGGTTTTAGGAGACTAAAGGCTTTTAAAAAATGTTATAAAAAAATCCAGGTGCGTATTTTAAAAAATGAAGTTGCTGATGGGGACCCGGACACGAAACGTCATTTTTAAAATTTGATACTGCCATCTTATAAAGGAGAAAAAGTGGCGGTAATAATGTTAAATTTACGAAATATTATCTCTTCAAATAAAGTCAGGAAAAAATAAAAATAAAATAGCTGCTTTTCGTTTTTTTACGGATATCTCCGGAATATCAATGACCCCTAAATTGTGTAACTTTGCCCCTATTTAATAGGCTTTGTATCTCTTATGGTTTCCGAGATGGCGAGATGGTGAAAAGCGAATTTGTTTCACCCTGTATTCCAAAAGTATTCTTGAATATTTCCCTCATGTATAAAAAATCCCAATAGGAGAGTGAAATTACAGCGAATATTTCCCTCATCTATAAAAAATCCCATTAGAGGAATGTAATTCTCGGAAAATTACAGCGATAATTGCACTGTAGAAACCGAAAGAGCACGGCGATAATTGCATCGTACATATCTATGGTAATCCCATTGTAAACTTACGATGACAGCGACAATTTATAAATAACGTCAATGTCAATTGAATATATATTATTAAAAATGTCTCGTTTCGGATTAAAAAAACCGTATTTTTGCGTCTCTTTGCTTTGTTTACAGTTACATGTACGTTTTTGTATTAAAAAAAGAATAAAAATGTATTTTTTAAAACCATGTCCTTATTCGGGAAATATTCCCTCGAATTACACACGTGCATCAAAATAACCAGATAATTTTGCATTCGAGCATTTTCATATTTTGGAAAAAGAGCCCTCCACCTTCGGTGTCGGGCTCTTTCTCCAAAATATGAAAATGAACTCATGCAGTTTTTAGACAACACGCTGTCATGCAAAATTACCGGTAATTTTGATGCACTTGTGCAATTACTTCCGATAATTTTGATGCACTTGTGCAATTACTTCCGAGAATCATCCAGACGTAAATTTATCGAAATGCGAATTGCAAGTGGATGACACTTAATTCTGATTTCGTAATGATCTTGGTACAAGAGATGCTCTGATTGGCATGCATGCACTTGCGTCAGTGGATAATTGCGCATATTTCATAGATTATGAGAAAACCTTTGATATCGTACAACACGAAAAAGTTATCAATATTCTAGCTAAGCTCGGGCTTCGTAGAAAGTATTAAGATAAAGCTATGTGCTTTCGCCAACACTACTTGAACTCAGAAAACATCTTAAATGCAGCTTTGGTGGGAAGATTAGAAAAACTGGTCGTAAATGACCAGCCTATTAATGAGATTAGCTATGCAATGGATTCAGTAATATTGGCAACGAGCCACAATAAGCTGCAATATTTTCTGGATTGTGTGACTTTAAAACGTGTGGATATCGGAGGGTAGTTAAATATTGGAGATATCAAGGAATAATTTATAAGCTAATATTTTGTCTAATGATGTTTAACTGGAGCAAGTACAGAAATATACCAAAATAACATATGGGTAGTTTCATTGAAATAAGAGCAAGAATAGCTTTCAAAAAAATGAGGAATGTGGTTCGCTAATGTAGCTTTGCTTTGCGTTTCCAGCTTTCCGGTGTTATCTATTATCGGTTCTTGTCTATGTAATGGAAGCGTGGATTCTAAGACCTTAGTTGCTATGTGCAGCTGCTGGGTGGTGAGGCGATGAACGATCGTACGCGCCAGTGGAAGAGGCTTGCACTTTAACGATAACGTCTTATATGTATATGTAGTATTATTGTTGAAACATGGGATATCGCATTTTCAGTAGTAAAAATATTAAAAAAAAACATTTTGTGCTTAAGACTATACGCCAGAAGTGCAAATTTCAACAATGCGAGATTAATATTATGAAATACAAGTATTTTTCTGTGTACTATATTTTGAAATTACTTGCCAAAACTTTGAAGGTTGTAGTAGAATTTTCCGATCATAGCCCATTTTCCCATCTTCAAATCGATGGTACGTATGGGTATGCAAAAAGTAAAAATTTACCTGGACTTCTGGTATAAAATCCACCAGAATTTGGGCTTAATCACGAAAAAATATCCAGATTTTTCGATCCTTACCTATTTTCCAGCGTCAAACCGTTTTCAATGAGATATTAGGCAACTAAATGTATAAATCTAAATATTTAAACCTAAACGTCATGCTGGAAGTTTGAAGACTTATTCCTTCAAATTTTTCATAATGCATCAAAAGCCAAAGATATCTATTCCGACCTACCGAAATATTGGAAATTTTTTGTGATTTGTTTCAATTTCATCCCGATTTTTGTCGAATTTCCCGATCTCGTCCAGAAAATAGTTATAAAACTTTTTTACAGCAAAGATCACGAGGTTTAGAAAGCAAAGATTGACTTCTTAAAGATAGCTACGTTTTGACTGACCCGTAGGCGTAAAGCAGATTTTTCAAACTGAAAATCAAAAAATTAATCAAATCGGTATTTTCGATAAGATCGGTGCAATTTTTTTGTATCTTCTGCTCATATCACCCGCCTTTAGTGTGCGAAATTTTGATTGCCTTAGATTATTCGATTTTCCAGTAATAGAATATTAGGTGGTGTCGTGTCAAATCTCAAAATTGCGAAAAGTTTAAATTCAAGTAGCTCACCCTTTATAAAAGGCAAGGTCTTCTAAAACAAGTTTTAGCGTAGATTCTCGTCAAGTAATAGGCTTTCCTTTTAAGAAAATAGCTTTTCAAGAAAAAAATTAAAACCTTAATTTTTTTTACCTAGAAATCGATGTTTTTACATTTTTACTGAAAAGTCCATTTTCCTGACATTTTTGAAATAGAGGAGCATCCAGAGGGGTTTTCTCCTAGAAATTCCTTATCAAACTGTCGTCTCAGTTTTTTCGATCCTCTCGTCATTTTCGGCGCTAGTACGATTCAATGTGACCCCTTATCGTATTTAATAATGTATAACTAAATGCTGCTGGCTTCGCCGATTACTGGTAACAGATGCCACTTAATAGAACTTGAACATAGTGAATAACATTAAAAAAACTGCAGGCATTTGGGATGTGGTGCTATTGGCTTCTCCTAAAAATACAATTGACCTAATAAGTACCAAACGTCACAGTTTTAGAGACTGTTGGTTTCGAGATACTTGAGTACTCATGACTTTAGAGATTATTGGAAACAAGGCAAATGGGCGATAATTTGAGAGCGTGGTTTTCTCGGCTTTTTTTGGAACAGGTTGCACTCGAGCGACTTTCCAAGAAGAAGGGTAAATCCCTTTTCGGTAAAACAGAAAAAAATTTAAACGAGTCTGCTAGTACTCCAGACACTGAGTCACTAAATTAGTACATGTGTAATTTATACCCTAAGATCAGAGCCAAAACGGCCTTATTCAAAAAGTCTAGATTTGAGATGGAGAAAAAGGTGACAATTTGTCTGACAAACATGAATCGTCCACAACAATATAGAACATATCTACATCAAAACTGGTCGTGAAATTAACCAGCGCAAGCCTGAATATCTAGGACGCGTCATAATGAGAAGCAAAAATCCAATATTTCATAGCACACTTCAGGAAGAGATAAAGGAAAAGAAGGATCAGGACAAGAAGAAGGATTTCGTGGCTGGAAAATTAGCAGTCAATAGAACTCAAATCGCATTGATGATGGTCAATGTCCGAAGTCGACAAGGCACTTAGGGAAGAACAGTTTCATTACGCCATCTTGTAAATAAAAATTTGATTAATATATACCTCTTAAGAACGATAAATAAACAAAGCGATATTTTTAATATGGAATGTGAATACATGAAATTTTTAATAATATGCCAAACAATGTCGAGCATAAAGCCATAAAGGAATATTATTAGCAGTAATTTTACACCTTGATACCAAAATAGCATTGATATGGGTTTTGTTAACCACATTAGGATCATCAGGATCGATATTTACAATATCGCTCCTAATAATACCAGTAGTTCAAAAATACCAATATTGATATCTCTCTTATGAAATGAAAACTTAAAGGGCGAATAAATGATTCAAACTATTGTCATATTGACTTTATAAGGATCATTTTAATTACTAAAACGTGTTTTGCTTTCAGGCTACTCGCACTGGGTGTGGCCCTTTGGACTACAACCTGCGTTGCAGATACCAATCTAGACATCCCTTTCCCATTCAACTGCTCAACAAGAGTTACATGTTCGTAAGTACCTATATAATCACATTTATAATTCTGATTGTTCTCAACTTACGCCGCGCCGGGTGTCAATTTATGATTTATGACGCCGACGCGACGGTGGAAGATGTAAGGCATAAGTTTACTTACATAGGGTACAGAAATCTGCATATTATTATAGAGAATTTTATCAAAGGCATTTATATACAGAGATACGGCAACCTCCTGATTTGGGTTCTTGGAGGTGGAGCCATAAGAAAGCAGGATACTTTCATATTTCGCACACAGTTAGAAAGACTCGAATTAAGTCTTTCCCCGGAAATCATGTCATGACCTTGACTCTCACACTTGATCTAGAACTACCAAAATACGTTAAATTTCAAGGGCATTCCTCAAAGTCGAGATATAGTAAAATGTATTTTCGATTTGAGGTGTTTGTATGCACATAAAAAAACGTTAAACTTCATCTTTGGGATGCCGAATAATTATCGGCATTATAAGATCCTTTACACAAATAGTGCACTATATAAAAATCGGCCTTTCCCATTGGTCGATCCGCATGGCCCTCCGCTCGCTTCGCTCGCTACGGGGGCTCAAGAAAAGGAAACTAACCAGGTGCTAACCCAATCTAACCCAAGACATACCCAAAATCAAGAAAAAAAGCTGTTTAGAAACATAATCTTTAAAAAATAATAAAAAAAGCAACGGGGTTCGAACCCGCGTTTTCCAGGTGAGACCCAACAATCTAAACCTCTACACCACAAGAGCTCTTGATAGAAATCGATTGCATCACGCAGACATATCGTAATACGAGATGGATCGACCAATAGGAGAGGTCGATTTTTGCATAGTGCACTATTTGTGTAAAGGATCTTTAAATGCTAATTATCGAAGCTCTTGACCTACTCACTTGACCTTGAACTGTCAAAATGTGTTAAATATAATCGTATAGGTTGTCAGAAAGCTGTCTAAAAAGCTGTCTAAGCTGTGTGTAGAGGTAAATCCACCTGAGATGGGTACTCCAAAAAGTTCTTCAGTCGGGTCATGTGAAGAATGCACTCCACCCTCCTGTCACCGACTAATGACGCGCGGTACCTCACACATCTTTTTAGGCAGCCTACAGCTGTTTAAAAAGTTGTACAGGCTGTCTAAAAAACTGTCAAGTGCTTTTACGGGTACTCGGCTCAACTGGTATCACCTCTACTACCGCATCCGTTAAAGGCGGTTAAATGTTTAAAAAATACTCCGTTTTCCGGCGCCTACGCCACTTTGTTATCATTAGCGAATTAAAACTCGCATCGACCGCTTTGGTTTATTCAATAAGTTAAGAGGCAGAAATAACCTGGTGTTAATCCAAACCTACATTATATTTTTAATATATTATGTATTTAAAGCAGACCGACATGTCAATGTAGCCAATAATGTCTATGAATTTAGGCGCTTCTTTATTATAATAAGAGAAGGGTATATCGTTTTTTCACTGCTGATGCTACCGCAATAGAAGGTGAATATAATATAAACTTTCATTAACTTTGTCATTTGTTATCTAACAAAATTTGAGTTAGCTTTATTAAGTTTGGTAGTTGACGGTTAGGTCTCGGTGAATAATTTGAAAAGAAAACTAAGTCTCTCTAACTGGGTGCAAAACACTTAGCATATCTTCTTCTTTCAGCAACCCTTCACAGTCCACTCCTGGACATAGGTCTCCCCTATATTCTTCCATGCCTCTTTGTCCTGTGCCAGTTGATACCATTTGTTGCCCACTTTGTTTTTGATATCGTCGAGGCAGCGTAACTGTGGTCTGCCAACGCTGCGTTTATGTATGCGAGGCCTCCATTGAATGATGCGTCTTGACCATCTCAAGTCGTCCTGTCGGGAAACGTGTCCTACCCAGCTCCATTTCAGGTGGGCTATGCGTGTTATGACGTCTTCAACTTTAGTTCTTTGTCTAATACTCTCGTTTGTGATATGGTCTCTAAGGCTTATTCCTAACATCATCCGTCCTATGGCTCTTTGGGTGATCCTAACCTAAGCTTGTTCGCTGATTTAACAGTGAGTGTCATGGTTTCCATTCCGTATGTCATCACGGGTAATAAGCAGGCATTGAAGACCTTTCTTTTCAAATTAATTGGAATAGTTCGATTTCTCAAGACGTGTGACAGTTTACCCGTGGCTGCCCATGTCAAACGAATACGTCTGTTTATTTCGGCGGTTTGATTTTCTTTGCCTAATTTGATGCAATGTCCCAAATATACGTATTCTTCGACGTTGTCAACGATTCGGTCTCCTATATGCACTTGTATATTGTCAGGTGTCATGACTTTTGTTTTATTTAAATTCATGGTTAATCCTATTCTTGCGGATTCTCTTTGAAGTTCTTCCAACATCTCTTGTAATTCCGTTATATTCTGGCTAAAGAGCACTATATCATCCGCAAAACGCAGATGGCTCAGATGTTTGCCGTCAATTTTGATGCCTTTCTTGTTCCAGTCTAGAGTTTTAAATACATCTTTCAGTGCAAGTGTGAACAGCTTTGGAGAGATGGTGTCCCCTTGTCTCACTCCTCTTTTTATTTGTATTTTGTTTGTTTCTATTTCTTCCGTGCGATCAACGCATTTTCATATATGCTTTTAAGAAGCTGTCTGTAGCGAGAGTCAATTCTTGCATTGTTCATTGCCTTAAAAATAGCCCACAATTCTACGGAGTCAAACGCTTTGTTATAGTCAACAAATGCGAGGTGTAGTGGCTCGTTGTACTCGTTGCATTTTTCTATTATCGTGCGGACGGATTGTATGTGTTCTATTGTGCTATGACCTTTACGGAAGCCAGCTTGTTCCGGGGGCTGATAGGCATCTAATCTGGTTGTAAGTATATTTGTTACTATCTTTGTCAGAAGTTTGTATAGGTGGGGGAGTAAGCTAATAGGCCGATAGTTGTCGATTCTTAACTTATCTCCCTTTTTGTACAGCAAAATCACCTGGGCATTCCGCCATGTTTGGGGTATTACGCCTTCTGTTAGACATTTATTAAGAATAATTTTCATTGATTCTACAGTAGTGTTTCCACCAAGTTTTATCATTTCCGCTGTAATTTCATCTTTCCCTGGTGCTTTACCGTTTTTCATTTGGGACAATGCTAGTTCTACTTCTTGTATGGTGATGTCAGGCAGATCCTCGGAGCCCACATTGAGAATCGTTTCATCAGCTTCGATGGTTGTTTTCTGTGTATAGTGCGCTGTAGAAATTTTCCACGATATCCATTAAATATTTTCTGTCTTCTTTGATGTTTCCGTTTGCATCCTTTAGTTAATGTATTTGGAGGCGACCATTATTGTTAAGTGTTTTAAGTATTTTCTTATTTTTGTTGTTTTCGATAGTCGTAGTTATCATTTTGTGTTGTACTGCCTTAAACCTTCTCTTGTTTTCTTTTTTATAGATTTGTTAATTTCGTCATATTCAAGAGTCCCTCTCTCCAAGTTTATTCTCTTCGCCATGAGTTCTCTAGTCTCCTTTTTTATTTTGGAATGATTTTTCTTGGTAGTGGTACATATCTTTTTGGTAGTCGTTCTAATGTCAGTACTTATTTTGTTTTCTAGGTCGTCAATATTCAAGCTGTTAAGTGCTTCTTTATTGTACAATTTCTTGTTGAGTCCAGCTTGGAATTTTCAGCATATATCCATCAACATTAATCACGCTTAAAAAAATAGAGATATCCCTTCTTAATTTTGATGGAATGTATAAATAATAGGAACAATGGATCATAATAATACTAGGGCTAATTAGTACACTGCTTTTAGATGTTTCAAAATAATTTAATGAGATATTTTTCTTTACATATGTTTCGGCTTGATGAGGCTTTTATCAAGAGTAGTTGTATACTAAAATCTAAAATTGTTATGCCCTACTAAACCGCCTGACGGTGTTTTGTTTTTATTGCACTGTCAATTATGCAGGTGGTTAAAGAGCAGGTCAGTTGGTCGGTCGTATTTAAAACGTCTGTTTTTTGTGACTTTTGGATTTCTAGGTTCTCCGAAAGATTCAGCCTTTTGCTTTTTGTTTCCGTGAGTAAAAGTTTGACATTATTCGTATTTATAAAATGGTTATTTTCTATACAATGTTTTGCTAAGCCAGAGTTTTTAAAATTATGTAAAATCGATTTTTTGTGTTCTTTAATCCTAATATTTAAGTTTCGACCAGTTTGCCCTACGTAACTTAAATATTAGGATTAAAGAACACAAAAAATCGATTTTACATAATATTAAAAACTCTGGCTTAGCAAAATATTGTATACAAAATATCCATTTTATAGATACGAATAATGTCAAACTTTTACACACGGAAACAAAAAGCAAAATGCTGCACCTTTTGGAGTACCTAGAAATCCAAAAGTCAGAAAAAACAGACGTTTTAAATACGAACGACCAACTGACCTGCTCTTTAAACACATGCATAACTGACAGAGCAATAAAAACAAAATGCCGCCAGGCGGTTTAGTAGGGTATAACAATTTTAGATTTTAGTATACAACTACTCTTGATAAAGGCCTCATCAAGCCGAAACATATGTAGAGAAAAATATCTCATTAAATTATTTTGAAACATCTAAAAGCAGTGTACTAATTATCCCTAGTATTATTATTAAACGATGTTTCACAAGGATCCTACCGCCGAAACAATTCATTGTACAATGGATCATTTTCAACGATATTATGAATTTAGGTGATTGGTGTCCATTTCTGTCTATGTAGGAGCACATACGAGATTCGTAAATCATAAAGCGGTAATGAACCGTTGGTGTCCGCATTTGAGTTGTATACGAAAGCAAAGAAAAATTAATTATCTGGGTTTATTTGGAACTGTAGGTAAAGGAGTGAAATAGCCATAATATGAGGTAAACAGGTACTTGTCTTTCTAGATATTTCACTGTGCTCGTGAAATATCGTGATTCTCTTCTCATAAATTGTTAAAATATCGTTAAATTTCATTTCGGTAGGTTACAAGGGTGTTCTTGGTTCCAATGCAAAGAGCATAGTATTGAACGTGCATGATTCTTTTGTGCATCCAATGTCTGGCAGTATTGTTCGAAATATTGTTTTCTTATTTACCAATATGACAGGTATCAGTCAATCAACAATCTGCAGACTTCTTAGTGAAAGAAAAGAAGTACATTCCTTTCATTTTACAAGAACGGCTCCAAAATGGATAAAATTTTAGCAGTTTTAAAGAAAGATGATAATTTACCAGAAATGAGTACAAAAATGTCCAAAGTTCTTGCCAGGCGTTTTTAACAGCTCATAAACTGGCTTAAAATTCCTTCCGATAAGCTCGAGAAAAGGAAATAAAATTTAAAAGACAAGTTTCCGATAAAATGGCTGTGGCTATGGAGCGTGGCCACAAACAATATAGCTACGCAAAGCTATATTGTTTGTGGCGTGGCATAATAATTGTACTTCGCTTCCCACTCTATCATTGCAAATGAAATTCAATTGAATTAGTAGACGAAAGTCGCTTAGTTTTGGATACTTTTTTAATCAACTTTTTGAAAATATACGACACGCATTCAAACATATTTATTTGAAACGTAAGTAACAAAAAAAGTAGACAAAAGTAAAACGGTGCACTTTTTCAAACTTTAATAGGGTTCCCAAAATTGGATACTTTATCCAAAATTGGGAATTTTTAAAAGAAAAAATCACACACATAAGCTTTCACTTTGTCACTGCTAGCAGCGTCTTCATGTGCCGATCGGAAGCAAACTGAGCACTGCACCCAGGCGTCACCATGTTCGTTACCTGAAAAATTTCCAGTGTAAAAATTACAGGCTGGCTCACCGTTTACTGTTTCTTTATCTCTTTATTTTTACTCATTACCTTTTTCGTTTCACTCAAGGATTTTAGTGTTGGCAAATTTCCTTTATTTTTAAAAGATTCCTTTCCTTTTCGTTCTAACTAACTTTTCTAATGCATCCTTATATGGCGTACTTGTTATTATTACCGCTGAGGAATAAGCTTTATGCCCTCTGTTTGAGGTAGATACCGAAGTGCAGGATGGCAAAGGTGAAAAATCTTGAACCCTTACAACTGACAACCGTTTGGTCTCAATACTGCCATCGGTCTATTGTTTCGAGGGAGTAATATCAATAGATTGTTGACCAGAAGATATAGTGTTGTCTAATTCGGATGGAGTGTAATCGGAGGTCTACTGTCGAGCCGGAGTTCCCTCTCTTTGTTTTTCTATAAGAAAATATGCTTCTGAGAATATATTTCGATTGAAAGGAAAAATTCCTGCGTTGCGAACCCATTGGCTGATATCTTAGCTGTCGCACATTTCTGATAAACAGGGCAGAATAATTTGCAGATTTTAAAAGGACTTATATTTCAAGAAGGGTTATTTTTAACCAATACTGAATTTCTCTCGAAGGGTGTATCTTTAATGGAGACATAAAAGCCAAATCTAACGGTTGGATTTTATCTGATGTATGAGGGGGTATGCCCACAATAGAAACATTTTTTTAGCTAAACCTATGACGTCCAACTTCCGAGTATTGCTGTAATGACCGCCTAGAATGACCAACACAGGATCTTCTATTAAAAATTTTACGCGGTTGATAAAATTTTGTGTCCATCGCGTAAAATTGTGGCTCTGTGTCCACCCTTAAGGGTGGCACCACTTAATAGTTCGGCTTTCATATTTTTCCGTAGAAATGCGAACAACGGAGGAGCGAAACCTTTGGCAGCTTTCATACATATAACTACAGTTACTAATGCTCCCCTTATGGCTCCCACTTGTTTTTTTTCCTTTTAATGTGATAATTCTAGCACTCTTAGATTGAAATGTGGTAATGCCGGGTTCATCAACATTAATGGTTGAAATTAATGTTTTCCAAAGCGGGTTCCAGAATATAAAAATGTTAACATTTTCTGCCGTTAAACCTTTTATTATATTTTTTTAAATTCACTGAGGTTTTCTCAAAGATAGATTGGAATGATGCTTAAAGAAATTTCTAAGCCATTTCTTGCCGGTATTTGCGTCTCTACTTGAAAACGGATGAGAAATGTTAGTCTTTTAAAAAGCTGATACGCCAATCTCCGAATGTTTATGAGTCCTAAACCATAATATCTTTTGTTCATTTCTAAACAGTATTGCACCAAGTCTTCTTCTATTTCAGAAGGTAAAACTGGTTTTCGACTTATTTGTAGCGTGCATTGTTCTTCAACGGGCTGACCACGTTTGACATAAGTTCAAGGGTTGATTTTGGAACGTTGGAGTTCTTTGACGCCTTTAAATATCCCAATCGTCTACTTTTAACGGCGTCAATCGTGTTCTTCATATTTTCCAAATTCCATTTTTTATGTGGTAGTTCTTTCTTAGGCATTTTACGGAAAAACAACATATCTAAACTCCTATCCACCGATAAACAAGTTTGAAAAGCGTACATTAAGTTGGGTTCCTAATTTTGGATATCTTATTTAGGACACCTTTTCTATCCAAAATTAGGCAACTTGTATGTTTAAGGTTACGTAATTAAAACAGAAAAATCCTTGACAGTAATTGTTGCTTCAAGAAACCCATGCTTTTATGGATTTAAATATAGAAAACTGTTAACAGGTTTTGAGGTTGAGGTCAAGCAGTATCCAAAATTAGGCGACTTTCCTCTATAGGCTCCAGTGAAAGGATTTATTACAAGACATAATAGAATTCCTTTAAGATAAGAGATGTACGAGAACCTCTAAGAACGTCGTTGATCACGTAACTGAATAAAACTGGCGCAATACTGTAAACCAGGTAATAAAGGCAGTTAGCTATATCTGCGACAATGCCTGATTCAGATAAAAAAGGGGATGGTTCTGATTGATTCATACCTTGTATTTGTTTTGTAAATTTTGTCTGTATTTCTATTTTCTTCATTCTGGTTGGCGCTGGTTGTGTGTTTGTCTTCAAATATTAACTATTATTTCGAATATACATTGCGTACAATTTTATGAACTTATTTGTCCATCTAATATTTGTGAAAACTGATTGGCTTATGTTCGACCTACATATACATAGGTACATATACTACATTTATTTTTTTTATGGAAAATTATGTACTCCTACGTAAAAGGAAATAGATTATAGTAGCTATTTTTGCAATTAGTAATGATGGTGGGAGAGCCTTGTAAATGAATTATCTAAATCGTCTATTTAGAGAATACCCTACTATTTAATTCAATATAAGATCTCATTTTCAAAAACTGGGCCTAATTTAAGGGGTTATAGATACTGCATATACACATGGTAATACAAAAGTGTTACAAACTACTATATAATAATTTTTTTTTAATAGGAGCCTGAGACTGAAACTACCAAATGAGAATGAAGAATACAATGCTGAATATATAGGTGCTGATAGTTCAGCCCTACTATTCAACTTGGATAATAAACGTGGTGACCATTTAGTCTTAACTCTTACTGGAGTGGAAAACCAAAGGTTCCGTATAATCATAGAGGAATATGACCTTCACAGATACAAATTGGAGCTTTCTTTGGAAAAGGAGCCCACCCATAAAAGGTAAATATAGAGGAGAGATATCATAATAAAAAAATACTTGGCAAAAAGTATCTGTCATGCTTCAGAATTATCAGATTCGGTAGGTAATTGATATGAAGAGGTGATTCCAGTGAGAAGTAACCTCATACCATACCCTACTATCCCAAAACGTGCCAATTCATTGTCAATGTTGTAACAATTAAATCATTATTATCAATCATTTTATTTGAGAGCAAATATCTTCAAATAGCATTGAATTCTTCGAATTGATAATGTTATCTATAAAATGTATTCTTTATGCTCATATGAAGTGTGTTCATAATGCTCCGCTCAATGACTTTTATGCATTTGGTTGTGTTATGATCATCAAAGTCGTAAGAATATTACTATTTATTTTTAAAATGATGCCACTTCTTGTATAGATTGAAGAAGTTGTTGTAAAAGAATTTTTAAGTATTTTAAAAATTACATGCTTTAAGTTGCTCCTTAACATTTCTTCTAAAAAATATTCCATATGTGTTGGACGTGGTGATTATTCCTGGTTAAATATATTTATTAAATTAAGAGTATCATAAGAACCTTTTGAAAAACGTATCCAATGTATGGCTACATAAACACAAATATGATATTTATATTGTGATTTTGCACAACTGATTATGACATTATTTATGACGTGATTAGGCTTTATAGATTATTTCATTTTTATATCTCGTACTTCGTACTATAAATGCGCAAACACCGCCGCATTTAGCTCACTTGATTTCTGCCTACGGGAGCGTCCGTGTCTCCGCAGCTGATACCGCGGGACTTGACCCATATGCCTTGATATCATTACATCCATACAGGAATCGACTTGATAAGTCCTCAACATGTATATACTCTCTGTTAGATATAGTAAATGTTGTACAGTGTATTCGTCATTTTAAATTCTGATCGCCTGCTCCAATAGAGCATTTAAGCAGGGTTTTTACATAGTTTTCCCTGCATAAACGCCAGGTAATATAGTTACATACTTAAGAATGTACAACATTTTCTCTAGCTATTGCTAATCACAACACTGGCAATGACTTTGACGGGGTTGCCCAAGTAAAGATCGCACAATATGCAGTACCACTAACCCTAGAATTAAGTAGGCTTAAAACCAGCCCCCTACGGGTGCCCAACTGTTGGCTACGGTGCTGCAGCAACAGCACCAGGCAAAACAACAGTTGTTGTATTAGTATTTATATATACATTATACTTGGCATGCTTAACCTAGGCTAAGTGATTCAAATATGTAAATGTTAAAAGAAATAAATGTTATGTTATGTTATTTTTATATCGGTTAGTGGTACAGATATCGCAATAATTAGAATATTCCACTTAAATGAAGTGCTAAATGGCACTTCATTTGAAATTTCATTATAACAAATTCCACTGCCATGTAATATCTTGATTATAATCTATATCAATTTAAATGAAAACGAAGCATTTCTTATTTATAAATGTGACAATGATAAATACTGGTAAAGGTATAATCTGTTTTTTCTTAGTCCAATAACTTTAATTTTTTTACAACAACTGAAATTTTCTCGAAATAACTCTTAATCCTTTCTATCATTGCTTTTAGAATATTACATGGAAGTGTTTATTATACACAGTTTCGTAAAAGAAATCTTTTGATATTAAAAAAAAATTCACACAAACCTGTATTTTTTTAATTAAAGCCAAGATCATGTTCTTGATTAAAGCCAGTGAATATAAAACGTATTATTTTAATTTCCATCTGCACAGCTTTTATTGATGAACTAAAGAAAAATTTCGGGCAAAGCGCATAAGCGTTTTGACTTTATTAATATTTTGCCCCCTTTGTTCTGTAGGTGATTCAGCAAAAAACCTGATCATTAAAATTTATTTTTTTAATAGATCAAACGTTTTGTAAGAAATTTCAGAATACCACAACATTTCATAGTTAGTCCAAAATAAAAAAAAAATAAATTCTAAATCGAAATGTTCATATTTTACTACACCTAGGTTCAGTACTGTTTAGAAAACTTAATCAATTTCCAGAATTAAAAGAAATTATCTGTCACCTTTATAAGCACACAACTGAAATTAAGCTTCTGAAAGAGATATTAGGAATAATATAATTATTTTTTAAACTTTTTTCCTCAACTTTTGCCCCCGGTTTCGACACTTTTTTTAATTTTTTTTATGTCTTTTTTCAACGTTTTTCTTCATTAAGATTTTTTTCCATTTTTGGCAACCCCCTCATAGTTAACTGATTCGCCTTTTTTCGCCGAAAACCTCGTTTCTTATTATTTTTTTTCTTATTTCGTTTTATAATACTTTTATTAACTTTCCGAACAATTGTTTAGGTTTTTTTTTTAATTTTGGGTATCCGTGAGGGCAGGGGGTAGTCCCCCCTAACCCTAATTATTTTAGTTTTTCCTTCTCCCCCCTCTCCTGACCGAACGATGAGGAGTTTTCGTCCAGAATCCTCATTTTAATCCGGCTACATGTATTGAAAATTTCATCCCTCTAGCTATACATGCTTCATTAAAGTGTTTCACTTTGATTTCCATTTCATTTGATTTCCGTTTCATTTTTTCGGACTTACTACCCTCGCTTAAGAAGTTTCACTTCAAAAAATCTTGTTGCCATTATGGTTTGAACTTTAGTTAGTCAAGACCTGAATGTATTTCATCTTCTGGCCGCACTTACCTCATAAATCCAGGTTTAAATGGCTAAGACCCTTTTTTTAAGTTATTGGAATGGCCGAGTAATTTTTCTAACTGGAAAGGTGTTTTGGATATATTCAGGTTTTTAATATTTTTTTAAGAATATACCTTAGTAGTTCTTTTGTCAAATACAAACCGCAAAAGAATAAACCACAATAATTAAAAAGTGGGATAGACGAGACTAAGGCCATTTTAATAAATACAAATGTAGTTGTCTTGTTTCAGATCCCCTTAAAACATTTTTTATGCTTTTGAGAAAAGGCAACAAACCGTTTTAGAGTGATTTTAGCGTTATTTAATTAAAAGAAAATTATATATTGCAGTATTGACTATTCACGTTTCAAAAGTTCAATAGTTTTGTATTTTCGAATAAATAAAAAATGACAACTTTGTTATAAAAATTGCGTTTGCTACCAGACCGCGGATTAACGTCAATTTGAAAAAAAAAACAAAATTAATATGCCGTGATTTGCATCATTATGATGATGCAAATCACGATTAAAACTCATTAGAGTTTATATTAATTTAATCAAATTCATTAGAATTAAATATTTCAGTGGTTTATTCGCTATGAGCGGCTGCTTGGTAGGAAGACGGTAGACGAGCATACGTACCAGTGACAAAAGCTTGAACTATAACGATCACGTTATATATGCATGTTGAAACATGGGAGCTCACAAATGTTGTGTTATTAGTTGTAAAAATACATTAATCAAAGGTGTATGCTAAAGACCATATGACAGAAGTGAGAAATTCAACGATGCTGGAGAAATATTATGAAATAAAAGTTTTTTTTTGTTCTATATTTCCAAATTACTTACCACAACTTCGATATTTAAAGTAAAATTTTAACTTGGAATCACCCATAAAGTCGACAGAAACCGCTGCTTATCGCCTGAGAAATGTGCGAATTATCCAATCCTGGACCATTTTCCCACCATTTTAAATGAAATTTTAAACAAATAACTCCACTTACTTGCCACAAAAACTATACATATCGATGTGTTAAAAGTAAAATGTTGCCTCGAAATTTGTTATAAAATACACCAGAAACTGTTTTTAATCACCAAAAATTATCCACATTTACCGATCCTGATCCATTTTCCAGCTTCCAACCGTGTTCAATGAGTTTTCAGGCAATTAAATGTATACATCTACATATTTTAACCTAAATGTCATGTCACACTATTGGAAGACGATTCCTTCAAATTTTCCATAACGCATCAAAAGCAAAGCTATCTGTGTAGACTCGTAAGATTTCCGAAATATTGGACATTTTTGCAGATTTCTCGTGTTTTCAGATCTCCTACTAAAAATTGTTTTAGAACATTTTTACTGCCGATTTCACGAGGTGTACGAATATGATATTACTTTCTTAAATATAGCTATGCGTTAACTGGCACGTACGCTTAAATTAGATTTTTCGAACTGAAAAACACCAATTCGACATTTTGTATAGGATTGATGCGATTTTTTGGAATGTTTTTTTTTATTGAAGTGGCACACACACTAAAGGAAGATTCTATGGCACTCAATGAGCGATGTGTGTGCGAAGATGTTGATTGACATGGTTCTTAATTAAATAGCTGTAGGTTGTAATTAGGGGGGAAAGAGATGTCCTGGGAGAGAGTTCCACAGTGATGCAATGCGCCAGACAAAGGAGTCCTTGTAAAGCGATATTCTAGGTGTTTTCAGTTGTACAACAAACGGTTGCGATCTTGCCGTCTATCGTGACTCTATGACAGGCTTTGCTGGGGCGGATGATGCAGGACAAATCCTGGGGGCATCTGCCGTAAAGATATCTGTAAAATAGGGATATGTCGGTCACATTTAGTGTGTGCTTAGGTGCGGTACCCCAGATCCCAGATACGTGAGCAATAGTCTAAGCACCGTCTTATTTGCGCATTATAGAGCAAGAGCAGCAGCTGCGGTGTATACAGTTTTATGTTGCGAAATAGCCCACCGAACTTCTGCCAGACTGATTTTGTGATGTTAGTAACGTCGCCGTGCCAGGACATATTGTCACAAGAATTATTATTATTTACATACCAGTGGTCTGATTTGCGATGAAAAAGGAATGATCGATGCTGTCATAATGATGTCAGGGCCCGCCGTATTTGCTTTCTTGGTAAACGCGGCTGCTTGGATTTTTGCTGCATTGAGCTGGACCAAATTCCTGTCGCCCTAATTTTGAACTTTCTACATATCTTGATTAATTGTGGTAATCTGCTCCTGTCTGCGGTGATAAGACTCAGGTAAAGGTTCTTCTGATCTAAATTGGGAGACAAGTGTACTGTCAACTGCAAATCTGTAAATAGGAATATGAGTTTCGGTCAGCAGGTCATTAATATAGATGAGGAAATAAGTTGGTGAAAGTAATACGCCCTAAGATACGCACGCATTAATGGTGAATGTGTCTGAGATGTGTCCAATAACTGCAACGCGCAGAGATCGGTTCTTAAGGAAACTGGTAAGCCAGCTGCAGAGAAACGCTGGCAGCCCGAAAGACGGCAGTTTGTTGAGCAATCTGTTATGCCAATGTCTTCGAAATATCTAACGCAATAGATAGATAGTAGATAGATAGATAGATAGGATATATTACCACAAAATACTTTCGTACATAGGGTCGTCAATATAGGTATTATAAAAATAAATCTATATACTAAATATTAATACATTTAGAAATATGTATAAGTCTAATTAAAACTAATATACCCAATATAAATTAAGTGGTATAAAATAAAATAAAATAAAATAAAAAATGATAAGCTATATCCACAACATTCCTATATGCACTTCGTTTACCTTACAATGAGCAATAACGAATAAATAGAAAATGCAATTAGTTACAAAAAAACAATCAAATAAACAGCTGTTGCCAAGAGGAGAAAACCAGCAATGAATAAAAAGTCTTAGACCGGACGAGGCAATAAAAGATACAGTGTTAAAAGAGTTAAAATGAATTAAAACTTGAACAATAAATTGTTCATATATACACACACATACACATATATATATATGTATATACACATATACATACGTAAATACATATACACACAACATACACACCTAGAACCTACAAGATAGATACAGCATAAAAAAATGGCTATCATCCCCCACTGGTGAATTCCACTATAGAGTAAAACCCTTTGCTTACCAGGTACGCTTTAGTTTTCTTAAAAAACAAATTATCATCCAGTGACCTGAGTTCATTCGGTAATCTATTATAGAGACTAGCACAAGCATAAGCAGCGGAACCTCTATACATAGATGTTCTGTGTTTTGGTATTAGTAATAAATTATTTTTTCTAGTATTATATTTACTTTTACTTCCCAGGCCTGGAAATAAATATTTGTTTCTGCGGACAAAAACAACACATTTGTAGATATAAAGACAGGGGAATGTCAACAATCCTTCAGCTATAAATAGATCCCTGCAACTCTCCAGTGGTTTCAGGTCAAATATGAGTCTCAACAATCGTTTCTGGCACACAAATACACGATCGCATGCACTACTGCAGCCCCACAACATTATATTATAAGACATATGACTGTACGCTAGCGAGTAATAAACAGATAGAAGACTAGACACGTCTAACGTATTCTTTAGAGTAAGAATAGCAAAGTAGGTAGAATTTAATTTTTTGCACACATAGTCCACATGATCACCATAAGACAACGTGGAGTCAATTAGAGTACCCAAGAATTTGGTGTTGTTGGAAAAAGGCACATTCAATGTTTCAATACCAGAAACAGGTTTCCGATTATATAAATTGACATAAACTGTTTTGTCAAGATTTAGAATCAGTCCATTATCCCTACAATACGCTTCCATATCATGTTGCACTATTTCAACTTTTTCTTTTAAGTCTTGTAAATCATTTGCCGCTACCACGATGGTTGTGTCGTCAGCGTACATCGTTACATGTCCTTCACCAATGTTTCCTGGCAAATCGTTTACGAAAAGCAGGAACAGAAGAGGTCCCAATACCGATCCCTGCGGCACGCCCAGTTTAACCTCTTTAAACTCCGAATATGTGTTTTTATAACTAACTGTCATCCTTCTATCTAACATATAAGAGTTAATCCATTTTAAAATTGTTCCTCTGATACCTAAATTGTATAGTTTGTTCATCAAGAAATTTTTATTTATTGTATCGAATGCAATTGACAAGTCAAAGAATATGGAGACAACATACTTGCCTTCGTCAATATTTTTATAGACGTAATTAAGGAAATGGAAGGATGCAGTTTCAGTAGATTTATTTGATAGAAAGCCGTGTTGGGAGGGATCTAAGATTTTATACTTATAGGCAAAATCAACAATTTTATTATAGACTACCCGCTCTATGATTTTTGAGAAAACACTAAGTAAGGAGATAGGCCTATAATTTTCTATATTGTCACGTTCATTCTTTTTAAAAACTGGTATAACATGGGCAGTCTTAAATATATGGGGAAAACAGCCCTCTTCTAAACTACAATTTATTAGGATCGCAAGAGGCTCAGAGATAAAGTTTCTGATAGATTTTATCATTTTTACATTAAAGTCATCTAGGCCCGTAGAATTTTTATTTTTTAACTTATTTATAATTTCAAGTACCTGAATATGAGACACGGGGTCCATAACAATAGAATTCACAATGAAAGAAGGACAACTACAACTGCCACTTACGGATCCATACCTTTCCTTCAACCTTCTGCCAGAAACTGTAGAAAAATACTCCGCAAAGGCATCAGCCACTTCTAATGGCTCAGATATATCCACAGAATCATAATGAAGATGTATATCTTGAGATCTATCTTTTCTTTTATTTAATTGATTGTTCACTATTCTCCATACAGTTTTAGTTTTGTTATTTGAAATATTAATTTTGTGTTGGTAATATGACGATTTACTTCTTCTGATAAGATCTTTATAATTTTTTTTCATACATTTGTATAACATAAAGACATTCAAATCCTTAAAATTCCTGTAAAGCCAATACAAATTGTCCAGCTCTCTCTTGATGACAACCAAATCACCGTTAAACCAATCACCTTCGCGCTTATTTTTATTTGGTATCTGTCTTCGGTAAGGACAGCAACAATCTAGACAATACACCAATTGCTCTACAAAAATGCTCCACAGTTCATCACATCTGTGATCTCTGTTCACGAGATCACTCCATGGTTGAATAGACACCATATTAGAGAATAGATCAATATTATTTAGAGATATGTTTCTATAATAACGAGTATCGTGGCAGAACTGGAAGGTTTTGATATTTACTTTAAATGTAAATTTATGTGCCAAGTGATCACCTAAATGGGGGTTAAATACCTTAGACTCATAGAACTCCGAGTCGATATTAGTAGCCACATAATCAATCATAGTGGCACTAGTATGACCTTTAATATTTGTAAAAACTCTTGTTTTATCGGAAGTAGTAACTTTTAAATTTAAGGAGCAAAACAAATCATCTAATTTTTTTTTGGGTAGAGATTCCTTGGCATAATCAATATTTAAGTCCCCACAAAAAACAATATTCCCAACATAATTTGCAACACTTGCAACAGCAGTGCTTACAGAGTTTAGGAACATGTCTAGATTACCATTAAAGGGGCGATAACAACAAATGATGCAATAATCTTTAAAAATGACACCACATAATTCGCTATGAGCTTCTACAGCCTCATTAACAATAACATTACAAGCCGTAAACATATTACTTATAGCATTTTTAACCAAAATGAGAGAGCCACCGTGTATTGAATTAGTTCTTGCGAATGAAGTAATCAAAGTGTATCCCTCAATTTGAACATCTTTTGGATGCTGAAGCCAGTGTTCAGTTATACACATGATATCAACATTTTCATTTTTTGCCAAGCACTCCAGGGCAACCAACTTATTAGACATGCACTGTACATTAATATGACATAGATTGAATTCTTCCAAGCATCCTTCATCATTCACTCTCAACAATTGCACAGACTCATCTGGGAGAGGCGTGGGTATAAAAAATTTTCACAGGTATTATTCAAAGATGAATCAGCTTCATGAGAAGCTACCTCATTGCACATAACCATGTGCTCTGTTGCAACTGATGTACTCTCCTCCGAACTATTTAAACCTATAGAAAGATCTATCACACCATCATTCAGCTCACAGGATTCTTTATTTTGCGGCCCATTTGTATTCACAAAAATTAAATTCTTTTGTTGGGCATTATATTTTAAAGATATTTTTTGACAAATTAAAGAGCATAGTTTCCTCCTCTCGATATGTTCGTACATATTTACATCAATAAAGCCAAAGTTACCTATCAAGCATGAATCTAATCTAGAAATTAAACGAGACATACAATTATTAAATTTGTAGATAATCTTATTACGGTAATAATTAGTCGTAATAGCTCGAAGTTCTACGTAGTTCTCAATTGCCTTACTCCATATATGAGTGGCATAGGCCAATATATCTCCAGTCGATCTCTCGTTGCGAAAGCCGTATTGGTTGTCGCTAATTATTCTGTTGGTCTCGAGGTACTTGAGTAGTTGCTGATTGACTACACGTTCCATGACTTTGGTGATTATTGGAAGCAAGACAATTGGGAGATAGTTTGAGGGCGTGGTTTTCTTGCCTTTTTTGAAACAGGTAGCACTCAAGTGACTTTCCAAGAAGATGGGTAAATCCCTGCTGATATTTATTATTATTGCATGAAGTTTGGTTATTCCCGATTCCTGGTAATAAAATATTAAGTGATGTCGTGTCAAATCTCGAAATGGCGAAAATTTTAAATTCAACTAGCTGCGTCATTATAAATTGCATTATCATTTTCAAAGTACCTTCTATACAAATTTTAGCATAGATTCTCGCCAAGTAAAAATTGTATTTTTTGGCCTGGATGTTTCTAGATTTTTTCCCAAAATTCTATTTTCCCGACATTTTTGAAATAGAGGAGCATTTAGAAAGTGTCTCTCCTAGAAACTCCTGTCGCCTCAGTTTTTTCGATCAGCACGAGTTTTTCGGTGCTAGAACATTCCAAAATCATATATATCATATATAAAAATGGGTTTGCCGAGTACTGACACAAGATGTCACTTAACGATCTTGCACCTAGCCAACAAGATGAGCCAAAATTTATAACTTGTTGTTCTTCAAAATCTTATATCATAAATTTATGGTAAATTCGGATATATTCGATTTATTTTTTAAATATTTCAGTACATTTTTAATCGCAGTGTCTCTTTCAAGTCATAAGAATTATATTTGATTAATTATTTTCTCCCCTTTCGCCCAATTGGAAACCAAAATGCGAAGCACAAAATGAAAACTGTGTATCACATTATTGACGAAAATGTTCTTATAATACACTTGATAAATGAAACATTGGAACTGTTCAAAAATTTTAATAGTTATATATCAAAAGACCTCAAGGTTGGTATAAGTTCAGGAAAGTTATAGAGAAATTAGAGAATATTTTAAATGTTAATCAATTGTACTGTTATATTTAAAATAATTATCTTCATCTGTTACTTTTAAACACATATTATATTTACATTGAAGCACCACTTGTATGTATAAGTATTCGGAGTGGCGCCAATTGCAATCTGTACTTAAGTTTAAATACGAAATATTTACAGAATATTTATATTTGTTGCGTTCCCTAGGGCTCTAGAATTGAAACTACACAACTTAGATGGAAATCAATCACGATTTCCATTTTGTTTTTTTTTATTATGCCGAGAAATGCTACTGTCTGACTTCAAAACCAAATTATTATATTCGATTAGGACGTTTAGATTCTGCTGTTTGTAAAATGGCCGTTAAGATGCATTATCAAATAATAAGCATCATTACTTTTTTTTCGGAGTAATGAGAAACTCAAGCTCATAGCTCCTAGGATATTTTTTACAAGTGTAAAATTTTGGCCTGCCGCAACTACTTGTGTAGTTCTATGTATTCCAAATCATTTCTACAACTTAGATTTTTTCTTTAATATCAATACAAAACTTCTTCTACGTTGGGGTTTGGAACCTTCGGCAACATCCACTAAAACAGAGTTTTATCCACAATACCGAAACAGAATTTTTGCACTCGACGCGCGTTTCGCTAACCATGTTAGCATCACCAGGAGATGATTGAGTTTTAATTATCTCCTGATGATGCTAACATGGTTAGCGAAACGCGCGTCGAGTGCAAAAATTATGTTTCGGTATTGTGGATAAAACTCTGTTTTAGTACAAAACTTCTTGTAAATTGCACGCCACTAGTGGTATAAAAAATCAAAAATTATATTAGAGTGAATATTTCAAACAAAATTAATTAATTTGAAATAGATACCAATATCTTAAATATTAACTCTTTTAGAATACGTGTAATAAGTCAATCCAACGAATCAGTAGTTGCAGAAGATGATGAAGGAAATAGGGTTGTTGTTAAGAAAACACCATTGTCAATTGAATTTTACCATGATGATGTTCTAGAATCTGTCTTCGAGGGAAACCGAATCATATTTGAAAATGTAAGTAGTTCTCTGTTCACATTTTAGAACTTAACTTAATGTTGCATCGGGGTTGCAAAACACAAAACTCTGTTCTTAAATCTGGAGATAAAAACGACCCCGCACCCTTCCAATTTGAATACGTGAATTATGATTAGTCATATATTAGTAAGAATTTTTTCATCATATCCACAAGTATACCACGTGTACTAGAAAACTGACCCTGAAGTTCAGGGTGGTTATATTTTAAGAATATTTTAATTCGGAAAAAACTTACTGGCAGTTCCAGGCAAATACACACTCGAAAGTGAAACACTGCACATGATATGCGCCAAACATTTTGCATATGGATATGATATGTTTGGTTTTGTCAAAACAACGTCAAAAATCTGCAGCATTTCGGAAAGACTGATCTCCACAGCAATTGCCACGGTTTTTTCATTGACTAGATTTTATTCGCAGTCATCAGATAAAAAGTGTAATAAAAAACTCGTTCGAAAACCTCTTTGCATAATTGTTCGAATTGTGGCTTTTGTCTATCGGCTTTAGCCAGCATATTATCTTATTCGTATCCAGAGAGACGTTTTCGATATTTGTTATTTATTGTAAGTATATTAAATACGCAAACTGCACATGATTGCGAATAGTTATACCGCAGGGGCTAGATGTGAGTATCAAATGCGCGCTTACCTTAACTGTACTAGACAACCCAACAGAAGCAGTTTTTTGCCCTTTAGTTATCAGTTCTTGCGCCAAAGCCACAATGAATTAAAGAAAAGGCTGTTTTTTGCTGTTTGCCTCATTTGCAATGACCCATGCGTTTACAGCACACATCATCAGTCGACAAAATATTTTTGTCACCACTTGATTTATGATCCATATCGTACACTCCCGTCATTTGGTCCGCAAGATCAACCCCATCCATGACTTCTCTATAAAAAGCAGTAATTTCCGTACAAGTGGCAGGTGCTTTTGATATATCCTTTAGCGTTTTATCTACAGTGGTCACTGATGATTTGTGGCAGATACTCAACAAATAAACTTCCTTTGTGTCTTGCCACTTTGTGTTTAATAAACCCTCCTTGCAGGCTTTGAATGCACTTTCGCCTTTTGCCAATTTTGTATGTATTTTCGGTAGATTTTTTCTATTGGAAATACACGTTCAAAGAGCAGGAAAGTCAGCAGTGTTTTCAGTAAATTTACTGACGTAAATAATATAACAAAACATAATGTTACATTTTTTCGCGAATAGTAGAAACCCCCCGCTCGCCCAAAGTTCCACCCATTTGTTCTGTTTCTCGACCAGTCACATTTTAATTCCCCGTTTAGGGATTTGAGGGGCATATATTATTATTTCGCCCATTGAATTTGGTTATTGACTCATCTATACTCTGGAAGGTACTATCTTGGTGGAAACGTTGAAATCTATTTTTCAGGCAATATGCGACGTCGTCAATATAATACATTTTGCTTCAATGCGTTAGTTTTTTTGGGAGGAGCAAAGAACATTTTGGAAACGAGCAATTGGAATCGGTCCCGGGAACGTGGTTCTTTGATAGCTGGGTTTCCTAAAGAAGAATGAGTCGACCAATAATCACTTATAGATGGAATATGATTATAAGACATTTTGCACCCCATAACCAGTTTGACTTCTCCACCACTAGTGCGGTAAATTTCTTCCTTTTCTTCTTTTCGGCTACGTAAATCTCAATTCGTTCATTAGTGCACTAAGCGATGCACATAAACAGTGAAGAAGGAAATAGTTTTTGGAAAATCTGCATTGGCGTATGGTCTTGTGTTACTTCTGGACATATTTCACATTCCCAGTTGGTGGTTATTTTTTTTCTTGGTATAAAGTTATGATCTGGATCTAACCAAAAAATAAATTGTGATGAATTAGTTGTTGACGACTGCTGAAGGTCCAATAAATGATCGGATTCGCTAACTTCACTTTCTTGCTCACGCTCGCTCTGGAACTGTGCTGTTTTCGTTTTTTTCTTCTAGGGTTTTAGTCTTTCATCTGAGTCGCTAGCGCCTGAATCAGTGGGTTAATAATTGTCACTGCTGCACATGATTCCGAAAGCGATTTCACGTCAGAAAGCTGCTCAGCTATGGCCGCTAGATCCGCTGGTGTCAATGCTTTTCGAGACATGGCCCAATTAGCACATCTGCAACAAAATACTGCTGGTGCACAGGAGAACCACACTACGCTACAGAACTGCTGGTACACATATGTACCAGTAACCTTATTTATTTATTTTTTGTACGTAAAAGACTAGTCGAACTATCGCAAATAATATAACTTACCTAATAGAGTACTAGAACACTAATAACTGCCAATTAGTAAAAACTAGCTCCGGGTTATACGATTCCCAGTTTTGCCAAGCAGGTACAATACAAAGGAAACAAAAAGAAAATATTTAAAGCTTGCTCTTATCACAATGGTTCATATTCTTATTTTTAAAAATGATACTAATTGTTATGACTTTTCTGAGAAGTTTCATTTTGATAAGTTCCAAAAAAATTTCAGCGATAAAATAGGAAATTGTATTTCGTTGCTTCCTAAGTATATTCTAGGGATTTAAGTGAGGATCGTTTCCTTCAATCCTGGTCTTAGGTAGATTGTCAATATTTTCAGCAGTATCCAACTTTCCTGCAGCCAATTTGTCGATTACATCCTGCATACGGATAGGTTTTCTAAACTAATTAATCAGTGCACAAGTCTTATTTAGAAAATCAGGTAAATGGATACGATATTGCAATGTTTATATTTAAGAGCATATTCTCATTTTTTTTACCTAGAAAGTTTCTTACTGCCAGAGCATCATAGAAAGGAGCTCCGTCTGATTGCCAAATTATATGTTGTCGAGTTTGGAGTGGTAGTTCATCGATAAAGTGAAAATTTCATTTTCCAAAAGTTCCAGATATCTTTACCCGTTTACGGTGTCTCGGATAAAAACCAGACCAAAAACCTTATGCCCCAAAATGACGCACTAATCTTTCATCGGACCAAATATTGGCATATTGTCCCACATCATTTTGTTGAAGTAATTTGGATCTTGATTATAACATAAACTCTTGTAATTTGAGCAAATTCATGTCTTATTCTTTTTTGTTCGTCGTTTAATTGTTGAACAGGCCTAATTTTAAATTCGTGCTATCAGTATTAATTTAAAGTTCTCCGAACTGTTTCCTGACTAACTCTCTTGTTTCGTTGTCCATACCTTATATCTCTGATACATTCTTTAATAGATTTTCATGGATATTCTTGAAAATAAAGAAATATAATAAGAACCCTTTCTTCGTTTCTTTCGTTTATCCTTTGCTTATTTAGTAGAGATGCTATTTCTTGCAATAACTTCCTCGTATTAATTATAGTTGGTAGCTACCTAAATAGGTAAACAATTATATAGAAAACATCATAGTATTTCATAATTCTAGAACCTTATGTATTTAGAAAACCGGATCGTTTTGTTACATGATATATTGTAGAAAAAATATGCAGAATTTAATATAAAATTTAGAATCAAAATGTGAAATATTGCATTTTAAAAAAAGAAGCTGGGATGTATCTTGCTTTTTTGAAACACCATGTATACATTAAAACAAAAACATGTGTAGAAGCAGATGAAATCAAACAGTTTTTGTTCGGAATAATTTTTCTAATTTTAGAAGAGATATTTCTATATATAGGTAGGGTTTTCTAGATCACACTGTACATAGCTCCAAAATTAAAAAGATTTTTTAATGCTGTATTCAAAATATTAGGGCACATTTCATGGCTTATCGACTAGGCCACCTTATGTTTTTAATAGTGTGCATGATTTGTATGAAGAGAATATTAAACCAATACTTACAAATTTTATAAAATTATTTCCTTTTGAAACAAATCTGAATCCCCATCTTTGACTACTTCCTCTAACATATCTCCCTCTATCATTTCTTCTACATTTCTATATAAAAATAACAAGATTTAGTTAACCTTACCAATGTTCAAAAGTGGATAATAACCAAGATACATAGTGTCAAGGTTTCAATTTTATTTTTATGTTTGTAGATCATGTTTTAAAAACTTTAAATAGCTCAGCAAATTTTGGGATTCAGAGATTTTTGTTATTATATTCAGAATATCCTAACCACGACACTTGGTGTCTCTTTAAAAGCTCATTTACAAATTGCCCTATGGTACTTTGTAAAAGCCGCTAGGAGTAACCGTTTTTGAGATATTTCCTATTAAAATATGGATTACAGAAAAATAAATTGATGTTTTTATGTACAAGACATTTAATTTAGAATAAATTATCTTGGTAACCCAGAACATTTGCTATGCAGTGAAACATTTACTGCCAAATATCTCAAAAACAGTTACTCCTAGCGGTAGGGAATATGGGAGAATTGATATTTTTATAATCAATATACGCTAAGGAGCATAAAAGTTATGAGAATTTAAGAACACATCAAGTATCCTAGGACCAACTCTCTGCATGTAACAGAAAAATTGTGAAAAGAATTGAATTTATCATCTCAAAAAAAAAACCGATCGTCAAAATTAATACAAAAAAAAATAAATAAACTTTTATCTTCTATGTATTTTATCTAGTTTCAAGTTTTGAACATAGGTAAGTTCGGTTAAATCTTAATATTTTTACAAAAATAATTGATTGTTTTATTGTATACTATTAATGTAACAATATAAACCATACAAGTTTGTCAAAGTACCGTCGTTTTAGACCGAAGAAAGTCAAGCATTTACCTTTTCCGTAAGGTTTGAAGGAGTTAACCGTTTGATAGGCCTTCACGAGCATGCTGATCATGTGAAATTGCGACATACTGCTGATTTTAGCATCGATCCCTACAGACTTAGGAATTGTGATTACGGTACTACTGAATATGCTCTCGATACCACCAAGTCAATGTATGGTGCAATTCCAGTAATCTACGGTTTTGGGTAAGTATCCTATTTGAAAACAAATGAAAACTATTGAAATTATATTGACATTGACAATATACCTATAGGGTTCCCAGAATATTGGAAACTGGAGCTTGTTTGATTAATATCAAATGTAGTGTTAATGATCATTAGGCTATGCGCGTGCGTATAAGTTGCGAAGACTAACTGTTCGCGCACGTTTGTTCATATATATACAATAGTAATAAGAAGGAACTAGAGTAATGTAATGTCCATAATAAAATGTAATCATTCCGTAAGCTTACGGAGCCATTAATTAATTATAAAGTTCCTTCATTTATCTTTTTCAAATCAGCTTTTAGCATTAACTCGCCCGTTGAGGAGTCGTTATCAAAAAAACTGTAGCATAGCACGCCGACCCACCCTTTAAGCTTTAAGACTCGTTGAAAATTTATCTGAAATAATTCTCAATAAATTTAAAAAATAATAAAAAATTATCAGTATTTATTTGAATTTATCTATTATTAACACAAAATGATCCCCGTTATGTTGTAGATAGTAACAGAGCTGGTTTTTAAATGCTTAGATTCTCAAATGTAACTCTATTGAAACAGCTTGGCACTGTTGGAAAAATGTATTGGCGCAGTTGCTGAATTGGTTCTGGTTGAGCTTCATACCTTTAGCTGGTATGAAGCGCAACCAAAGAAAGATATGGCTCAGATATGGCTTCAGCTTTGCTAAAAGTATATCCTTAATAACAGAATCAATAATATGTGACATCACAACGACGACGCCGACGCGACGCGACGGTGCAAAAAGCAAGAAGACACTATTGCTCTTTTATTTCCGAGGAAGCGTCTTGGCTAAATAAAATACTAGGGCGGCGCCAGTCGATAACAGATCTTGATGGTCAGGAGGTGCTAAGAATCTTCATGAAGGATACCATTCGGTTTTCGGGAAATATAGAGGCAAGTATTTCTCGACTTACGATGGGCACATGGAATACCAGGAGCTTGTATGCAGTATATGCATGCTAGGTACCCAATATTATCAGATAATTGAAAATAATATAAACATCATCCTTCTCAGACAGAGCGATGTTCGGTAGCCTTATTCCGGAAAAAGATGACCTCGATAGCCATTCAGTAGCCTATTCAGGGAACGATATTCTGCATCACTGTTATACAGCATTGGGATTATCCTAAACTAGACTCAAGGAGTAGCAGCAGAGCCATAAACATCAGCTTTGTGCCAATGTCTTACCGAATCGTGTTACTATGGATGACAATCCCTACTGATAACATAAGCATAAAAATATATATTCACCCTGGATAATTTCGAAACAGAAATTTAAGGGTTGAATAACCAAATGATATAAAACAGCCAACTTAAAAGTCGGTTCTGTAGTGAATAAGTATGGTTTGGGCGAAATGGAACATATGAGAAAAATTCTTTTAGAGTTTTATGAAGAAACTATTATTATAACTAATACTTACCTCACCTTACAATGCCGCCGCAAGATCACAGAAGTAGAACTAATAGCAACTAGATAGACTGCACAGTTGCTGAGAAAATCGAACATTAGAAATCACATAACCACAATGCCAAATACAGCGATTAATCGATGGAAAATACTACGAAACCACTAGACGTATTTGTGTCAACATGCAAACAATAATTAAATTTCTATCGACCCGGAAGAGATAGAGAATGATTGGATATATATATATATATATATATATATATATGCAACATATTTGATGAAAGATAATAAATGCCAGAGAAACACCTCGGTGACGAGCCGCCTTTTAGAATACTTTCAGGAGCAGTTTGATAAAATATGTAGTTAGATTAGTAAAATGTGAAAAAGATCCAGGTCCTGAAAATGTGTATACAAAGAGTATCGCCTTGCTTGATGAACATACTAATATTTTGGCATGCATAGAAACTGTATATAAAACACTTGCCTAGATAGTCGAATACTAGGCGCAGTGACCAATATCCAGTACTGGGTCTAATAAGTTATGATCTAAGAGAACACTTAAGAATTTATGCATCACAGAACTGGATTAAAATGTTGTTAAAACATTCGTAACGACAAAGAAAATTCTAGTAGAATTGGTAACGGATAATTTGGATTTAGGCTAGGCTTCAGATGCCTCAGAATATATATTATTTGTGGTGGGTTTTTAGTGTAGAAATGTGAAGAAGAATGTGCTACTATGATAGATCTTTGACCTCTTAAAACATCCTTATTTAATTACAATGTTTTCAAAAGCAGGTATAGATAAAATTATATACATTAAATGCTTGTGCTTGAACCAGGTAGCTGTTCCCCGAAGCAAGAACGGAATTTTGGAATAAAACGCGCCATGTGAAGAGACTTGCACGGCATCAGAAGAGTCTTGCACGTAGTCCTTTTTAACTTCTAGTAGCATCATATGTTCCAATCTGCTCTAAATCACACCACTAACGGTAACAGAGTGAAATATGCTGACGATACAGTAATAATAGCGTATATTATTATAACTATTGTGACCGAAGTGGATGCAACTATGTGAATGTGCACCGACCAGACGGAATCGATGGTAGAGGTTGTAAGTCTAAATTAAAAACAATGGTAAGCCAAGTGAAGCTAAGTCCAATAGTTTAAATATCTGAGAAATTATATTATACCTGATCTAAACCGAGAAAAGAAAACTAACTGAAATGGCAAGGTTAGCATTCCCTAAAATGAAGCATCTACTCACAGATTCATCACTTTCAGTAGACACCAAACATCATTCAATTTTAATTTATATATATTCAGTTCTACGATATGTTATCGAGAGAAATACTAGTAATGCCATTTGAGTTGTGGAATTTGTGTAGAATACTAAAAACTTGAGCTGCGAGTAGAACCCCAGAATAATGAGTTTTGAAGAGAAACTGTTTGCCAAAGACAGAAAATTAGATGCATGGGACATATATATAGAAGTATGCATTTCTTCATGTTCCGATAGAGAGGTAAATGAAGATAAAAAAGAACCGAGTCGCAGACAATGCTCTTGGTTAAAGAGCATCAAAGACTAGATCTATAGGGTTCCTATACTATAGCACAGAATAAAAAAACAGTTTGCCACCCAACTTCAATAATAATGATGACATCCCATGAAGAAGAAGAGTTTCATAAGAGTTGAGGTACTGTACTCATGGCGTAGATGATTGATATATCGGTCTTTAGAATACATAATTAGACAGGAATTTAAAAACTTCATCTAACTGTCTATGGCCTGCTTGATAAAAAGAAACTAAAAATACCAACTATGTTGGAGTTTGGAACCTTCGGAAAAATGCACTAAAACTGAGTTTTATCCACAATACCGAAACAGAATTAATGCAGTTAAAACTGATTTAATCATCTCCTGATGATGCTAACATGGTTAGCGAAATGCGCGTCGAGTGCAATAATCCTGTTTCGGTATTGTGGATAAGAATCCGTTACAGTTTTAATAAAAATCCCTAACTGCGTATGGTCTGCTTGATAAAATTCTTTACAATATGTGATCTATTTTTCATGGGACCACCAATGTATCTCATTGATTCCTACATTGATTTAAATGAGCATTAGGTGAATTATAGATACCCTAAGGGTATCTACCATAACGTTTTATATTTTAGTTTTCACCGTAAGTCATGTTAGGTCATTTCCTGCCAAGAAAAGAATATCATATTCTTATTCGGCATCCATTAAACTCCTGTTTGTTGAGTCATTATTGTTTTAAACGAATTTTGTGGCAAGATCGAAAAAAGTAAAATTACTTTTTTCTTAGCATCTTTATTTTAAGTTTACTGAGTAGTTAATCCACTGAAAAATTCCTATATACTGTTTTAAAAATTGTTATTAATCGTAATTGATGAGATGTGAAAAATGTCAGAATCAAAATCATCAGAAGTCATATATGCAATATGTCTGCGTTGATCAGATCTGTACAGGATTAAAATGGATCGTTCAAGAGCTATCGTTAAAGACAATTTCAAATATATTTTTCTTAATTCGTTTTATCATTTTAGGGAAAACACTTCATCAGGTATTTTCCACAACAACGCTGCCGAGCAATGGGTTGAAATAAATACTGTCAGAAATTCTGCTTATTTCATGGTTGACGGTGGTAGGCTCGATCTTTTTGTTTTATTAGGGCCGTCACTCCCTGAAACTGTAAGACAATATGTTGACCTTACTGGAAAACCTCATTTACCACAGGTTAGTAACCTTGTGATTTTATTTCATTTCAAGTTTCGCCTACGTAATTTTGAAAAAGTTAATAAATATCTGCTATTAGTGTAAAATGAAACTGTTCTATAAATTATGTAATTATTTCCAATTTTGTCTTCAATATTACTTTTATTCAAATTCAGAATTTTAAATTGTTACTGCTTTGACTTTAATCATTTTATTTTTAGCCTCTTAAAAATAAAGTTTAATTATTTGTCAAAATGCGTAATATTGCTTAGTTAAAAGCTGCATTATTTAATCCTAACATAAATACTTTTTTCAATTTAGCTCTGGGCTTTGGGATACCACCAATGTAGATGGGCTTACAACACCACAGGAGACGTAATGGAAACCATCGGCAATTTTGATGCATACGACTTCCCACTAGACGTTCTGTGGTTGGATATTGAATACACTTCTGAACGTAAGTGGTTCACTTGGAACAACACAGCCTTTCCCGATCCTGTTGAGCTATTGAATTGGGTAGACGACCAAGGGCATCGTAAACTCGTTCCTATTTCTGACCCACACATTAAAATCGATCATCAATACAAAATCTATACCGATCTCTTAGCAGGCGGTTTGTTTGTAAACAATTCTGATAATTTGTCGCCATTTGTTGGAGAATGTTGGCCTGGAAATACGAGCTGGGTAGACTTTTTGAACCCAGATGCGAGAGACTACTATGCGGAACAACATTTATACGAAAATTTCCCTTCAACTCCGGCTCTAGGAGGTTTCTGGAATGATATGAATGAACCAACATTATTTGACAATTTATATGAGAGAACTTTGCCCTTCGATACCGTCCATTATGGAGGAGTTAAGCACAGGGATGTACACAACATTTACGGTATGCTCCAGGTAAGAAAATGTTAACTCAGTAATTAAATAATTTCGTACATTTTTTGTCACATTTTTTTTTCAAACTCAGATTTTTTACGGCGTTCTAGTAAAATAGTGCAAGTTACAAAAGTTCGGAAAAGAGAATTAGCAGCAACATCGCAGGTATGAGCAGTTCTTTATCATAAATATTTACTCTGATGCCAGTGGTGTAAGAGTTTTAGTTTTATTTGCCTTTTCAGCATGTGTTAAAACATTTGTTATCGGTTTAAGTACCATATTTTGATTTTAAAATACATATAATTGATTTGGTGTCAGAACAGTATTTACTTATCATTAAAAGTTTTAATAAGCATATAAAAATTTTTGGAGAAACTATGGCCCATTTCATATTATCACATTTTCACGTTAATATAGAAGATGTTCCAAGAGTGAGATAAAGTCCAATATCTTCTCTATTATATCATCATCAACAATCAGCCTTATTTGTCAACCACAGGATATGGGCCTCTCGTAGGTTATGCCACCTGTTCCAATACTGTGCCAGTTTTATCCAGCATTTAGCGCCCATTTAATATCATCTGTTCATTTTCTAGAAGGTCGTCTTCGTCTCCAAACAGCCTCATGTCTAGGTTGCAAATCCAAAAGCTTTTTACACCGGCTTTTTCTTTCTACTCACCAGATACCAGTTCAACCCAATTTAATTTTTGCAATTTATTTGTTAACATCACTTACACCTCTTCTTTGTTGTTTGACGTTGTGGTGTACATGACCACTGAGAGAAACATTTAATATGAATCTCTACGTAGCTCTCTGAATGGCGCATAATTTGTTGGCAGGTTTCTTTGTAAGAAGTATGTTCCTGACTTTAGACTGATAAGAATATTTGATCGTATGATATTGCTTAGTTGCCCAAAAGCAGAAAATTATTGAAAACTGGCATATGTAATGAAACATCTATGCAAACTAAATTATGATCGGAGTAGTTATTCTTAATAAATACAGGGCTGGAAATGAAAATAATTAGCCTGATTCACAGGTCTTACGCTTTGACGCACGTTTTGTGATTTATTTTTTTCGAGGGTCGGTACATGGTGTTCTTTAATCAATTAAGAGCTAATTTGTTTAAATAGCACCACTCTGAGAATTTCCGAGTACCTACTTGACTTTATTCTTTAGTGGGTGTTCACACAATATGTCGGGGATCAAAATAGTAAGTAGTGTATTTATAAGTAATAATTCAAGAACAAAAACAAGGAGAAATATTAGGTGTCACACAATGGAGAAATTAATCTTTCCTCATAAACTCATATGAAATATCTTTACTGAACCGACATCTTTATTTCTCATATCAAATGCTCATGGTGAATTGGATGATAGTTATAAGATATTATATTTACCTAAAAAGTAAATATTTTTACACACACATAACTTTTTCTAAAATCTTATAAAATTTGTTTAATAAAGGAGAAGGAATAGATATATATTTCGAGTTTGTCAGAAGCTCTATTTTTAAACACGGGATTATGGCCATTGTTAATTTAATGAAGCACATTTACCACAACATGTGGAGGAAGTCAGATGCCACAAATTACTACATTCCTATGTTTCATTACACAAATTACTATCAATTTAATCAATTTTGCAAGCATGTTCGCCAAATGCACATAACTTATTATTGAAAAGCTAAGTAACAAATTTACAGTCGATCAAAGTAACTGGATATTTGGCTTATCCTGTAACCTTAATGTTATAGGAAATAATGATGCGCTTCTTGGATTTGATTAGGTACATTATGTATTACTTTTTTTAGACAATGTCCACTCACAAGGGATTGATTGCTCGTGACGACGGAAAGCTTAGACCATTCATTCTTTCTCGTGCTTACTTCGCCGGTTCCCAAAGATACGCTAACAAATGGAGTGGTGACAATTGGGGTGAATTTGAAGACTTGCGTTTTAGCGTCCCAATGGCTTTGACCTCCAACCTCGTAGGATTAGCATTCTATGGTGCTGATATTCCCGGATTCTTCGGAAACGCTACTGAAGAACTCTTAATCAGATGGTACGAAGTGAGTAAAAAAATTATGCTATATATTTTAATAATCTCCCTAGGCTTAGAAAAAATTTACATTTCGCTGATATATTGAATGCGTAGTATTACTAGGATCCATTTTAATATGAATAGTTGTAATTTATCCATAATTTTAATATAAAAGACCAATTTTCATTGTTAAAAGTTCTCATCTTTACATATTTTTGTTCACATTTTTTATGTTGTTAAAATAATGCACCAAAATAAAAAACATAATCTTAGCCTTCAACATACACACATCCGAGGCCATAATTAGCTTTCCCCTTAAAATATCTACATTGCAGTATTTAGACTATCTTAAACTATCTGCTAATTTCATTGGATCTAGAACTGATCATTCACGCTAATTGAGCCAGTATAGCAGATATATATCTTTATTTTCTTCTTCCTTTTCTTTAATACTTTACATCTGCATCGAAGAAAGTGAGTGATACTTTTAAACTTTAGATTTTTCATAGCTATATCTGTGATTACTAACAAATCATACTTTTTACAACACATGACTTTTAATATATTTTTCAATATTTTTGATTAGCTACGTTTCTTTAGATCTTTTATGTATTGCTGCTCTAAGAGAGTTGTATATTTATGATTCCACTTTTCTCAAGCCAAAAGACAAAACTGTCAATATCGCATTGTTCTCAGCATACCAGAGGACTCATACTAGCATTTAAAAATATAGGTTCAACAATGGCATATCAACCAGCAAATAACTTTTCAAAAATGAGTAATTTATCTAAAGAACGCAGCTAATCTGTTAATACTATGTGAAGTATGAACAATTATCTCTATTGAATCAAAAAGTATATTAGGCTAACCAGAACTAGACGACCAATACCTAAAATCTGGCAGAACACCAAACTCGTTGGTTGCCAAACATATTTAGCTCCCTCTTATATACAGATATTTTTACGCCCCTCTTTTTCTTCGATTCAGTATTTACTGAACTCAGTAGTATGCCCTCATGCCATAAAATTATCTTATAAGATCACTTGGAAACTCATCTTTCTTTCTACGTAATAATGATTAATTTGTTTAAATGTTGTAAATGTTATCAAATTCATTTGACGTGTCGAATTTATCTAGATTTTCAGCGATAAATTGGTAAGTTTTTAGTATATAATTTCAATGTTAACGGAACTGTGCCGATATACAATAAAGAAGCGTTATTACCGAATTTAGCCTTAACAAAATTATAAAAGAAAATAAATTACGCTTTTGTGCATGTCTAATATTGGAAGCCCGATATATATCGGCATAATGTGAAATATTTTTACTTTACTCATGTGAATTGCTACAAGATCTTCGGTAAAAAAAGAATAAATTTTAATATTAGGGCGAGCTATAAACCGTAACTTTATTTCTAATATTCTCTCAATAGGTCCATAATTGATTATCTCTACGATTACAACATTCTCCATGGTGTTTCCATTATTATAAAATTTAAGAAGTTCTTTATGAGTTTTTGATTGCGATTTGTTTCATGATTTTTTTTCAGCCACGTGATTGCTCAAATTTTAATATCCTATGAGTCTGCATTACCATTAAGCTATTTTGAATAGCTTGTTTTAAAGTTCGATAGTAATATATTTTCTCTTATCATTTACATTGGAAATTAATTTCTTTAATTTGGAGGTTTCGGTTATGGCAAACACCTTTCTACTAAAAATGGAAGATCTGTATGTAAGTCGTATGCATAATAATCCACTTCTAAATCTTAACCATGCTCACTATCGTCGTCGATGTCTATTACATCAATTTTCCCTGTTCAGAGATCCAGCTAAAGCCTCGTAATATTAATGCTTATAACATACCAGGCCATAAAGGTTATGTGGTTTCTCTCAGTACACTAACTTATCCACCTCGAATGCCATTTCCGTCAGCAGCTCTAACTCTATCTTGGTCATGCGCAACATGGAATCAAAGGATAAGCTCGGTAAAGTGTAGTATTGGGTCGCATCCAATTTATATATTGTCAAAGATTGATCGCGAAAATTTTCAAAAGCTTCGCATAAAAGAAGGTTGTTGGATTTTAAGGAGAGCTGAAGTTTCACAAGATCCTTACAATTAAATACACGCCTAATACGAGTAGCTCGCTCATAATCTGCACCACTGAAAAATTTGGTTTATCCAGTTTTTTAAATGGTTATAAAACTGTATGGGAATACACTCTTTTTGGTGAGGTTGGCACCTGATTGATCCAGATGCATACTTTTCTCACTCTTATATGACGAGTGAGCAATAATAATAGCATTAGAGAACTGGCAAAAAAGAGAATGGCTTTAATGTATTGAACAACTTGCACTACATATGTGTCACGGCGATTCAGGCTTTTTGTCAATATAATCGTGACCATAAATATGCTCTTGATATACGCCAAATATTTTTCCTTACTTTGACATATAACATCAATTTTGTTGCAAGATATGCAAAATTCCTTTATGAATATATGGCACTCATATCCGTTTAAATTATGGAATACAATGCGAATAAAATTTGGTAACTTGAAATTAACATTACAAATTCCATGTGCTGCTCCACTAAATTGCCCTGTTTGTTGACAGTGGCCACGAACTACCTTCAAATGAACGTTTATGACTTTCGAATTTAAATTTTCTATTCATTAGTTAAGGAAATCATGGGTTTAAAATCTTTTAAATGTGTATCATTTTCTATGCGTGATACAAACACTATTGCAGCTTCATTACCTCGATATAACTTAAGCTTAGAAAGAGGATTGCTAGAAGAGCATTTGATTAAATATGCAAAGGAGTGAGGCTCGTGCTTGCTGGTTTTTAATGTATTGTACTGTACTCTTTGAATTCGGCTCTGTAGTAAGTTTGAGATAACAGTAACTAATAGTTTGAAATTTTTAAAAATGCATCGAATACGAGGTTATTAAGGATATAATGTTAGAATATCTTAATAACGCGCTAGGTCTTAATTTCATATAGTTATCTACAGTGGCTCATCGAACGTAACCAAGCACAGGCCTCTAGTTAGTTTATTGTAGTTCCTCTGGAAAACAGGTATAACCATAGTTTCTGATTATGTTAACATGATAAGAGAAACGCGTATTTGGAAATCAAGATTATGTTTCGACAAGGTGGCGCAAATTGTCACTTAGTCTCTTAAACTATAATTATTAATATAATTCTAGTAATGGCAATTGTTCTACGAATAAAGTTATTGGGGCTTGAAGAAACTTACTCGTGTTATACGTCCATTGAGTCATAATTTCTAGTTTCATAATTAATATAACAGGTCACGGTATCCTCACGGGTATATTATAGGCCTTAGCCTTTCGTGGCCGGAGGCACACACATAAAAAAAAATCACAACAAATATTTGTAATTAATATGTGTTTTGAAAATGCATCTTAAATAAATCGTAATCTCTTAATTATATATTGAGTAAAATCGTTCGACATATTTATAACTTTTTTCTTAACAACTCAATCACTAGTACTGAATTTCACACTTCATAAAATATTTATATGCTCTAAACTCAAAAAAAAAACTTTCCATTTCCCATTCCGATTAGGGACATTATTATAATGTAAACAGATTTTCCACCATATTTTCAAGTCACCAAACTAAAACTTCTGTCTCCTTAACCAACATTTTAATTGACATACGAAGATAGATACCCAGTATTCATTTAACTTGGCTTTTGTTTGTACTTGGAATAGATTAACATCGCAAAGTCAAAGGAACGCTAAGTTTGTTCAAAAAACTTTAAGCCAAAAGAAACGGTAAAGCCGATGAAATTTAAAATTTGTTTTTACAAACGATTATTTGAAAATATATCGTATATATTTATTTGTGTCTTTAGATTGGTATCTGGCTCCCATTCTTCAGAGCTCATGCCTCCACCGAAGTACCACGTCGTGAACCATTCAGGTTCGGGAATGAGACCCGGGCCATCTTAAGAGAGCACATGCACCTACGTTATAAGCATATTCCATACTGGTACACTTTGTTCTATGAACATACCATTTCCGGCGATCCAATTCTGCGTCCACTTCTCTACCAATATCCTGAAGACCCCGTTGGTTATGATCTGGAAGATGAATTCTTAATTGGTAAGCAATGCTTTGGTATTATCAACAAAAGATCAAACTTAAGTTCAGAAACATATTGCTGTTATATGTTGTCTTCATGGTTATTCTTACAATAATAATAATAAACGAAATAAAAAAATTTATATAATTTAAAAACTAAACTGGGTAAAAAAGAGTATATAACGAGATATTGAATGACAATAATTAAAAAAGAGGAAGTACTTAAATAGCAAGATATAATATCGGAAAAAATAAACATTTAAAAAAAACGCAATATCCAGTACCTATATAGAATTTAACCAAAAACCAATTCAAAACGATTCAAAGGTAAAAGAACTTGAAGATAGCAGCAAATTAGTTATTAAATGTAACAGCCTATACACGAATAAATTAAAAATAAAGAAGGTCTAAATCACAAATATGCAACTTGGATAAAAATTTAAAAATGAATAGTTAAAGAAAAGAGTCAATAGAAACATTTACTAATCCTGATTAATATATGCTAATCTTCTTAGTAGTTATTACACTTTACATGTCCGATGAATGATTTTTTTTTATATTTTCAGAAAATTTTTTTTTAGAAAATGAAAAGAAAATAATCGATCAACCAATATTATTTTTTCGACAAACTCCGAGCAGTTAAATCAGCTATGATATATTAAGGGTAGACTTATTGCACCTTAGATAATCGGAGTATATCATTAGGTGAATTTTAGGCTTATTTCTAACAGTTGAAAAGAAAATAACCTCAGATAGGTACTGAAAATGTCGTCAGTGATTTAAATTAATTTAAATTTTTTTTGCATCAGATATTGAATTTGTTGCATATTAGATGTTTACATTCTATGTCTATCACGTGATGAAATATAAATATTTTAAATATATTTGAACATTTCAGGTACCAACATTTTGACTACATCTGTTTACGAATCAGGCGCGACATCTGTTCCAGTTTATTTCCCAGGCCGAAATGACAGTTGGATCCAAATCACCGGAAGTTCAATAAAATATTTTGAAGGTGGCACCTGGGCTGATATTCCAGTTGACATTACATTCGTAAGTAATTAGTTAAATATTTAAATTATCACTATGAAGGAAGGAACTAGTCTGCCGCAGTCCACCACAACTAAGTTATAGCTGACTCTGAAATCTAATAGCCGAGCTATATAGCCAGTGCATAACGCTAGAGCTTTGTATTTAAAGTGTCATCCCCAATTTACGCCGACTACTCTTCGAAGCATCCAGAAGGTCCCGATGAACTCATTCACCACTTTGCCTTTGGGTAATATTCATATCGAATATAAATCTTAGGTATTTGACCTGACTCGCCAAAATACTTAATTTACTATCACGTAAAATACGTGTCTTTGTTTTGAAGTAATAAAATTGTAATTAGGTGTGAATTACAAGTACAGGGTTTTCCGTATATTTCGGAGCTCCCCTAGCGCTTTTATTTTTAAAGCTAGAACAAACTATAAATTACCAAAATTGTAGGATTTTTCCTGAACCACCAGGGTTTTTGAGTAGAACAAATAAATGAGAATCGCAAAGTTGTTAAAAATATTAACTATTAATAAATGGATCTTGCGTTTATAGGTTAGACAGTACGTTACTAATTTTGAATATACCAGCTTTGATACTTCTATCTATAACTGAACTGAGACTATATACTCTGACTCTACCATTGTAACTTGACTGCCAGCTGAAACACCTTTGTGTCTGTAAAGAGAACGTCCCACCAGATCATTGGATCAGTAAAACTACAATGTAAAGCCAACCCTATTTTCCTTATTAGCTGCAGTGTGGTAAGATTGTTTTGCAGCTGGATGGTTTTCAAGGTTTGAACATCGTTTGATATACTCTTGCGCTGTTGTAACCCACTTCAGAAAACCTATCTCTTTTTACACCGATTCAGCAGTTTTAAACGGATTTTCTTCCAAAAAGCTCATGAAATTATTATCTTGTTGTTCCGTGCTTATTTCTTTCCAGTCCCTGCTGTTCCATCAACCGTTCATAATCTATATGCCACCTCCTCATAGAGCATTTTTCTTCAAGTAAAGGTACGAATCTCATTTTTTCTTCATCAATTAAAAGCATAATTTGAAATAATTTTGAAATCTTTTGGTTACGAGTTGTCAGCATTGAAGTATTCACAGAGGTAAAAGGTAATTTAAATGACACACTTACAATGTAAAGTCCATTCAAGGCTATTGCGCTGTTACGTCAGAATTTCTGACGTCAAAAGAAAAGATCCGTACGTCTTAGATAGACTCGTACGTTATTTTTTATTTTTACACTAGCCAAAAGATGTCTCTGTACCTGTTTTCTATTCCGGAGCACGTTCCGTTTTTATCAATTTTACATACTTATGACAATATTGTTTTAAATGTCTGGGCATCTGAATAATACTTTTGACAGTTCGTTTAATTTAAAATAATAATATGCTTTTTATCGTCTAAAATCCGTTTAAAACCGATTTTAAATGGCAAAATTGTATATAATACCGCCCTAGCGGCTAGAATTGGTTTGCGCATTTCCGTCTCATTTGCCGAGATTTGTCCCCATATCGCCGCGTAAGATGTTTACACATCAAAAATACATTTTTTCTAGAGAAATCATTTTTTAGTATTATCAAATAAATAAAAAAAATATTACTTACATTGTGCACAGCTTTCCAGGGTAAAAGTGGCCTACCAGCATCTTTTTCACGTGTGAAATAATGCACTAATTTTAAAATTAAAGCTTGCTCTTTCTCACTGAACCGGTGGGGCATCTCAAAACGATTTTTATTAGCAATTATTAGCGTAAAACACAAACCAACTACCAACAAATCAATAACTGAATTAAATCTGTTATTTTCGTTATGATATTTTGACATTGATGCAAATCGATGTCAAAGATTTCAATTTGACGGACCAATTTAGTACATACACGTTCATTGCATAAAGAAAGATGGAATGATATGACGTAACAGCGCAATAGACTTGAACGGACTTTAACTTCCATTGACGACCGAGTTGTTTTGATTATCGTCTAGCCTCCAGGAAGCCACTATGTTATATACTTCCTTTTAATACCTTACTGCTTCTCGTCGGCGAGCTTTACACCTTAGAGCTAGGGGCCCATTATCAATATAATGTATTTTTTATAAATACGAACCTGCACTTTATTTTTTAAATGTTTTGATCTCCTGAAATCATTAACACTTATCGAAAAATTAACTGATTTAGTGCTGATTTGTAAAGGTTCAATTGGATGAAACTACAGGTTTATAAAGGCCGTACAGTGGCGGCTTTAGGATTTGCTCATGGCAAATCCTAAACTAGTAGCGATCGCGCTCAAATTTTACCAAAATTTATCAATACCTGTTACTTGAATAATTTTTTTTATGCGAACACAGAGAATGTCAGTATGGATTATATTTATGTATTTTCTACAAAAATAGTGACTGTTACTGGTGCCAAAAATAAAAATTACAAACACTGTTACAAGAAACTTAGAAAGAGGCAATTAGCTAATTATATAGAATCTGACCTAATATCACATAAAAGTAAACAGAAAACACCTTTGTGTTTAACTATAACACAGAAAAGATGAAAAAAAAATCCGCCATTCCACGGGCCATAACAAGACTTCTTTCATCAGCCGCTGACGGCAACAAAAAATATTAAGAAAAACTAGAAAGAATACAATTTCAGACATTTAGTTTTACAAATTTATTATTAGCAGAAAGCGGCGAAGCATCTCACTAATACAGAAGAATGTGGTTAACAAAAAAATGTATGTTTAAAAATATATACTTGGATGATAACCATATAATGTAAAGTACAAGAGAGCTTGACAACCTATAAAAAGCACGAGGATAACTCCACAAAACAAGAACTTCCATATTCACTAATGGGAGCTAAAGAAACGGACCAATATGAAGCGAAAATTTGGAAGCATAATATTATCATTCTATGCTTTATTTGTAAAGTCTATATGAAGTCATTGTAATGTTCCTTTGAATAATTCGGAATAGGCGTGCGACGCGACGGTAGAAATGGAAAAATATTTAATTAATTATATTTTTCATAATTATACACATGTACAATACATAATATTTTAAACAACGTTTGCTTGATTGATAGCATAATTGGGTTTTAAACGTACCTTTTTTATGTCGGCATTACATAAAAAGTTAATAAGAAAATGTAGGATTATATTATTTTGTTTCACTCACCTGAGAAATTCATGAAAAGTCACTATCTGGATCCGCAGAGCTATAATCTGAATTTGGCGTTATTATTATAGGGTCAATGGCCGGTAAAATACAATATTTGCCCTCCTTTTCTATAACATGACGGACAGTTCATATAAATGTCACTTGCGTTTACTTCATCAATTACTGTCCTTATATTTCCTAGTACGAAATCACTGTTGACGATTGATTATATTTTCTAAGTTTTTTCTTGATGGCAGCCCACATAATCTCAATCGGATTAAATACGCCGTAATACGGGGAAGCCGAAAAATAGTATGACCATGTGCTTGGCATAATTTGTCAATGACATATTACTTTTTTTTAATAGCTTCCCACAAAGAAAATCGTAGAATTTTCTTTGCTTCCAACAACACTTTTTTGTCGCCTTTTGAGGAATTTCCGTATTTTTGCTCTCCATGAATTTGAGAATATCGTCCTTTTTATTACTGCTATTGGGAACTTTGCTATGAAGGCGGGAATGATACGATGCATTGTCCATTACAATAACGGAATTTGGGGGAATATTCGGCAGCAATTGTTCGGTAAACCACTTTTCAAATAGACTGGCGGTCATGTCTTCGTGATAATCAGCCAAAGAGTGCTTTATATTTTTGGCAGACAATAATAAAGCATTGGATACAAAACCCTTATCACTTCCTGCAGGCAGTATAATCACTCGTTTGCCGCGAGAACAAGGCCCGTTTAATTTGCAATTACTGCTATCATCTACCCAACCATACTCAACTACGTCATGTGTATCACACCATGTTTCATCTAAATACACTATTTCCCTTTTTGCTTGGCGATATTTCTGAATTTTGCATAAGCATCTTGCCGGTGAGCAACTATGTGATGCGATTCCATGATAACCATTCTTTTATCCAATTTTTTATATTTAAAACCGCAATTGAGTAATATTATGCGCAGAGTGTCGAAGAGATTTGTATTCATAATTCTGGTAATCCGATAATAATTTATCTCGAATCATTTCCAATGTCGGGACTTTGTTGTCTTTGTAAAATTGATATACTACTCAGCGTATAACTTCTTTGGAAGCATTATCAATTTTTTTTAACTTTTGGTCGGACCTTTTTCGCTTTAAAGAATGGTCAATGATATCTCCTACCTTAATCACTTTATAAACTGTAGAGCTTGGAAGTTTAGTAAGCTCACAAATTTTTTTTACTATTTCACTTTCTGACGCCTCATGATTTTCACTTTTCAAACATTTATCCTCCTCCTCTCAGGTGCCGTCTCTGTTGAGATTGGCGACTATTATGGCAAATTGGTCTCTATCCTGTGCTTGATGGAAGAGCGTATTTCCGTCGGTTTTGGTCCAATCACGTATATTTCGGAGCCATGATTTCTTCTTCCTGCCTATACCCCGTTTTCCCTCGATTTTTCCTTCCAGTATTAGTTGAATCTGTTCGTACTCTGCATGTCGCATTAGGTGCCCTAGATAAGCTGTTTTTCTTATTTTTATGGTGTTAATAAGATGTGGGCGTGTGTGTATTCTTCTTATGACTTCTTCATTTGTGGTCTTGCTTGTCCAGACTATCCGTAATATTCGGTGGTACATCCACATTTCGAAGGCGTTCAGTTTTTTCGTATCCTCTGCTTTGAGGGTCCAGGTCTCACTTCCATATAAAAGCAGTGACCATATATAACATTTCAGGGTTCTGAGTCTTGTCGCGACTGGGAGCTTCGGGTGACAAAGTATCTTTCGCATATTCATGAATCCAGTTCTGGCAATTTCGATTCTTCTTCTAGTTTCTTTACTGTGGTCCAATTGGCTGTTGATCTCTCTGCCCAGATACATATAGCTTTTTACATCATTCAGGACAACTTTATTTAGGACCACATTAGCTCTGAGGACTTCTCGGGGGTTCCTATTGAATATCATAGTCTGGGTTTTAGCTGTGGTTATTTCCAGGCCCATGTTTCTGCTTTCTGTTGTTAAAATGTCCATAAGGCTCTGCAGTTGTTCTTTAGTTTCAGCTAGCACTACAGTGTCGACAGCGTATCGGACATTGTTGATTACAATTCCATTGATCTTGGCACCGTCTTGTCGGTTGTTTAGTGATGATTGTATAATATATTCCGCATATACGTTAAATAGTAAGGGGGAGAGAATGCATCCCTGGCGTACTCCTCTTTCAATTTCGACATAGTTCGTGTTGCCGTTGTTGGTTTTGATGCATCCTTCCAACATTTATACATATTTAAAATAATTATTGGTGTTTGGATATGTAAGTCTGTATTACGAAACTCTAAAAGCTCTGGAACGGCATTGGTTTTGGGATTTTCAGATTCCGATTCACCATCAGAAATATCGAAAGGTTTCCAGAACGCCATTTTGATTAGGTAAATATTGATTTCCAAGAACAACAAAGTTATGTAATAAAGCCAGAGGTAAAATACACACACCAATAACAATCACAAAAACAACAACAAAGTACAAAGCAAATACTGACAAAACTAACAAAATAAACTTGTCAAAACACGTAAACTGAAACCACGCGGTACCGCACTGTCTGTCGTTAAAATCATACGATTTAAATGCTCTAACTCTAAAAACAATAAAGGAATTTCGCAGGGACCAATCAAATGCGCTAGATTTCTAATACCGCCCACATTTTGTGCGGACAGATCTCTTAAGTCAACGTAGGCACTCTACGAGGAGCCGTCAATATGGATTTTGATTTTGATTTCATACACATGTCAATGCAAATCTATAAGAAATTGATCGTACCCCCATTTCCTAGCCGTTTACACTGACTTCGTATAGACTTTAATAGAATATATCAAATGATGAAAGTTCCTGTTCTTAAGACAAACCTTAGAAAATATGATCCCAATGTTAATCTTGAATTTCTAAACTTTAAAGAAAGATATCTGAAAGGTTATTTCTATTTTTATACGGATGCATCAGTTAATAAATAGCATAATGAAAAGGAGTTTGGACTCTACTGTCTCAAACTAAGTTACAACTTGTCTTTTAAATTACCAAATTTCACGCAAATCTACTGTTTGTGTTTGCCAAGAAAAGATCTCAAAAACATTGGTATGCCCTGTTACTCGCAAAGTGCAATCAAGAAAATTGGCAAAAAGGGAGAGTTCAACAACTATGAACCACAATTCTTGTCTAGCCAAACAAATTACTATAAAAGCTAATGAAAATAAACTTGATATAAAATTCGAATGGGTTCCAGGGCACTTGGGCACAAATAAAATTAAATCGCTGATAAACTGGCGAATGTTGGACAGGAATTAATTTTTACCTGCAATGAAACTAAGACATATGAAGGAATGAAACCGTGTCCGGAAAGAGAGACTGGTATGCAAAGGTCAGGGATAGGGTAAAGTATTGCAATTTGGTATTAATTTTCTAAAAAGTGCATTTTGAATGGTACAACGCTGTTTAAATGCTTTCGAGATATTGGAATCAATTTGTAGGTATTTTGGACGTAATTTGTTGCTACTTTTTTACTTTAATACTTTGGGCTTTCTTGTAACAAAAATTTTAATCAAGTCCTTACGTGTATTGGTTATTTGGCGAATAGGTAGTCTATTTGGTGATAGTAGTAAGGTTATTCGGGGATGTGAAAAAACACGATAATTTTGAAAGATAACGTAAAAAAATATATTTAAGGATTAAATCTGAACATAAACATGAAACTTTTATAGATCTATGGCACAATAATCACACAGGTTCCATAGTCACGTACTTTTTCGTATAGGTTATTTGGTGATACCTGCAATTAAAAAACCTACTAATATTAATAAAACTTATACCCCTCTATATGTATTCATGCAAAAAGATTATAGCTAAATACAAATTATATCATCATAATAAATATTTGACCATTAGCGCATCGAATACTGCACAAACTTTATGGTAAGCTAAATATTAAATATCACCAAATAAACTCTATCACCAAATTACCTTACTTTGCCCTACATTAACTTGGAGCACAACTTCCCAACATAACTTGATATGAATTCTAGGGCTTCGTAGATAGACGACACATAACAACTATAATTAGAATGCGCACAGGGCATTATAATATAATATAAATAGTAATTAACATGAGATATTTCCGACCCGATTCAATTGAGAGTATGTTGTAATATAACTAACTCGGCCAGGCTGAATACTTCAGTAAAGGCCACAAAACAACAATAAAAATCAAACTATGGTTACCTTCAACTAAAAAGTTAATTGTAAATGTTCCATTGCTCTTAACATGGTTGTTTTGAATAGACCTGCATATTTGTAAGTTCTTTCGGGTATCCATGAACGCAGATTGCCAAATTCTTATGAAAATGAAGATGCAACATTAATACAAGACACTAAGGAAAAAATAGTATAACATACGCCCAAAAGAATATAAAGAAAAATATCAATAATTTTATTGGACATTTCTTCTTTAAGTGCCCTCTAGAGTTGCTGAGGTTGGAAATAATTTCGACAGATAACTCACAATTTTCTGCACCTATAACTCTAGACAAAGCATGCGCATTTAGACCCGTTCAGTCTCTTATGTGTTTAATACTGGAGTACTTTTTCTCGCCTACCCGCAATTTTGTCCTCCATTTTCAGTTTCAGAGCAATTCATACATGTTCCACGTAGGCACTCTTTCCCTTCTTAATAATTTTCAACACTTTTCGGCCATATTAAATTCTTTTTAACAGTTCGTCGTTGGTTGCATGTGTCGTTCATTCAATTCTAAAAAGCCTTCAGTACACCCACATTTATAAAACTTTTTCATTTTAGTTTTAGGGTATTTGTTCGTAGCTATAAATTATGTTGCCTATTAAGAAATTTATATACTTATTATATTATTATATAAATACACATATGTAAAACTTTATTTAACCAAACTTTTTATTTTTATTGCAGATCCCCGTATTCTACAGGGTTGGAAGTATCATTTCCCGGAAACCAGTTGTAAAAAGATCCACAGCTGACCTTAAGGATGATCCGTTAGAACTTCACATTGTTCTTGATGACGTAATGCATTCCATAATAATATTTGTTCATAGTTTAAGTAATCACATATTAACTTCTTACCATCATCGCTACTATTTTAAGCAATTAGGCAATTAAGTGACATGTTGAATTTCTTTGAAAGTTATCCTGCTTACCCAGAGACCTGACTTTTCGGACGACTAAATATTTTTTAAGATAAGGCAGATTGAAATGAAACAATATGTTTAATAATTATAATTTTCCTAGAATTCCTTATTCTCCAGGCGTTAATAGAATGTACAACTTCTGTTTAAAAGGGTCCAAAATCTCTAGTGATTAGTAGCTGCAGCTGATGAGAAGTATTCAAAGCATTTCAAAATATTGGTAACATTTAAAACACTAAGCAATATAGACTGTTAAAGTAGCTAATCGGACTTAAAACTAGTGATCTTAAGAAAGACAAAATCAAACAACTATTTATACTTGATTAAATCTTAGCTTACACTTTTTAATGAGTACGTATGCAAAATCTATTTGTATTTTGATCGAAGATATCTAATAATAGCATTAAAAAATTTTGATTTTTGATCTATTTATTTACTCCATTTTAGAAACATCTCGTGTAAAAAGTTTTGACAATACCTAAACGACTTTTGATCTCCAAGATAATTTCCATAATAACCAACTAAAGATTAGCATTTAATATCCTACTTTTTATTTGTCTTTTTTATCTACTAGATGAATGATACACAAATAGTTTTTGCACAAGATTTAATATTAATAAAGAATAGCTTGCTTTTAATGAATAAAATGTGACTAAATTCCATTTGAATGCATTGAAAAAATACGTAAATTTATTATTAAGCTATATTTTCAGAATGGTCTCGCAAGAACACGACTATACGTTGACGACTATGAAAGTTTCGATTATGTGAACGAGAAACAATACGTATACATTGATGTCACCTACGACAGCGCCACTTCGTCATTGAGTACTTCGTAAGTAATTAATATAAGATGTTAGCAACAGCTATAAGTAGTATTAGGAAACTTTGTTACATATACGCAACGTATTATGGATATTTTTATTCAGAATATCAAAAATATTCCGTCCGTCGCAGCATCGCGCTGAATTGAATAATTATTTGCTCCTAAACTTGACAATTTTATGTGTTTTATTTTTGTCGATAATTTTCTAATGTGGATACTTCACTAATATATATTTGCGTCACTTCAAATTTGTATCAAGTAGAGTGAAACTTTTACATTTACTAAAGATACCACTCATAAAAGAAAAATCAATCCCCTCGTTGCCAGAGTGGGTGTAAGAATATTGCCTCAAAGAATCATTTCCGGGTAGCACCCCATTCCGCTCCTTTTCCTACATAAAGTACTAACAATGTTCCATTGCGGTAAATTTGGTTAAAAACCTCAATCTGCCTCTACTACAATACGCTACATCTAGAGAAGAATGTAATAAAATAATATACTCCTGATATAATTAATATGTCCCATTATATTCTAAATATAGTCAATCGGTAGCCGGGTAATCAGACTCCAGTAGAAAATACTTGATTTATTCAGGTTCTATTGTTTTTGGAGAGTCCTACAGTAATCGTCTAACTGCACAGAATAAATTGCGCGGCTGAACAGTTCTTTGAACCGTCCTTTGATTGTCCAAATGCTTTCTGACAAAATCCGCACAAATTTTCAGATTTTTAAAATTGGCGAACATGATCAGATTAAATCCTATCCTGACTTTGTATATTTATTTACATCCGCTTGGCTCTTTTTGTGCAGTACTAAATTTCAAAAACTTTTTAAAAATGGAAAGGTCGTGATTTCCTATGGTTTCATTAAAAATCGTCTCAATACCACGTCGTAAAACTTTTGCTATTAGAATATTCGATACCACTGTAATGAACCCCGATTTCACCCTTTTATGTACTTACTATGTTTTCATCATTTTCTTCAACTCCGGTTCATTTTCTAACACCAGGTTCGTAGTAACAGTGTGTTGACGCCCTGTTTCGATGAAAATAACTTATCTAAACATCATGGGCTACTACCCTCTTCAGTACTGGCATACCACTTTTCTGTACTTTAATTTTATGATAACAATTTAATTAAAAAAAATGTCTTGGTCAGACCACTTTCTTTTAAACTTAATCGTTGAGATTTTTAAATTTAAAGGGAGCAAACAATTAAAAAGGGAGAATTTTTTTCATTTAACCTGTGGTTGACTCAAAGAAATATCGGAATTTTTGCCATTACCTAATTGCTTCAAAAGTTCGCCAACATATATGCTGTGACACATTAATCAGATATAAGTCGCATAACTACTTAACTTGTAACTTGCTGTATCTATTTTCGTTCTCTAAATTTAAAAAAATATATTGCACTCGACATTAAGACATTAAATCCGTGAGTAGATAAAATCAATTCGCTAAAACTTTAATTCTGTTCGATGGCAACCCAAATTAAGCGATAACATTCTTATAATTCTCTAGATCTTGTCGTTCCCTTCGATAATAACGCAGAAAATGCAATTAAAAAAAAATCAATAATCCTTAGTTTTGTTTGTATGACAACCTTATTTAGGCGTAACATTCCTTTATTTCCTTAACACTTAAATAAATTTTAAATCGATATTCAGGAGTTAAATACGCAAAAATAAAAGTCTAATTCCTATAACACGTAGTTACCTTTAATGGCAACCCAAATCTGAGCATGACGTTCCTATGTATTTTTCTATAATTACAAATCTCATTTTGTAGCGAGTCCGTAAAACTACGAGAAAATAAAATGTAAATATTCACTAATCCTTAGTCCATTTTAATGCTATTCGAAATCAAGAATTTATTCTCACAATTACCATTAAATTTCTAGAGCACAGTTATACTTATTCACTAGTTACACATACTTAAAGCTAATTAATACTACAACTTACTTTCTAGTCCTTAACGTAGTATACCTCGGAACCTACGATTCTATGCCCGTCTATCTGATACTAAAATCCTCTTGTTACTTAAAACACAGATGGTTAATCCGGACTTTAATTTTACGAGTTTTAATGAACCAGCACTATTTCTTCCTACCCCGTATAGACATAGCATCAAACTACATCTTTAATGAACTCGGGACTTATACTCGCGTTTTAAGAATTAATTTTGGTCTGTTTTTGGACATATATGGTAGCTCGAAAAACTGATTTTGACTTCTGACTATCTACTTTCGCACGTGAAGACTCTATTTTTCTGACTGACTTTTCAGAGTTCCCATATTTTTGGGCAGTGGGGACGTGCTACGCATGAAGATTATATTCAGACTAACTTTTTCCCAGAAATTTTTTCGCTTTTATACCAACTTTTACGACTTGTTTTCGCGTCGAAAAAAATCTGGAATTTCACAGATTCTCCACAGGTGTTGCGTGGCCCCAAATTTTAATGGACAATTAACGATAGTTTTACATGTTTTTTAAATGCCAATCTCGCTTGTATTATACCGCCCTTTGATAGTTCGGTTAATTAAACTTTGATTATCACTGTTTACATGATTGGTCCATTTCGTTTTTAGCTTTTAATTGCTACCGCATTTTCTAAATAGGCAATAAAAATTGTTTGTTAAAATAGCAGGTGTTCCACATTCCAGAATTTGGCTTTCTAGTGGCTGATTTTTGAGCCGGCCATTGCCAGATTTTTGGGGCAAAATCCCTGATTTCGGTCGAAATGCGCAATATTTTTCAAGAACTTTACAGGTGGCTCCAATCGAACACGCATAAATATGGAACTTTCTATCAATTGGCCATGTAAGCAATATATAATTTTATACGACATGAACTATCAATTAAATGACCTTTCAGGATTTGAAAAGCTCATAAAAATCTGACAAATTATTGCAATTTAAAAATGAAGCTGAAATTGCGTTCTCTCGTTTTTTTTTTACGAGCAGCTTATTAAGCTGCTTATTTGTTACTTTTTTTTGTGGTCACAGCTGTATTATAATTAGGAAAAGCAATTTAATACTCCGTAAATAATTGTATATAATAGGATATACACAAAGAAGAGAAACTACAATTTTAGAAAATCTTGCCCATTGTTTGATCTGTAATGTATGCTCAAGCCAACTATAAAGTCAGTTTCGGAAAAAAGCGAAGGTATCGCAAACGTTAGTTTGGGTTATTGGTGAATATGAAGTGCAAAATATTTTTGTACTTAATTATCTTGTTTCATTATGCCAAGATTTTGAAATTTCAACTTTTTTTGATTAAGAAGAAGATATTTTTACCTTTATCTATAAAGTGCTTCGTTTTCAAGTTAAGGCGACTTGAATTTTTTGTTGCACATCACGGAACAAGAAATTCTTAGTTTATATTTTTTCATAAATTATTTTCTTATATATAAAAGGATTAACAGTTGTATCAGGTTTGCGTCTTCTGAGAAACAGTTTCTGGAAACGCTTCTTCAGAAGGCTGTAGTCTTGCAGAACATTTCGGATTCCGCAAAAAATATTAAATTACATTAGGTATATAATATACTGGAAAAGAACTTATTTTTGTAAAATGATGGCCTATTATAACAGTCGACTAATGGCAAATATAAAACTTATCGGACGCTCAAAAAATATATACTGCTCGCAACTTTAATAGAGCTTCATTTACTGATTTCATGTGTGCTAACCTAAAACTACTTAAAATCAACATTAGTAATCACCAAAATTGGTAATGTTCCATTTTCTATGTTTTCGAAATGGTATTAAAAGTTTAAACTAAAGTATTCATCGCACCATAGCAAAGTCATCTAGCGTTGCCCAATAATTTATATTAATAGATTGAGCCAGTTTTAATATCAAATAAATATATAATATTAATAAACGTATTTAAATTACAGGTCAATAGATTCAGACAGTAATCCAGGAGATCTATCAGTTTCTGTTTCATTAGTATATATCTACGAGAGAACTGGTAAGTGATAGATATATTATACTTACCTGAACCCAATATTAATTACATTATTGAAAAAGGATATTGCACTAAATAATTTAATATAAGTATTAAAACTATTTTAAAGTATTAGAACACCTTTATTTATTTAATACGCCCTAATTAAAAACTTATATACTTCAGTTAATCTACCAAATAAATTTAATGGATGAATCAAATTTATTTTGTTTATGATATTAATTATGAAATTATTTTCAGAAAATGCCAACTTTTCAAGAAAAGTTCAGCAATTAATGTAAAACTTTAAAACAAACAAAAATATTTTTTTCGAAATTAGGTGCCTTTGGAAATGTGAAAAATCAAACAAAAAAGTAAAGAAATTGATTAAAGCAAAAGGATAAAAGGACATTATCCCATTGAAAAATGTGCTCCTAAAATTAAAAATATTATAATAGTTTGTTATTTAATTTAGGACAAAAAAAGCAAACCTTTTCGCAAAATTTAGTAATATAATAAAATAGTATATGCATGCTATGCTTTCCATAGCTCGTTATTGGTGAAACTTCGTATTTATTAATAACAATGTTAATTCTTTTCAGATTCTAATGTCAAGGTGAAGAAATACGAATTAGACCATGCAGGCAAAAAATTGACGTCCACTAATTTCTTGAAGGAACCAATTAAATTTTAAATTATTTTAACGTAAATATCTTATAATGTACATAAATAAAAGTTTTTATTAAAAACTTTCAATTTTTTATTTAGGATTAGTTCAGTTTCTCACTTTTTATTCTAAAACAAGTGACTATTGTAAGCAATATGTGCAACATCCATTAAGTGACATCTGGTGTTTTATATATATTTTACGTTACCAAATACCATAAGGGGTCACTTTGGGTCGTTCTAGCGTCGAAAAAGTTGCTTGGATCGAAACAACTAAGGCGACAGTTTGATAGGAAATTGGCTATGAGAAAAACTCTCTAAATGCTTCTATGTTTAAAAAATATCGGGAAAATTCTGGTTAAAAAATGAGGTGTCTACTTTCTTCCCGAAACATTTTATTTTTTTAGAAAAGTCAATTACTTGACGAGAATCTACGCGAGAAACTATATTAGAAGACACTTTGGAAATGATGATGCCTTTTGTACAGAGTGAGCTAGTTGAATTTTACCACGTTACGTCACCACTTAATATTTTGCATTGATCCTACTGAAAATGCCGAATCGGTGGTTTTTGTTTAAATTTTCAATTTGAAAAATCTGCATTAAGCCAACGCATACTTTAAAGAAATCAACCTCTGCTATAAAAGTTCTGTAACAATTTTCCAAACGAGATCGGGAAATACGAGAATATCTAGACTAAATTAAAGTATGTATGCGGAAAATCTCGAAAAAAAAAATCAGTTTTAATATTAATTCGACAAGCAGAGCTTTTGATGCATTACGGGAAATTTGAAGGAATACGTCTTTCAGTATAATTAATATGCCGTTTAGCTTAAAATATAAAATGCCTTTTTTGCGTATGACGTTTATTACACGGTAGCAAAGGGTTTAAAATCTATAATAGATTGCTTTTTAGCCAAAGAATGCTAACAACGAAAGTTGTTGGAAAACCGTCGATTTATACCACAATATATTTTTATGGCAGTGGCACACACACTAAAGGGAGATCCTATGGCGCGTGACGAGCAGATGTTGATTGACACGGTTCTTGAATAGTTGTAGGTTGTAATTAGGGGGAAACAGATGTCCTGGGAGTGAGTTCGACAGTGATGTAGTATGCCAAAGGAGTTCATTTAAAGCGATGTCCTAGATGTTTCCAGTTGTGCGTTCTTGCCGTCTGTCGTGAATGTCTGACAGATGTTGCCAGGGGCGGGATGAGGCGAGCAAAATCCTGGGAACATCTGCCGTGAGAGTTTCTGTAAAACAGGGACATCTCGGCCACATGTCTGCGGTGTTCCAGACTATCCAGATTCCGGGTCAACTCCGGGTCGCCAACGAAACGCACAGCTCTTTTCTGAATGAAACCCAGCAGCTTTAGGTTGTGCTTTGGTGTGGCACCCCAGATGTGTGAGCAATATTCTAAGCACGCTCTTATTTGCGCTTTGTAGAGCAAGAGCAGCTGCTGCGGTGTATACAGTTTTTTGTTGCGCACCAAGCTTCTGGGAGGTGATTTTGTGATGTTAGCAACGTGGTCATGCCAGGAGATATTGCTGTTGACCGAGACACCCAGTAGGCCGAATGACGAGGATGAAGGAATGGCCGATCCTGCCATAATGATGTCAGGGCCCGCCATTGTGGTAAACTTGGCTGCTTGGCTTTTTGCTGCATTGAACTGGAATAAATTTCTGTAACGCCAAGTTTGAACTTGCTTCAAGTCTTGATAGACTGATTTAATCTGCTTCTGTCTGCGGTGATAAGTCTCAGTCGCTGGTAAAGGTTTTTCTGATCTAAATTGGGAGACAAGGGTACTGTCATCTGCAAAACTGTAAACAAGATTATTCGTTTCGGTCAGTAGGTCGTTAATATGAATGGCGAACAGAGTTGGTGAAAGTATTGCGCCCTAAGGCTCGCCCGCGTTAATGGTGAATGTGTCTGAGATGTGTCCATCAACTGCAAGGTGCAGAGATCGGTTCTTAAGTAAACTGGCAAGCCAGCTGCAGAAAGACGCTGGCAGTCCAAAGTACGGCAGTTTGTTGAGTAATCCGTCATGCCAAACTCTGCCGAATGCCTTCGAAATATCCAACGCAATCGCTCGAGACTCTCCGTAGTTCTCAATTGCCCTACTCCATATATGAGTGGCATAGGCCAATATATCTCCTGCCGATCTATCTTTGCGGAACCCGTATTGATTATCGCTGATTATTCTGTTGTTCTCCAGGTAGGTACTTGAGTAGTTTCTGATTGACTACACGTTCCATGACTGGAGATTATTGGAAGCAAGGCAATTGGGCGATAGTTTGAGGGCGTGATTTTCTTGCCTTTTTTTGGAACAGGTTGCACTCGAACGATTTTCCAAGAATATGGGTAAATCCTTTTTTAAGACAGAGGATAAAGCCTGGAAAAAACGGGTGTTTTTGGCGCAGTTCTTTAACACGATGGCAGGTATTCCTCCGGTCCTGATTCCTTCTGCCTATCTAGTTCTTTAAGGATTTTACGATTATCACGGTGATGAAACTTGACTTCTGCCATGGTAGTGTTCATGTTCAATATGGTGGGAGAGCCTTTCCTTGGGGGACGTCTAAGGTAGAGGGCGATAAAAACATGTTGACGAGCATGTTTGCTTTTTCCTTGGTTGTAGTTGCCGTGATGACACGTTCGTCTGTCAAAGGACGGAGAGACGTTTTTGTAAAGTTATTACTTACCGCCTTTGCTACCGACCAGAAATTCCTGAAGCCACTGGAGCATTGCAAAAGTTCATTTCTGATCCTTTGATTATGTTTGTTTTTCGTTTCGTCGATCACACGTTTGCATTCGTTTTTCGCGTTGACAAAATATTTGCGATTTTCAGCGGACTGATTTTGCTGCCAGAGTAGTTGTAGGCTTCGTGTTCCCTACCTACGCTACGGCTCTTTCGAATCTTATGTCGAACCAGGGCTTTCATTTTGACGGCAACTTGATGGAATTTGGGATGTATGCTTCCATTTCTGAGGCGATTATTTGCACTGTCCTGTATAGAGCCCCTGTCTACTTGAGCTCTAGGTGATGATATCTATAATTCAAACTCCAAATGAATGTTAGTAGGCGATTAAAGTGACTTGTACCAACGTCCTTCTAGAAAGGAAATGGGCATATTTGGTTCTTTATCACCGCGTAAGAACAAAGTCTCGACGTGTGTTACTGATGGAATTAAGGGTTTGTAACCGATCATCCTATGATATTTGCTGGTTCATCACTGGGTTCATTATTACGATGTGGATAACATTGAAGCTGTTCTCATTAGAGCATATTTTAATTTAATTACAGAAGGTATGTAGACACTCAAGGACTAAAACACTACCATTATTTATGTGTATATTATTTTTTATTACGCATGCATCATAATCAAGGATTATCGCACGCTGCAGCGTACTTAAAATGATGTTTATGATGAGCCTACTTTTTAAAGGTTTTGCTATAGAAACATTTGATCTACCTTTTTTACCTAGATATTTACCTGTCGTTTAAATTACTATATGTCAAAGTGAAGGAACACATTTTAGAACAACATTGCTTTATTCTAAATAGTAACTACGAAACTCAAAAAAGTAAAACATTTTTGAGAATATGATGCATTTGTAATAAAAAAATAGCGTATGATATACGTGTATAAGAGACCTTAAAGTCCTCGCGACTTACAAAACACTCCGCTGCGCGTCGTGTTTTGAAATATGTCGCGCGAGCTATAAAGGCCCTCTTATACACTTATATCATAATATACTATGTTGCACAACAACCTCTTATGTGTTTTTTTTTTATATCCCTACGGTGCTATATATGCTATAGAATATTTAATTTGGAGGAAAAGCTACTTTTCATGACTTGCTCTCTATTACCAGCCTCACTCCGTTCGGTTGTTAAAGACGAGCGCGCCATAACAAGTATTACTTTTGATGTAAATATGTTCTATATTGTTGTGGAGGATTCATTCTTACCCTGGAATTGATTGCCTTTGGCTCCACAAATGATTAAATTTGGTTTGAATTGTTATAGAGCCACTTCGGCCCAGGCTCAAGGATGTAAACTGCACAAGTGCAAGTTTAGTGACCCTAATGAAATGTATACCTAATTTTTTCGATTCGATATCTAGTCGGCTATCGTTTTCAAGAAAAGCAAAAAACTAAAAATGAAAATGGTTAGCAAATACAATAAAACAGTAAAAAGCTCTTGCAGATTGTCAGGCTTTGAACTGACTTTGACAAGATGACAATTATAATGCCATATTTAATTACTGGTTAACTGGTATTTAGTTTGATAATGAGGTGTTATTTGGTAAATTAATTTGTTTTTGAAGTTTTATATATCTATAATTTGGTGTTATTCGCTTTGGAAGAATTTAATGATTTTTGTTGAAAGGATTAGTTAATTTTTAAGTGTCCCTTATCAACTTCAGTTTTTAGCAAAGGTAACCATGTACTATTGAAACTTACAGAAGTTGAAGCAACACATTCATCTTTATTTAATAAAATTAAAGCACTTTCTTTAATTTTACGTTTTTTAGAAGAAGGCTCCTTTGCCAAAATACTAGAAGCGTTCCATTGTATTCTGTGATTGTTATCAAATGCATGTTGACAAATGTGTGATTTGTGGAATTGTGCATTTCTAATATAAGTTTGGTGTTCTTTTATACGTTTTGATAATGGTCTACAGGTCTCACCTATATAAAATTTATTACATGGTATTTTATAGATAATATTTTTAGTAGTTTCATTTTCATTAAGTGGTTTTGTTTTTGTTAGTTTAGATCTAAGGGTGTTTTCTGTTTTGAAAATTGTACGAATGTTAAATTTATTACCTATTCGTATTATTTTGTCTGATAAACCAGGAATATAAGGAATAAAGAGGTTCGTAATAGGTCTATTTTGATTTTGTCTGATATTTGGTTGTTCAAATTCTATAAAGTATTTTTGAATGAAATCAATAGGATAGTTATTATTAATCAAAACATTGCTCAAAAATTCTTTTTCTGTGTTGAAATTTTGATTATTACAAATTATTTTCATTCGATCATATAGACTTTTTACGACAACAATCTGCAAGAGCTTTTTACTGTTTTATTGTATTTGCTAACCATTTTCATTTTTAGTTTTTTGCTTTTCTTGAAAACGATATCCGACTAGATATCGAATCGAAGAAATTAGGTACACATTTCATTAGGGTCACTAAACTTGCACTTGTGCCACTACTAATACAGACGTCAAAAGTGACAAGATGGCCGCCCAACTTTTGATCGCGACTACAATAAATTACTGTTTTTCAATAAAAAAAAACTGCAAAATAGAAAAATAGTATAAAATACACGTTTTAAAAGACATTTAATGCACTCGCAAGCGGGTCGATTCCTATTTTCGTGCTCGTGCGCAAAAATATCGTCTTTTAAAACTAGTATATACTATTTTCTATTTTGCGTTCAAAATGGTTCCATTTCAACACGCTAAGGAGTGTCGAAAATAGCTCCTTTTCTACACTATCGACACTACTTTTGTTGACTTGTCGCAATGATATTAACATAATTGTTCAATGTCAAGGCCCGCAAAAATTGCGACACCGCTTTCAATGGGATTTCTACCAAGAAAGACTTAAAAAATGACAAGATGGCCGCGCTACTACTGATCGGGACCAGAATAAATTAATGTTTTTCATTAAAAAATCTGCAAAATAGAAAAAATAATATAGAATACACGTTTTAAAAAACATTTAGCGGACTCGTACGTTAGGAAACTCCCCGCAAGCGTATCGTTAAAACTAAAATCTTAATATGCTATTTTTCTTTTATCCAACTGGAACTTAAAAAGGGAAAAATAACTATAAATGGAACGCTAATGGCATCAAATTGAATTCGATTGAGTGGCCAGTGTTTTGTCGCTCTCAGAACAATAAGGCTCCTATAGGTCTTTTTTCGATTTTTTCGATAATGAAATTTGCTGGAATGTTTGTTCAATGCACTAGTCTTTATGCATCTAAAAAGATCAAGAATGGCGTTATAAGGATAGATAAAATAAAAACCTTTATGTCATATCAATACTCAGTGGTTACGTGCCTCTATAAAAAAAGAAGGATATATTGGAAAACTACAACTGATCGCCACAATGAACTAGTTTTGAGTGCTTTGTTACAAACACGATTTGAGTTTATTGTGTCAAATCTTGATTGTTGTGATAATCAATATTTGGAAAAAAAGATCAATTGTCTAATGTTCTACCATTGAATTGAATTTTTCAGCTGAGAATCCCAGCATAGGGGATATTAGCTATCATTCTTCGGAAAGCTTGAATGCAAGCAATATAATAATATGTTGTTCGAATCAGTGGCATTGGTTTATAAATTATGGATGGGTTGTACCAATGGTGGTTATGTAAATTGGATCGTGCCATACCAAGTATACAAATACAACTGATTTTGGCATAGAACCATCTATCGTTTGCAGTTATGATAACTTCCGTCACAGTTTAAAAGGCTCAACGTATTTCCATTTTCCCTTTTAAAGATGCAAAAAATTTGTTGGGATTAGTAAAACGGCTCATCTCTTAATCCAAATTTACCATTGCAGCTAATAACTCCACTTTTTCAGTCATGGTTGATGAAACATAAGGAAGCTAACCAAACTGCTTTATTAATTTCTGGCAAACGCAAACGGTTAAACGGATCTGAGACTGAGACAGTGGAACGAATGCAGACGATAATCCTAATTGGGTATTGCCAAATTTAATGATAAAGAATTAAAACTGCTAGGCATGTAGTGCTGCCTTTTTGGAAATCACAAATATACCGAGTACTAATTTTAAAACGCTAAGTATTATTATTTTTTTTTTATGGCAGTGGCACACACACTAAAGGGAGATCCTATGGCGCTCGACGAGCGGTGTGTGTGCGAAGATGTTGATTGACACGGTTCTTGAATAGTTGTAGCTTGTAATTAGTGGGAAACAGATGTCCTGGAAGTGAGTTCCACAGTGATGCAGTGCGCCAGACAAAGGAGTTCTGGTAAAGCGATGTTCTAGGTGTTTCTAGTTGTACGACGAACTGGTGCGCTCCTGCCGTCTGTCGGGACTGTCTGACAGGAGTTGTCAGGGGCGGGATTATGTGGGCCAAATCCTGGGAACATCTACCGTGAAAGTATCTGTAAAACAGAGACATCTCGGCCACATGTCTGCGATGTTCCAGACTATCCAGATTCCGGGTCAACTCCGGATCGCCGACGAGACGCACAGCCCTCTTCTGAATGGAATCCAGCAGCTTTAGGGTATGCTTTGGTGCGGCACCCCAGATATGTGAGCAATATTCTAAGCACGGTCTTATTTGCGCTTTGTACAGCAAGAGCAACTGCTGCGGTGTATAGAGTTTTTTTTGTTGCGAAATAGCGCACCAAGCTTCTGGGAGGCTGATTTTGCGATGTTAGCAACATGGTCATGCCATGACATATTGCTGTTGACCGAGACACCCAGCAGCCCGATTGACGAGGATGAAGGAATGGTCGATCCTGCCATAATGATGTCAGGGCCCGCTGTATTGGCCCTCTTAGTAAACGTTGCTGCTTGGGTCTTCGCTGCATTGAACTGGACCAAATTTCGGTCGCCCCAAGTTTGAACTTTCTCCAGGTCTTGATTAATTGCTGTAATCTGCTCCTGTCTGCGGTGATGAGTCTCAGTCGCTGGTAAGGGTTTTTCTGATCTAAAGTGGGAGACAAGGGTACTGTCATCTGCAAAACTGTAAACAGGATTATTCGTTTCGATCAGCTGGTCATTAATATAGATGAGGAACAGAGTTGGTGAAAGTATTGCGCCCTGAGGCACGCCCGCGTTGGTGGTGAATGTGTCCGAGATGTGTCCATCGACTGCAACGTGTAGGGATCGGTTCTTAAGGAAACTGGCCAGCCAGCTGCAGAGAGAGGCGGGCAGTCCCAAGGACGGCAGTTTGTTGAGCAGTCCGTCATGCCAAACTCTGTCGAATGCCTTTGAAATATCCAACGCAATCGCTCGAGACTCTCCGTAGTTTTCAATTGCCCTACTCCATATATGAGTGACATAGGCCAATATATCTCCTGTCGATCTCTCTTTGCGAAAGCCGTATTGATTATCGCTGATTATTCTGTTGCTCTCGAGGTACTTGAGTAGTTGCTGGTTGACTACACGTTCCATGACTTTGGAGATTATTGGAAGCAAGGCCATTGGACGATAGTTTGAGGGCGTGGTTTTCTTGCCTTTTTTTGGAACAGGTTGCACTCGCGCGACTTTCCAAGAGGATGGATAAATCCCTTTTCTGTAAGAAAGAGAAAAAAGCCTGGAAAAAACGGGTGTTAGTTCGTTGGCGCAATTCTTTAGCACGATGGCAGGTATTCCGTCCGGTCCCGATGCCTTTTGCGTATCTAGTTCTTTAAGGATTTTGCGAATACCACGGTGAGAAAACTTGACTTCTGCCATGGTAGTGTTGATGTTCGGTATAGTGGGGAGAGTCCTGCCTTGGGGCACGTCTAAGGTAGAGTGCGATGAAAATATTTTGGCGAGCATGTTTGCTTTTTCCCTGGCTGTAGCCGCTGTGATGCCGCGTTCGTCCGTCAAAGGTGGGAGAGACGTTTTTGTAAAGTTGTTACTTACTGCCTTTGCTACCGATCAGAAATTCCTGGAACCACTGGAGCATTGCAAAAGTTTATTCCTGATCCTTTGATTGTGTTTGTCCTTAGTTTCGTCGATCACACGCTTGCACTCGTTTCTCGCTTCGATAAAATAATTGCGATTTTCAGCGGTCTGATTTTGCTGCCAGTACTTATAGGCTTGCTGTTTCCTTCCTACAGCTCTTTCGTATCTTTTGTCGAACCAGGGCCTTCCTTTTGATGGTAACTTGATGGAATTTGGGATGTATGCTTCCATTCCTGAGGAGATTACTTGCATGATCTCTTCGCAGCAGTCTGACGAGTCGTCAGTGGCAAAGCAGACGTCGAGCCAAGGAAAATCTAGGTAGAACTGCCTTAGATCGTCCCAGTTTGCAGAATTGTAATGCCAGATTTTGCGAGGCAATGGTGGATCCTTCTGTATGGGTGGCAATTCACAAACCTGATGGCAAATGCTTCAGCTTCTCTACCTTCGTTGTCGGTCTTGTTGTGATGTTTGAGCCAGTTGGTGTTGTGGGCATTGAAGTCTCCCAGAACGATTATTTCTGAACTGGGGTGATCGACCTGTATTGAGTCAAAAGTGGTAGCTAGTGTTGAGAAAAAGCTTTGGTAGGCTCTATCGCTCGGAGGGCCATAGAGACAACATATAAACTTGGTTAATCCCTTGGCGGTGAACTTGAGCCACATGACGTCAAGGTTGTCCGGTTCGAGTGTTTCCTCGCGTTGACATGAAAGGTCGCTTCGGACAAAAAGGCATATTCCGAACTTATATCTAAATCGGGTATGTAAGTCGTAACCAGGATAGAGGTAGTTCACTGTTGTTGTTGTAGAACATACTTGTGTTTCTGTAAGGGCTAATATGTGTGGTCTATTTGCTTGTAGATTTTGGTGTACCGAATTTATGTTTGTATTTAGGCCTCTTATGTTGCAGAAATCCATTCTAAATTGGTTCGGTATCTTTGCTGTCTGTGAAATGCGGAATGAAGGGCTCCCATGGCCACCCAGCGCCCGGAGATCCGAATGGCCGGGGAGCTTACTTCCGGAATATTTTGATCCTGGAAGCACCATCATGTCCATATATTCCTACTGTGGAACCCGGGACCACCAGCGCGGAAGCGGAACGTGATTTGGGAAAACCACTTAGCGCCTCCCAATTCTGGTGGGGTGGTCTTTCACCGGACGATGTGAGTAGGCTTATGCATCTACCACCTAGGGCCGCTTCCACTCGAAGCATCGGCCTCAGACTCATTCCTTTGGCGGTCCCTAGTCTGACAGGGGTAAAAATGGGGTTTGTTGGATCTCTCCCTAGTGATCAGCTCCAGACTTTGTTTTTAACGTGCTTATTTGATGATTTTTGTTTAATAACATTTTTTAAAACTGATTAATGTATAATATAAGCAGTTTCTCAAGTTACCATTGGCGCGGCGGCGCGGCGTTGGTTAATCTGACAACGCTACGCGAACCACAAGTTCATGCCTACTAACTTTTTGAAGCTGCGGACATGCGTAATGGCGAAACAAGAATACGTATTATTATGGCTTTGCACGGCTATCCGCTTGCTTCGCTACGGGGGCGCAACCAACAAAAACTAACCCCAACTTACCCAAGGCATGTCTAAAATAAAGAAAAAAAAATAAGTTAATAAAAAAGAAACAAAACGTTGAAAAAACAGAACATGTCTCACCACTGACGGGAATCGAACCCGGGCACCCGCACCGTATCACAAGCATAGCATCTGACCACTGGACTACTAATCCTGCTGACAGGAAATTATTGGACCGTAAAAACATTGGTAATTCTGATAGATTCGGTCATTACACATGGCCGTAGCTTCTGCATCGAAAAGTTAGTAGGTTACCTAGACGCTTCTAGTTCATGCGGCGTCTTGTGAACGTACCTAATTGTCAAGATCCTCGCATGATTTGCTATATCGCAGTAAAGACTGCCAAAGCAATCGCAATAGCGTCTGGATACACCGGAATGGATTTTGATTGCGAGGCTTCGCGCATGATCATCACATTTGTCAAAAGTCTTTTAATTTTCGGTGAATTGCTTTCAGTAGGTCTGGTAGTGCAGTGGTTAGATGCTATGCTTGTGATACGGCGGTCCGGGTTCGATTCCCGTCAGTGGCGAGAGATGATTTTTAAGGTTGTTTGTATATATTTTTAAATTTTGGGTTAGTTTTGTTTGGTTGTGCCCCGGAGCGGAGGGCTATGCGTGAAGTGAAATAGTCAACGTCTCATCATGCGTGAAGCTTCGCAATCGAAATTCATTCCGGTGTACCCAGACGCTTGTGCAAACGCCGCATAAATTTTGCCATTAATTACTACGGTTCAACTGGGTGCTGCGTAATGGTGGCTTCCCACGGCCCGTGATATCGCAGGCCGGGCCGCGCCAGCTCGGGCCAACACTAGGGGTTCGCGAGACTATGGTCTCGGTCTCGCTCTTGTCTCGGTCTCGGTCTCGAAAACGAGACCGAGACGGAGACCTGGAAACTAGAATCTAGACCGAGACCGAGACTTACCTATCGAGACCGAGACCAAGACCGAGACCAAGGCAACGAGACTCTCGGTCTCGAAAAATATTTTTATTTGTTGAATTTTAAAAACTTATTTTTCTGAAAAAATCTAATTTTTATCTATGTTATTGGCAATTTATGCCAACGGTGTCCAATCAACCAAAAAATTTAAAAATCGTGCAAATCCGGGTATAACCCTTGTTTATTTTAAATTGGGCTGTTTCTTTTTAAGATTCTAGAAGAAATGTTATACTGTTATGTACATAAATTGTAATTATGTAGATAACTTATTTTGAGCCATTTTCAAGCAATAAACAGCTATGAGTTTTCAAATTTTTCGTAATATCTACAAGGTAATAAAACATCGCGTATCCATTAAAACAACTGGACATCTGCTTCTGGTACAACCGTGTCAGATTAGTATATTTAAAGATGAATGGCCACCTTTGACCATATCCACTTATACAGTATATACCGTATACCTATACAGAATGTCCCAAAATTAGTGGACGAAGCAATAGCCCTGTAGTTATTGATCAAAAATATCTTCAATTTTTTTTATAAACATATGTCGGGAAACGCCCCCTACGGGAGCTAGGGCCGCTAAAAGGTGGGCCCATAAACATGTTTTTTTTTCTAATTATTTCCAAAATTGTGTAAAATAGAGTTTTAAAATTTTGGAATTCCCCTGAGTAAACTAAGTTTAATATTTAGAATTCGGAAATGGAATAAGAAATAGAAAATTTTAGTCAGGTCAGTTGCTTAACATTTTGGGAGTGAATCTAAAAAAATTAACGTCAAAATTTTTGTGGGCTATTTTTTTATTTTCTTTTCAAATTTTGAAAATTTCAGTTTTTTTCCGTAAAAAAGTGCCTCTTATTTCGTATCATTAGGACGCAGGGTTTTGAGAAAAACGGATTATAAATGTATTCCGACTGCCCAAAACGGATGTAAATTGAATGCTATGGTTTATCAAAATTTGAAAATCTGTCATCTTTTTTCGGGAACAAATGTTTCTACTATTTTATAATAATATGAAGTTTTGTAACGTCAAATGAAATTTTTGGGGAATATCAAAAATTATAACCTTCATTTTACACCCGTTTTTGGCAGCCAGTATACTTTAAAATCCATTTTTCTCAAAAACGCTGCGTCCTAGCGAAACAAACTAAGAGGCACTTTTTTGCGAAAAAAAATTCTAATTTACAAAATTTGAAGAAAAAATATATAAAAAGGTAGCCCAAAAAAGTTAATTTTTAGATTCACCTACTAAAATGTTCGCACCTGACTAAAATTTTTTATTTTTTATTCAGAATATTAAAGTTAGTAGAATCTCAAAATTTTAAAACTTAATTTTACACCGTTTCGGAAATAATTAAAGAAAACCATATTCAGGGGCCCATTTTTACGAGACTCTAGCTGCCTTCCCGATATATATATTTATAAGAAAAATTTTAGTTATTTTTGACCGATAAATACGAGGATAAATACATGGTTGATGTTTCGTCCACTAATTCCGTGACACCCGTATACCGTTAAATTTTAAGAGTTATCAAAATAAATTTTTCCATATAATACAGAATGTTTGAAAATGACATCACTTTGTATGGCTACGCTACAACTGATAAGAAATGTAAAAAATAAGAAGAAAAAACGTTGACTTAGACAACAAAATTGACATAAATCGGTAGTTTTTATGTGTACAGGGTGTTCCAACGAGGACTGAACAGGAACTTACTTTTGACTTTCCCTGCATTTTTAAAACAATCCAAAATAGACAATTGATGTATTTTTTTCTGCTAAATTCAAAAATTGAGCCAAAAAAACAGTTGAACCAAAAACAAAAGACTTCCGCCATGGATGTATTGTTTTCTAAATGGACCACCCTGTATATTACTACATTTTTGAACTTTCTAGAAAAATCTAAACACATTTCATGTATAATATCCTATACCTATCTTTAGCTGTTTACGAAATATTGACAGTTGAAAGTCGAGCATTTTGAGACTTTGACAGGCTCTAAAATCTAAACCGCACGAAATCAAAGAAAACGGTTTGCACATTCCTATTTTAGGCTTTCATAAGCTATCGAATGACAGTAACTTCGAATTTACCCCGCGGATAAAATTAACTGCAACTTTTAAACCTCCGGTTAAATTCGAAGTTACTGTCATTCGATAGCTTATAAAAACCTAAGATGGGAATGTGCAAACCGCAGTTTAGATTTTAGAGTTGACAGGCTCTAAAATCTAAACTGCGGTGTCAAAATGCCCGACTTTCAATTGTCAATATTTCGTAAACACCTAAAGATAGGTATAGGATATTATACACGAAATGTGTTTAGATTTCTCTAGAGAGTTTAAAAATGTAGTAATATACAGGGTGTTCTAAGTAAAAAACAGTTTATCCCTGGCGTAAGTCTTTTGTTTTTCGGTTCATACGTTTTTTTGGTTCAATTTTTGAATTTAGCCGAAAAAAATATTACGAATTGCTATTTTGGTATGTTTTAAGGTAAAAAAAAGCCCCCGTTCAGTACTCATTGGAACACCCTGTACATACCTAAAAATCCCTATCACTTGTATACCTACCTACATTAGACGTAAGCATTTGTATATCAAAACAACAATTTAGAAACTAACATGAAATATACTAAAATATTAGTAGGTACCTATTTAAGTTAACTATTATTATCCAAACAACTGTTACAAACAAAAATCTAAAGTTATTTAAGAAGTTTATCCCTGATATCACATCTACACCAAGAACTGATACACAAAAGACACTTATTAGATGTTTCATTTAACTTAACATTCCGAAGTAACGTTTGTGTTATTAACGAAATAAAACAGTAAATTATTTAATTACTTTTTATTTGCTCAAACCGAGACCGAGACCAAACGAGACAAGACCGAGACCGAGACCGAGACCACGGTAGTCTCGGTCTCGGTCTCGAGCTTCGAGACCCGAGATCGAGACTAAATTGATTGCGTGATTGCGCGCCCGATCCGCCGCAAGTCGGTAACTTCAAAGGCGCGGCCTGGCCTGACCTGTCGCGACCTGTCGGTGTCTGTTGTTATCTGTGATTAGGGTTAATTTTTGGGGCCATTTTCCATTTCAATACGTTCTGCCAAGACCTATAGCTGGACGCCAAATGTCCCGATTTTCAATCAATAATCAAAATTGCCGCAAAACAAAACGCCTATCGAAAAATTAAATTTAATTTTCAGTTCTAGCCCAAATTTAAAAAATATTTTAATGATATTTCAATTTATCGCGTCCATTCCATCATTCGGGTCACTGAACGCATTTTTTCGCTTTGCGAAAATGCATGGACAGACTCTAGAAACAGGCTTACAGTTGAGCATATTAAAAGTCACAAATAAAAGTTAATTTTACCCAGACTTGTAGAGAATTTTACAAGCACGCGCTTAGAATAAACCATGCTAACTTCGGCAAAAAGCCAAAAAAATACTATTAAAAAAAAAAGCAATGGATTATACTTTTTAGTTCTAACACAACAAAATGATATTTTTTACATTCCATAGGAATAAATTTCCTTTGTAACATGTACTAGCATCTACAGCTCACTACAAAACAAGGTCACGAGTCGGCCCGAACGAGTTTCGAAGTCAATCTTAACTTCACGCATGGCTCTCTGCTCGCTTCGCTCGCTCCAGGGCTCAATGAAACAAAACTAACCCAAATCTAACCCAATTTACAAAAAAAACAAACATAACCTACAAAACAAAGTAAAAAAAACACCGACGGGAATCGAACGCAAAACGCCCTAATCGGAAACCCAGAATCGTACCACTAGCACAGAAGACCACGAAACCGCTTAGAGCCTTTTCGCTAGACCGTATAGACAAGGGTAAAAAGTAACGAAACTCGTTCGATCTTGTTTTGTAGTGAGCTGTAGATTGCTATTGTAATATGTTATCTAGAATTAGAAGTACTAAAAAGCCGCCTTTTAGTCGTTTCTCAATGTTATGATTGTTATGTTTTCATGTTACATATTATGTAGGTATCTATAAGTACCTACTAGGTATATTCTATTCCATAATTGGTTATTTTAAACCTACTGTCAACCAGTCGACCTATCGAAAACTAAGATGCCGAGTTTCACGCGACATTTTTAAACGGAAACCTATCTTCAAACTCTTGAAGAACAGGCTCATACAGGCCATGGGAAGACCTCACGCGCGGCCAAGCCCGATCCGTGCTGACCTGTGCTTGTCCGCCGCGCGAGTCTGGCCTGTTCTTAATACAGGCCATGGGAAGCCACTTTAATACCGCAATAAAGATTGCCAAAGCAACAGTTAATTTCGTCACTCTTACTACCGTGCAACTTGTCGTTGCGTTGCATCGTAGTAAACAATGCCTTTATGCCTCCGAGGGCGCAACCAAACAAAACAAACCAAACTAAACCAGGGTATGATCAAAATGAAAAAAATATATATATTTATTGATTTTGAGGTGTGTATTGCCTATATTGCTAGTGCTATTGTGGAGTGGTGCTGGAAATTTGAGTCAAAACTCTTTGGGAGCTTTCTTTTGCTCAAATGTGCTGGGTCCTCAGATTTTTTTAAATCAATTATTTTTTATTTTTTTTTGGACATGCCTTGGGTTAGTTTTGTTTGGTTGCGCCCCCAGAGCAGGCGAAGCGAGTGGGGGGCTACGCGCGAAGTGAATATTAGTAGAATGATAAAAAATTGCAACGGAGCAGTGGATCCCTTTTTCCCTAACTTTGTTTCGCCACCTTTTGGAATATTTGTAAAAATAACACATAGTTTTAACAAAATTCATCTTTGCAAACCGAATATTTCCTGTTTTTATACACTTTTTTTAGCCCGCCCAGCCCCCTCTTCGTTCCCCTGTTCCGCAAGAGAGTTGATTGGTATTAGATTTCCGCCAATAAAAACATCTAAAAATGGCGTAAAAACACTCAATTTGTATGATTGTATGTTTCTGAGAAAGAAAAAACGAATAAATCGGCTTGACACGTCAACTAAAAATCATCGAATTTTTAGCTACCTGGAGCAGAATTAATGAGATATCACCTTAAAAGGGAAAAACTATATTAAAATTTAGAAAAATTGACTATTTATCCTTCCCTAATCCCGAAAACACTCGAGAAATCTTCGAATATGAAGATATTGATAGTATTTCTAAATATTTTTTTCTACTACTGTACGTAAAATACTCATTTCACGCACTCTCTAAGATTCATAAAATCTACATATTTTTATGCATTACGTAAAGAATTACTTTACGCACTAGTGCGTAAGGCATTTTTTTACGCATAGTGCGTAAAGTAGTTTAATAATATTTTTATTTTTCATATTTTTCGCTAGTAGAAAATTGTGTGTATGTTACTCATGTGTAAAGTACCCTTTCTTTATTCATGGGATTGTCGCATTCGCCTATGGCTCATGCGACAATTTTCCCATTTATAAAAAAGGCTCGTGTTACGCACTTGTTGCGTAAATAACTATTTTGATATGTTTCATCCGTGCCCCTAATGGTATAATATCATGTTTTTTTAGCATTCTGAATTGAAGCTCCTGATAGGTTTTGTGATACGGTTCCCATCTCTATTGCGTTTGATGTCGTCTATGTTGGGGTTTGGAACCTTAGGGAAAATGCACTAAAATTGAGTTTTATCCACAATACCGAAATAGAATTATCGCATTCGACGCGCGTTTCGCTAACCATGTTAGCATCATCAGGAGATGATTAAAACTAAATTAAAAATCTACCTAACTCTCTTTTATACTGACTGTTTGCTTAAGCAAGCGGAACCAAAGGAACCAATCCTGGAATCCCATTAGTCACGCTCGATCAACCAATCTTTACATTTAATAATTTCCATACTATTCTAACGTTTAATAATTTCCATACTTTCATATGCGTCTAATAATCTCCTATCAGTTATATTATGAATTAATTTTACATTTCTAATTTATTAATTATCAAAAGTATGCTCGGCAACACTTGATTTTTATGTTCTACCATACTTTAAATGAGCTATGTGTTCCTTGAATCTCGTTTGTATAGATCCTCTAGTTGCCATATTTTAATAACCACTTTTCAAAATGCCTTATTCCTTGATATTTATATTTGTTTTAGGTTTGTTATTATAATCAATAAGATAAGCGATTTTTTTGCTTGCAACTTTTCTGTTAAATGCTTAATCATTTTTCCGATAAGTTAAGAAAAACTTACATTTATCATTTTGTTCTCCATTAGTGAACACGTTATGAGGCTTATTCACTTTTCCTTGGATTATCCCTGTTGCTATTTGCATATTTTCTAAAATTTAGACCAAAATACTTTTGCAAGTATACACCTGCCTTTCTAGATCACCAACTATCTTTGTTCAGTATTTATTTTCTTACTGCAGCTAAGTCATTGGCATTTTCTCGCAATGTGTTCATGAATTATTATTATCTGTACTGATATGAATATATGCACCTATATTTTTCTTTCGTTGAAAACAATATTAATGAGACGATTTTTGGAAAAATAGTCATAAGAGACACATTTCAATTCGCGTTGTATATTTCAAATAATAATATCAAGTGACATCACATTGGCATATGTCTGTCTAATTGACATGTTATGTCAAATCATTTGTTTATCTGCATGTTTTAATTGACTTTTTGTGTTAAGAAAATTTAGTTGTGAAGTGTTTATCAGCGTTTAAATAATGTAGAAATAACCCACATTATGAGTATATATCACTGTGAAGACACTCGAGGTTAGTGAGGATTATTTTGTAACTTTATGTGTTTGAAAAACATGCCCCGCGATGTTTCTGTATGGTATTTTAGATCACACCTGTCCTAGGTATATTTGGTTAATCATCAGCTTGTATCTACATAATGCCCCCAATTTCTATCTAAAGTAAAGGTGTAAGCTGATTTGAAAGAAAGCAGAATTACTTATAATAAACAAAAAATAGGAGCTAAAAGGCGGCTCAGGGTCTGGGATAATCGCTAATTACGATAATTCTGTGTAATTATTCTATGACAATCTGCTTAACTTTTACCATTATTTTTCTTCAAAGTTTGGTATAAAAATCTCTAGATAGCTAAATTTAACGATTCCATAGCTAATAAAAAAAGTACTTGGTAACAGTTTACTATAAAAGCCACTAGCACAAATTAGACATTTTTTATATTTATTTACAAAAATTGAGTTATTTAGCATATTTTAAAGAGTATTTCATCGTCGGAAACAAGATTAAACATTAATTTTAATTTGTATTGATCTTTAAATAATCCTAATAATAGTGGCCAATTTAATAAACAAGTATCCCAGGTGTATTTGTTTACTATAAGGGCCACTAACCTAGCTAAAACTAACCCAATCTAATCTGCCTTAGGAGTTAAATTCTGCTGAATAATCAAAACTAACCACAATTTACCGAAAGTAAGAATAAATAACCCAAACTAGTCAATCTTGCAGCCATCCTCAAAAAAGCTAACAATAAAAACAGACCAATGGTTATGTAGTTCGTTAAGGCATTATTTCAGATTGGAATTATGGTATATTAAATTATGCAAAATCAGGATTATCCAAAATTTAATAAAGAATTAAAGCCAATATTAATTCTTATGTCTGTAATAATATTAATCAGTGACATATAGGTGTCACCGATTTTGTTTGGGTCCTGTTAATATTATAAACCCAACCATTTCAGTTTTTTTTTTCAATTTTAATCCATAGCTTATGCTGTCTAGAATAGATTAAAAGTAAAATTTGCTTGGAAAACTTGACCTTACAATTATTTTCCTCCTAATATTCACTACTTTCAATACAAAAACTATAAAACTGTATAATAATTTATAATAAGGTTATTATAATGAATAACACGAAATGTTTGCAGTATTGCCAAACAGAAATATATATCATAATCTACGTAACACCATAATTGTTAACAAATGCAAAAAATCACAAGTAACCAAAACTAATCAAAATACAAAAAATCTCGGCAAATGTTTGCTTTGCGCACTTTTTGAATTTTACAATTTTTTTTGTGTGACATGTAACACTATCTAATTAAAAGTGTTTTTTCTACTACCGTGCGTAAAGTACTCACTTTACGCACTCTCTAAGATTCGTAAAATAGGCCTTTTTAATTTGCAGTGCGTAAAGTAAGTTATTTTACGCACTAGTGCGTAAAGTAAATCTGACATATTTTTTGACGTTTAGGGCAGTGCGTAAAGTATTTTAATATTATTTTTGTTTTTGCATATATTTTTCGGTAGTAGAATAGTATATTAAGATACTAGTTTTAAAAGACCATATTTTATCGCACGAGCACGAAATTAGGAAACGACCCGCTTGCGGGGAGTTTCCTAACGTGCGAGTGCGCTAAGTGTCTTTTAAAACGTGTATTTTATACTATTTTTTCTATTTGGCACGTTTTTTGATGAAAAACATTAATTTATTCAAGTCGCTATCAAAAGTTGGACGTCCATCTTGTCACTTTTGACGTCTGTATTATTAGGAATCCCATTCAAAACGGTGTAGAAATTTTTGCTAGTGAGCCTTGGCATTGAACAATTTTGTTAATATCATAGTAATCAGTCAACAAAAGTAGTGTCGAAAAGAGCTTCTTTTCGACACTACTTTGCGTATCGAAAAGACTTCTTTATGATACCAAAATAGAAAAAAAATTTTGTATGCTACTCATGCGTAAAGTACCCTTTTTTTATTCATGGGATTGTCGCATTCGCCTGACAATTTTCCCATTCATAAAAAAGGCTCGTGTTACGCACTTGTTGCGTAAATAGCTATTGTGACACGTTACATATTGCGCAGAGCAATTCACACTAATCCAAAGTAACCAATACTAACCAAAACCAACCCAGACTAACCGAGACTTACCCAATAACAAATAAACACTATTTCAAACTAACCCAGACTAACCAAAACTAGCCCATACTCTCCAAAACTAACCCAGACTAACCAAAACTAACCCAGACTAACCCAAACTAACCGAGACTCACCTTAATTAACCAAAGTAAAGAGACACTATTTCAAAATACATGTTAAAGCCAATGTTAATTCTTATGTTAATTCAGGTCTTGTGACATATAGGTGTCATCGATTTTGAATTTTTTTTTTCTCGCTAGAAAGAGGTAGATGAACCACAAGTGACAAAAAAAACCTTCAAAGTTCCAAAATTTGGGCAAAATTGCCGTATACTCTTTACTAGGGCTCGGAATTTTTAAAACATAAGTATTCGAAGAGTCGTTTGGTATTTTACTGGGATAGTCGAATAATAGGGAACTTGCACAAACAAATAAAAACCGAAATAAATGCTAAAAACCATAAGTGGACATCCTATAAAAAAGTTTAGTTAAAAAAAATCTAGTAATTAAATTCATTGTGGCCAAAATTTTGAAATGAAAATGTCAAGAAATTCGAATTATTCGAGGCGCTCGGGAACGCGCGTTCACTGGTCGTGACGTAGAAGAGCATAATCAGTTTGTCGCCTCGCTGGCTGCACAGTGCTTTGAGAGAATGGGCTAAATGGACAAAAATCATTACTCTTGTGTACTCAACTGATTTAAACTAAATAATAACGGTTGAGCAGCTAATACACTAAGCTATATCTGACACACAAAAAATCTGAGTTTAGGTGTTTATAAAAAAATGTACATAAATAATTACATACCACCTTCACTTGTATGCTGGCTTGTACGCTATGAAACTTTTCATATTTCTGGATTCAGTATAACACAAAACGGCAAAAAAGTCGTAGTTAGGTTTTTTTTCATCGCACAATTTTATTTTTTTATAAAAAATGAATATAAAATACAAATAATAATAATAATAAATACATATGGGTAAAAATAATTCAATAAATTTTGACATGATTTAAAATAAAACTACTAACTTTAATTAATATAGAACTTCATAAAGAAGGTGCCCAGTAAATTATAAAGATCTTAAAATGGTTAAATAATATAATAAACATTCTTAGAAAAAGAAAGGGAAGTTCAAAATTGTAAACTTGCTACTATTTATGTAAATAAATGAAAATTTACACTTAAAAAAATTAATCATTAGATCCCTAAGCAAAAGAACATAACTTTTATTGTTGAAAAAAGCATAGAAAAATTTATTTACTTTCCCAAAGGTCAAAACTGTCTGAAGTCAAGTTCGCCAATGTCTGAAGGCAAAATATCCGAATACTGTTGCAAACAAAAAAGTCTATTTCCAAATATTCTGTGATATCATTTATGTTATCCTGTCGTGATTTGAAAGTTGTAGTCTTTCTGAAAGATGATATAAATGGATCTGAGGTAAGTAGTAGATTATTCATAATGTCCTTATTTGAGCTTTTTCTAGAAGTTTTTCTTGTGTGGTTCAAACGCACTTTTCGGACCTTTTTATGCCTTGCTTCAAGTGCATCCTCGGCTAGTTGCCCTATGGGCAAATCAAAAAGTTGGATAATCTCAATTCCATGAACTAGAATCTTATGGACACTGCAAGGCATATAGTACCAAGGATATAATTCAATGTAGAGATTCCTCGTGTCCTTCAAAAGCCGTTGAAACTGCACCATCTTGATTTTTTGTCCTATAGACACAGCTCTTAAAATTTTTGAAAATTTTAAAATAAGTTCTTTGTTAATGCCGGTTATCGAGGAACTTAACACTGGGTTTTGAAAAAACCTTCTAGCCATATTCCCATAATTCGTGGATCTATAGCCTAGTTTTCATTTGTCAATAATTAATCCCATTTGAACTTTAAAATCCTTCTGAAGTTTTCGTTTTTGGTTTTCAACAAGCTTTTTCTTTCCAGGGTCCTTAACTTGCCAACACTTCATTGGCAATATATAACAAACATTCATAACAACGGATCCATGAACGAAGGGAAGATAGGCCAAAGTTAAGCTTTTCAATTTTTGTCGCCCTTTCCCTTTCGAAAACTTTATCTGTGTTCATCTCCTTGGAAGACGAACCGCAAATAAAGCACGTTTGCGTTGAGTTTGTTTCTGATAAAGTATTGATACAGCTACCATCTAACATTGTAAAATGAAGAATATATTGCAGAAAAATCTGTACCTTTAATATGAATAAATTAAATGTCGTATTTGTGCACATTGGTACAATATACGCCTTATGAGCTGTCTTTTTCTCCATTTTAGTTCAAATCACAAAATACAAACCAAAAACACTGTCACAGTAATTACAACCCACTAAACCTAGAAACTTAAAGCATAACCTGCTATCTCTTTCTGCGAGTTGCAATAGAAGTGGCAGGTAGGTAGATGATCGGCCGATCCACCGCGCCGACCGTTATGCTCTATGACGTCACGTCGTGTTTAAATTGGCGCAGATTTAACGGCAACTTTAAAAATGTATAGAAACAAAACGAGTGATATTTAACACTTCAGATTTGGCACACCTTCTTTTTTAGTGTAATAGAACAGATTATTGAAATAAAAAAAAAATGTCTAAGTTCCCTATTCCCATGTCTATTTGTATAGTCGAATATTTAGATATTCGAATTGTTGAATTTAGATTTAAAATAGTCGAATATTCGAATATTTCAATTATTCGAATACTATTCCGAACACTAAAATATAACTTAAAACAAAGCTCATGTCATTACATTATAACTGCATACATACACGGATAGAGTGCCAAATAGTTAGAGGGCGAATGGACTAAAAATGTCGTTTTTCGACAAAAAGTCATTCTTGATAAAAGTTTCTGCTACCCGCAAAAATAGTAAAACACGGTCTACGAAGCGAATTTTGGACTTTCATAATCAATATAATTTTGAAAATGAAGTTTATAAAACAGCAAGTTTAAAGAGGGGTAAACTTAAATTACGAACAAAAAAAACTTATATTTTTTGTGCAATAAACAGTATAGATATTTGAAGGTATTTAGGCCGATTGTCATCGGAGACAAAATAATATTTGAACTCTGAACTTATTCGGTAGGTAATATAATAAATTAATTTAACAGTTATGCGATTTAACATGCATAATAACTAGGAGTTTCTTTACAATTTTAAATGTACTCACTATGTGAAAATATCATTTAATTTTCCCACCTCAAAATGTGTGATCGAAACTGTGTTCTATCTCATTCTTTCGCAGGCTACATGCTATAGATCTATATCTTTTCGTTGGTGTCGCTTTTTCCGTCTCAAATCACACCTAACGGCGCGCGGCACTAAAGAAGTTGTCACATCAAAAATTGGTTTTGTGTTGCTTATTTGTTTCAGATAAAAAAAAAACTAGCGGTTCATAATAAACCCTATAAATTGTTTATTAAACATTTTTATTTTCGACCTACATAGAAGCAGCCTATTACACATTTGATTTATTTGAGTTACGTAATACGAGCCATTTCACACTAGTAATGTAACAAACTCATTAGGGCACTAGTGATGTAATAACCCATTTGACGCAACATCACAAAATAAGAATAACGTCAAAGTTTGACATATTTAATTTTAAAATAAGCCTTTTTATTTAAATGATCGTAAATAAATTATTGTACGTACCATCGTGCCGAAAAAAAACTGGGACAGCAAGATGTAGTTTAATCTGCCGGACTATTAGCTTGTTTTGAAGTTACCAGTTCGATTTAATGTTGTGACTGACGGATATGTCAAAAGAAATATATTTTTTAAAATGCCCGCGTTAATCACCGAGCAAAAAGCGACTGTTTGCAAGCCTTAATCGATAATAGCGGTGCAAATACCAAATAAAAAATCTTGTTTTTATTTTTGTTACATTTTAAAACAATAAACATACGTATCTTAATTTTTCCTCGTACTTTTACAAAAGGTACTAGTATTATTGTTTTGGTGTTTAACCTTTTCACTTCCATGACAACAATGATAACCTATCCTCAATAGATTTTGCATACTCTTTATAGCCTAGGAGCTATTCAACAACGAGGATTTTGTTGTCCCAGATTTTTTTCGGCACGATGGTACATTACACATGGACTTTGACTGTAATAACATAACGGTCATTTCTCACTTATAATATAATTATATACCTACACTCTTATGATGAAAACTGTACGGAATATTATAGGAGTCAGAATTTATTTAAATATAAAACTTGTGGAAATTGCTGTGAACTATAAATTAAAATTGCTACAGGGTTGGGCAAAAATTTGCCACAAAACTTTACTTACCTTTCACTCACACCCTGCATATTAGTAGATTTTGGAATTCTACGAAAAATAAACATTTATACTTAACATATAATTCTGTTTATCTTTAATTTCAGTAATCATTCATCGTATCTTCGTAATATAATACATCATAATATTATTTCTTTCTGACTTCTGACATTGGAACTCGAACAAGTCTGTTGCGCTCGCACTCCCATCGAGCATCGTGATTATTATATACTCGTCTGGCAGACACTTGCAACCGTCAAAATAGCTTTTAGGGTTTACATGTACTTTTTAAATTATTGATAGAATATGCCCTTAAAATTTCAGCCTTGTGGGAGCAGGTTATGAATTACTAGCCCGATGACAACTTTGCTATCGTCTGGCACCTACTTGCAACCCTCAAAATAGATCGTCATTTTTTTACACATAAACTTATGTAAATTACAACATATTAAAATTGTAGCCTTGTGAGAGTAGATTAAAATTTATTATTTATCCTTTTTAAAAAATTGAAGGAATGATGACGCAACCGCGAGATGCCTGCCAGACTCGTATTTTCATAATTGACCGATAATAAAACATAATTTAAAATATTTCTAGCTTTGTGGAAAACGGGTTACTCGGAGGGTTCACTAGCTCTCCTACTAATTCACTATATCCACAACGGATAAAACTATTTCCAAATTTTAAATAAATCATATTTCCTAGAAGCATGCATGATTGAATCTTTCACATATAATAGAGAATCCTACTGTGATCTCAAAAATGGTCCACGCTTGATTTTTTTTTTGTGGATTAGGACATTCACTTCTACTGCGCCGAAATCATGTGTCAAACCTTTACCGTTTTTGAAATGTTAAAAGTTTTACAATTAGGAAATACTACGATTATTTCGATTTGTATAGATACCTGCTGCTACCTGGAGATAATGGTTTATTTTTAAGGTCTGATTTACTGATTCATCATTATGTTCGGCTAATATTTTACGAAATGAGCTATAATATATAATTTTTAAATTGTGTGCTAGTTGTGGAAATAATATAATAGATAATTAAAACTTATAATCAACCATAAACAAGAAAAAAATTAAACGTATAATTTCTAGCCTAAATGTTTTGTATGTCCCCCATCATTATGCTCGTCACTTTTCTCGTAAATCCTTTTCTGGCGTTCCAATGCATCTATAACTCCTTCGCTCTCATGTTCATTTAAATTTCTTATTTCTTCGACAGTTTTTCTCTGAATTTCTTCAATATTGTTGCTTTTTCTCTATACTTAGACTGTGCAGATGAAATCAAACAACTTTTGTTCGGAATATTTTTTCTTATTTCTAAAATAATTGAGTCATTTCCATTTAAAAAGTTATCTGAGTCAACCTGTGAATGTTCCACTAAAGACGTTTTCATCTGTCTAATATTTTTTAAATTTATGTTTTGATTCAAGGTATAATAATGAATATTTATAAAGCAAATTGTACTTTATTGTTAAACTAATTTATATCTAATATATTTTTATTTTCAGTAAAATTTGAACAATTTAAACAAATATGTTTAAAAATATTGATATGTGTGGTCTAGTATCATTCTTAATCGATATTTGGTGTTGATGTTAACCAAATATCAATATTTTTGTCCCGATGGGTAGCCCTATTCGGAATAGAATCTCAGGATAGCAGGAGCACGGCACATATAACAACGCAGGAGGTCGAGCCTAATTATTTTAATTTTGCTGTGACGAAAGCCTTTTATTTCGTAAAGCTTGGTACTTTTATGTATACAATAAATCGAAACTACAAGAGTCGAAAATAAAAAAATACGACAGTCAAAAATATAAACAGATGGAATTAAAAAAAAATCGATTCGAATCACTGGTCGAATTTTCGAAATTAAAGAGTTTTCAAGAAATGTATTAGAAGGTTAAACGCAATTTAAATACATTGGTTATTATGGCTATATAAGAAACTCTATATTAACCTTTCCAAACAAGCACTAACCCATGCTAAATTGTACTAACAGGCACTAACAGAAACAAACAGGAACTAATAGAAATTAATCTGCACGAACTCAGGTCAACAATTACTAACTCCTAACCCATACTAACTGATATTAACTCAAGTTAATTTGCTTGCAAAATATTGCAGTACAGATATATATTAGAAAGTGAAACGCAATTTAAATACATTGATTATTGTAGCCCTATATAACATATAACTAACCCTTGCAAACGAGCACTAACCCAAAATAATCCAAGCTAAGCGAAATTATTAATCTGCACTGACTCAGACCACAAAGTATTAACCAAAACTAACCGATATTAACTCAGACTAACTTGTTTAGGGTTCCATAGGCTAGGTTTCTAACCATATCTTTTTACTAGTTCTAACCCAATGACATAGCCTAAAGATAGCTTCTTTAGGCTATGCCAATGACATTAATCTAAGCTAACCTGCAGCTCGAGCTAATAAGCCTGAACCGAAGCTAATCCGAACTATCCTGCTTAGTTTTAACTAGTGCCTGTTAGTTTAGATTAAAGCATATTGTGTTCACCTTAACTGAATATACTGTTCTAGAAAATCGTATAAAAGTACCGTATTTGATGAACTTGAAAGGTAATCGTTTCAAGGCGTGGACAAAATTACTCCGCTATTTTCTTATTTTGTAAGTCACCTAAACAAATTGTATCTATTTTGGCCATTTTTATTAACAATTCGTCGCTCAAGGTAAATTTTGTAAATGCATTCTTATTTACTTACTTACCCACTTAATACTTTAAATTCGGAGAAACACTTCACGGTACTTCATATTCTTCTTTCTCTTCTTCATCTTACGTCATGCGCTAAACTGCGCAAAGGAAATCAACGGTCTATTTCTACAACCATGCGCATTATATCAAGGAAAATAGCAGTTAGCTGCTATGCTTATAGGAAACTCAAACCTCGTCTCCCTTCTATCGTGTCTTGCACATTTTTTAATTTAGGTATAAAATATCTGGTCTGGTGCCTCGCGTAATGTAATCAAAGTTAATATTATTATGGTCCTTGTTGATATTTGAAAGCTCTCTTTCAACGCCTGTCATTTTATCGCAAATATGAAGGGTAAGCCCCACCACCGAGTTTCTTCAGCCAGTTTAGATTGGTTTTTGATGAAACCTTTTTAGGGTTAGGTTTTTTTGAGTTGGTTTTAGTCTTTGCGAAAAAAAAATAAAGAATTCATTCTACATCCTATAAACTAACAGAATTTAATTAGGATTTAAAATCACGTCAGTGATTTTTATGACTTTAGAGGGTATCAATTGAAGAAATAGTAAATTTTCGGTGAGGCAAATCACGAATTGACAACTTCAGTTTGATGTCGTTCGATTAATTTCATCTAATTTTAATTATATTCACTTGGGTCAGAGTTTCCATAAATATGTTGGTCGTTCACTTCACTTCATTAGAACCTTTTTAATTTCTCAGCCTAAATGCTTATTTTCTTACATGAATAGGAATGAAACACATGTTCAGTGACACTGCACATTGTATACGTTCAGATCTGGGATTGTGTGCTTTATTTTCTTGGCTGAAATGAAATAAAACATGTTTTTCTTCAAACGTCAGTAAATCCGTCATTACTCGACTGTGTAGACGGCAGTGAAGTTTCGTTTTTCCTCCGCCGGAGCTTTACTTTTCACTTTTCCGCCGGCGGAGGTAAAAGTGTTATCATAGCAACATAGATGCAATACAAGCAAACATCAAAATAAGCGTCAACAACTCAAGAGTTATTAAACTAAAATTTGTATTTATCATTCAATGTGTGACTGCATTTCTAAAAATCACTAATTTAGGAACAAATTGGTTATTATTTAAACGAACTTACTCAATAACTGCTTATCAATACGGAATTAAAACGCAATCGAAAACGCAATTTTAAAAATATAATTATTGTTGACAGTGTCCACTGACAGCTTTATGTTACATTACTATAGCAACAACCTGAGCCTATTCACCGACACCGCACCGGTCTAAGCCGCCTTGTGAACCCACTTATCTTTAATAATAATTATTATTACTATTAAAAAGAGACTTTTTGCATTAATTTGTCGACATTTGAAGAAAAAACAGCATATTTTATTTGGAGGAAAAGTTACTTTTCCTCCATATAAAATAATATACTATTACACACTTTTACACTATAAACTATTTTATTGGCCAAGTTTACCCTGGCGATGGTGTGGGTGCAAACAAGCTAAAAGCACTTTAAGATAGAATACTTTTATTGAAATATTCATTTGATTTAAAAATGGATATTTTAAGTTTCCAGTGTTATCAATTTATATCAAATATTTTGTTTTAGGGGTTTTCGAAGCTATTGACACAAATGAAGAACACGATTTCGCAGGTGGCATAGAAATGGTAGGTAGGTTTTTAACTAACTGATATTAATCATCGTGATGTAGATAGCTTTCTGGTGTGTTTACCGTTATTACTTTACCTAACGGACAATCCTCTTTTATGTTTATTTTTTTCAAATGCATCAGAAAGTTTGTATTTCTGTACAGGGTTATCCAACGAGGACTAGACAAGGCGATTTTTTTGACTTTCCCTGTACTTTTATAAAAAAACTGAAATAGCCATCTTATGTAATTTTCTCCCGTGAATTCGGATATGTTCAGAAAAAACAATTGAACATCAAATAAAAGTGCTAGGGGTCACTTTGATATATTTTTAAATGGAACACCCTGTATATGACTACATTTTTGGACTATCTAGAAAAATCTAAACACATTTTGTGTATAATATCCTATACACTTGTCTAGTCCTCGTTGGATATCCCTGTATCCCTAAAAAATTCCGCTCTTTATCATCTGCCGACCCATCCACAGACGCGTTTCGCCGTATAACGGGTCGTCAGTATAGGGTCAGCAGATGAGAGAACGGTACTAGTACCTTTAGCTGTTTACCAAATATTGACAGTTGAATGTCGGGTACTTTGACACTTTGACAGGCTCTAAAAACTAAACCGCACAAGATAAAAAAAAACGGTTTGACAATCATATCTTAAGTTTTCATAAACTATCGAATGACAGTATTTTCGAATTTAACCTGCGGATAAAATTAACCGGAACTTGTAAACCTCCGGTTAAATTCAAAGTTACTATCATTCGATAGCTTGTGAAAACCCAAGATAGGAATTTGCAAACCGTTTTCTTTGATCTCGTGCGGTTTAGATTTTAGAGTCTGTCAAAGTGTCAAAATGCCCGACTTTCAACTGTCAATATTTGGTAAACAGCTAAAGATAGGTATAGGATATTATCGAGGATATTATACACAAAATGTGTTTAGATGTTTCTAGAGAGTCCAAAAATGTAGTAATTTTCCATTTAAAAACATATCAAAGTGACCCCTACCACTTTTATTTGATGTTCAATTGTTTTTTTGCTGAACAAATCCGAATTCGCGGGAGAAAATTACATAAGATGGCTATATCAGTTTTTTTATAAAAGTACAGCAGAAGTCAAAAAATCGCCTTGTCTAGTCCTCGTTGGATATCCCTGTATCCCTAAAAAATTCCGCTCTTTATCATCTGCCGACCCATCCACAGACGCGTTTCGCCGTATAACGGGTCGTCAGTATGGCTATAGGGTCAGCAGATGAGAGAACGGTACTAGTAGTTTTAAACAAACCCAGTTAATTACAACCAGTAGTGTGTTGCAGCCGGCGCCATCCACTCCAAACTTACTAAATTAATTAATTAAATAATTAATTTGAATTTATATCTAAAACTTTCTTGAGCAAGAATCGAAAAAATATAAAAAGGAAATTAACTGATTTTTTTCAACATATTTTTCTAAATGCTCTAACAAATAACCAACCTCGACATTTTAAAGAACATTTTTATTCATATGTTAATAATTTCTAGGGTTCAACAGAAGTGGAAAAGGCAGATGCAGAATTTCATCTAGCAAATGATACAATCGAAGCTAGTCCGAGATCAACAACGCACAGTGGAGCATCTTCCAGCGAGATTTTTGCCTCACCTATTGGAAGAGAGCAAAATGCACGGCAACGTCCAAAGTCTGCAAGGGCTACAACCCCCAAAACCGTGATCATCCGACCAATGCCACATAATATGTCAAGCATACCTTTACCTGTTAAGTCTTCAGGTCCCATTAAAATACCCGCGTTGTTGAAGAATTCATCAAGGTCTGCTAGCAGGTAGAACCGAATAACCTATCATCCAATTTAACTTGTTCAAAAATGAAATGGGTTTGGAAAATTCTGTCATATATTTTTCTTCTACTTCATTATAAATAGTGTCAAAGTTTTAAGACATAATTTTACACAAAATTTCAGATATCGATACCTACCTATTAGTATAATGATATAATTTTCTTTTAAAAACCAATAGAAACGGTCTCTGTAACTCGAAAAAATTATGTTCTAATTTGTCTCACGGGATTGAATGCATAAAAATTTGTCATTCCCTTTTATTTTAAAGTTTTTGTGTAAATCGTGTAAATCAGTTAGGTATCTCCCTAATCTTTCACTCTTTTACTTGCATATATTTTTATTTTTAAACGTTTTTCACCTTGCATCTTGAAAACGAAGCATATTTCAAAAGATGAAATATGAAGTTTCTTCTTGTTTTACAGACAGAAACCACATTTTAGAATATGCTGCCATTTCCAAAACACCCTGAGTGTATCAACAAAAATATCCTTTTTCCACATTTACATAAAAAATGTGTAATATATGAGTCTTAAATGTCAAAAATAGGCTTTTTTGAACAGCATGTTAAAAAAAAACGGCACGCCGTGCAAAAAATATAGTCCTATATTGTTTAAATAATACACAATGTCCATATCATTTCAATCGTCTTTATCAAACAAATTACATCATATATCATATTCCAATTCTAATTTTTGACAGTATTAATATAAATAGTACATTTCCTGTTATTCTTCTAAATGTTAATTTTGGTAATACTAAACCAAATGGTTTTCTATGATGTTACAGTCATTATTATTTTCAACTTCTACTTTTCGTGATATCACTACTCAAAATACCATTTCCGATTTTCACTTTTTCTTCCATGGACTGTTCTACATAGCCTCCTGCAGCTATCGAAAACCGCTATCCACTGTGATGTTTAAATCTCAAAATAACCCTGAGCCAAGTAAATGCGACGCGGAGGAGCTTCTAAAACTATGACCAGTGTATTTTTGCAGTATTAGGTAGTCCAAGGAAGAAAGTTATTTTTTTTTAATCTTTGGCATACACACAAAAGGAAAATCCTATACCACTCAACGAGCGGTACGTGTGCGGGGAAGATGATGGAGGTTGAACTTGAAGCGCTGTAGTTTCTAGTTTTTGGGAAAAACGTTACTCGGAAGGCCATTCCAGAGCTAGGCAGGCCTCCAGACCAAGCAGTCCCGAAACAGCGACATCTTAGGTGTTCGCAACTGAATCGTATATTGATGAGCAGCTTGTGTCTGACGGGTGTTTATGTTTGGCACAACTCTGGGCGGAATCATAAGTGTCAGATCGTTCGAACATCTTCCGTAGTAGTATCGATAGTAAAGGGATAGGTCGGCCACTTTTCTTCGATATTCGTAGCTATCAAGGTCTTTACAAACTCTGGGACATCCACAAGACGAACTGCTGTCCGCTGTATAGAGTCCAACATCCAGAGCAAGTGTTTGGGTGCCGAGCTCCACACATGGAAACAGAATTACAGTGATGGGCCCTATAGAGCAGTAAGAGCTGATGAGGTGTATAAAACTTTTTTGCTCTATAGAGTGCTCCTAGCTTTTGTGCTGCTCTCTTGGCGATTTTGGATGTCAGGTCCTGCGGTATATGCTTTTTTTGAAAAGATAGCTCCTCGAGTCTTTTCTGCGTTAAACTGGACATTATTTTCCTCACCTCATTCCGCGATGGCGTTCATATCCCTATCCTTATTGATAGCAGCAATCGGATTTTCTCGCTCACGTTGGGAATGGCGTTGGGAATGGACAGCGATCATTGGAGTCCACGACATGGATGAGGATATAAGAGTGCTGTCATCTGCAAAGCTGTAAATAAAATTGTTTTCCTTTCTAAGAGATCGTTGATATAGAGCAGGAACAATGTGGGAGATAAATATACACCCTTGAGGAACTCCGGCTTTAAATTCCTCCGAGAGATGTCCATCAATACCAATTCGGATAATTCGATCTCTTAAGAAATTGGAAAGCCATAGAAGGTTAGTGGTATTCCGTATGCTATCAATTTGCTTAACAATCCGTCATGCCACACCCTATCAAATGCTTTAGATATATCGAGAGCCACTGCACGAGATTCGCCCTAGCTCTCGATGGGTTTGATCCACAGGTAGGTCACGTAAGTCAGAAGATCTCCCGTTGATGTGTGCTTGCGGAAGCCATACTGGCAATCGCTTATGATGCCCGCCGATTTGAGATACTTTAAGATACTTAAGAGCTAGTCGTTGATCCATGACTTTAGACATAATGGGAACTACGGCAATTGGACGGTAGTTATTTGGAATCGTTTTTTTTTTACCTTTCTTTGGGATTGGTTGCACCTGAGCGCATTTCCAGCTAGAAGGAAAGCATGCAGTTTTGTATGATAGGGAGAAAAGCCTGCATGGTGGAGCCGTTACTTCAGCAGCACATTTCTTTATCCTGTCCTTTGGTCTTGTTAGTGTCTAGGCTTTTAAGTATTCGTTTCACTCCGCGTTGGCGAAATACCAGACCTGGCATTGAGGAATCCACTCTCAGGATAGTTGGGGGAGTCTTTCCTTGATGATCTAGGGTGGAGTTTGATGCAAATATCTCGGCGAGAATGTTCGCTTTTTCTTTGGCCGTTTCTGCGGTGTTTTCACTCCTAAAGCAGAGATCTTTCCAAGGAAAAGAAAGATAGAACTCGCGAAGATCACGCCACTTTACGGATTTGTAGTGCCAAACCTTTCGGAGTACCTGTGGCTCCTGTATTTTGATAGCAAGTTCACAGGTTGCGGAGATAAGATTGTGGTCTGATGAGCCCAACGGAGGTTGGACAGTTACGGTGTAAAGGTCCGGATTAGTGTTTAAGGATAGATCCAGGAGTCTAGCAAAGTCTTTTTAACGCTCAGGGATCCTGGTAGGTTCGTCAATCAGCTGAGTAAGTCCGTGGCTTATAGCAAAGTATTTGGCTGCTCGTCCCTCATCGTCGTTTTTGTTGGAGTGTTTCAACCAGTCAATGCTATGTACGTTGAAGTCTCCTACTATGACAATTTCTGCCGTTGGATAGTTGATCTGCAAAAAAACAATTTGATTGCCAAGATCTAAGAAAAGCCTTAGGGCGCAGACACATATACTTACGGCAAATTTTGGCCGTGTTCATTTTTATTTGGAACTACAAGCGTTTTTTGTATTTTAGTTTTGGAATCAAAATTATTAACAATTATATAAAAATCCTTGTTTTCAACATCGCCTATTGTCATTTCGTAAAGTTCGTTCCGGCGACTAGTTCCTGAAAATCTCATAATCATAACTACTTTCATCAATGCAATTTTTCATCTACTGCATTCAGCAAACATTTAGTTACCTCCTCTCTTGTAAAGACGTTTGTCTTTTTCGGCTTGTAGCCAGCACTTTTTCTTTTAAGCGATTCTTTCACTTCGGTATAATCATCTGTATGTTGTTCGTAAAAAACAACTAATGTTTTATGATTTTAACATAGACAATTTCGATCACACGGTTGATGAGTTCATAGATTTAAATCTTTCTCCCAAATACGCAGGAACAACGGGTTCTGAGACTTCATATATATTTTTTAAAAACACAAACTTAAAATCTTCATATTTTTTCTCGTATAGTAGTCTAGACATTACTGATCGAGGTTCTAAGCTAAATACCATACGCTGCGTTAGCTCCCTCACTTCGGTAGGAATATCAGATGCATTGCTAAAATCGTTTTCTTCGTCCATAATTAACGTACTATTTCGGATATTTTCGAGAATTATCTGATTATGAGTGTATAGTAATGGCGACTTCAAGGATTCATGTTTGTGAGAAAAATTATTACCTCTTTCTAAACTTTTCTTTCTAAACTTTTTTTTTAAATTTTTTTAATGGAAAATTTCTCTATAAGGCCGCTTTGGGTCTGGCCCTTAAGGTGCAAACTGCATAAGTGCTAATTTAGTGACCTTAAAGAAGCTGTAAAATCTAAAAAACCTGTAAGAACTTAACGTTTCGAGAAACAAATCTGCTCCCATATCGTTAAGAATAGTAAAACAGTAAAAAGCTATGCATATTGTCAAGTTTTGAAATTGAGGTTTTGAGTCTTATAGGCCACATACGGAAATTAGTATAAATTACATAGGGTGCTTAAAAACTCAATCAAATTAATATCTGCAAATCAAACACCCTTCCCATTATTTCACCTCTCTATAAGTTGTACGTACAACCTCCAGAGCCTAATAAGCTCTTTTTCTCTGTCTTAGCTGGGAATTCAACAGCCAGTAAAATGCAGCATCAGTTAAAATCTAGACCATTACACAATCAAAATAGCCCTCCAAAACTTCAAATGGCAGACGCAACGACTTCCTACTAAACTCATTGCTGCGTTTACTTTTCTGGTTTTCCCCCTTGATTTTCTCAAAATAGTTTATCTCGATCTCCAAAAGTACGACAAATCTTCAAGCCCTGATAAAATCTTTCAAAATGAATCCAAATGTTATTATCAATTATCCCCCTTAAATTCAAATCAAACCCGTTATGTTCAATAATGTCAGCAAAACTATTTTTAATCAAAGAATATTTAAAATTCGTTCTTAAAGCATCACCTCATTGTCCTTCCCTCATAGTATCAGATTCTATGAGTGCTGTCAAATCCATTATCTCCTTTCTTCGGTCACGCTCAATTTACAATACAAATAGAGGTCATTAACATTGCACCCTAGCGCATCTACCTAATTTTCAATCACAAATATATTCTAGGTGACCCAAAAGCTAACTTACATGTAAAATCTGCAGTAGCAAATGGATCGCTATCTCGTTCTATTCTTATCAAAAATGAATTAAACTTATTCCTGGACATCATTTTCCAAGATCTCTGTCAAAATTATTGTTCAAAAAAGAAGGTATCAAACATATATTACCCTTTGAAACGCAGTTTTTTTATAGCTATCGCTATTTTAGTAGTTCCAGAAGAAAAACCACTACATTGAAAATAAATATCTTCTTAAACGTGACCCTTCTTTTTTTTGCCAGTTGTGTAAATTTCCAGTATCGATCAAACATATTATTTCTGAATGTCCAGGGTGTCCGAGTTTCGATGATATCACGGGGTATCTCACTTACAAGTAAAGATAGAGAGTTGCGGTTTTCGCAATACTGTGCTACTTTTTTGTGAAAAGAATGATGGTATAAACAAACTCTTCATGTGTAAATTTCCAGTATCGATCAAACATATTATTTCTGAATGTCCAGGGTGTCCCAGTTTCGATGATATTACGGGGTATCTCACTTACAAGTAAAGATAGAGAGTTGCGATTTTCGCAATACTGTGCTACTTTTTTGTGAAAAGAATGATGGTATAAACAAACTCTTCATAGCCCGCTTCGTTTCTGAGATACAGGCAAAATTGAAAGTTTTGCATTTTAGGACCCCCCTCGTATCTCCGTTATCCTTTAACATATCGCAAAGCTAAAAAAATGTTCTTATACAGTTTTTTACGTGGAATCCAGTGGCGTCATCAGATTTTTGCTGTGGACTGTCAATTTTTAGCTATAAATCAAACTTGATTTTTTTTTTAATGGAACACCCTGTATATTTTTGTTTAGTTTGATTGGAAATTTTTTAAGCTTTATAATAGTATGTTATGATATAAGTATATAAGAGGGCCTTTAAAGCACGCGCGACATATTTCAAAATACGACGCGCAGCGGAGTGTTTTGTAAGTCGCAAGGGCTTTAAAGGCCTCTTATACACGTATATCATACGCTATTTTTTTATTATGAATGCATCATAATCTCAAAAATGTTTTAAATATTAAACTTAAGGGATATATTGACGAATATATTAATCTGTCACATTTGACATGATCAAATGTTTCTATAGCAACCTTTAAAAAAGTAGGCGCACCATAAACATCATTTTAAGCATGCTGCAGCGTGCGATAATCGTTGATTATGATGCATGCGTAATAAAAAAATATATAACACATTATATGTGTTGAAAATAATAAGCCTAAAATAAAATGTGTCTCTATACGACACTCTTGTATTTTTTTAATGGAACACCCTGTATTTTTTCTTTCGTTTAAATGAAATTTCATAAGCTTTATAAAATATATAATACACGATATCTATTTTAAATAATAAGCCTAAAATTCATAATTTCACCAAATGTGTCTATACGACACTCTTGATGAGTTATAAGTATTGTCTTTTAAACATGGAATGGTCATTTCTTATTGGCAAGACCTGTCAGTGGCAAAATTTATATTTTCGGTGTAATATTGTATTTTTTACGATGGCTGAAAATGAAAATTGTCAATATTTTGAAAAATGTGACATGTTAGTCTCCATTATACAGAGCAATGAAAACTTCCGTGAAGCTTCTCAGCTATATTTCAATAAGTTTGTTTGAATATTTATTTACCTTTTGACTTATTTGGGTTTATTTTTTTAAGTGTCATTTTAATTTATAGATATCTCGAAAGAAGGAAACCTGGTCATTTAATGTTTTCAGGAATAAAAAAAATTGGTAGAACAAAGAACGTTGCCTCCGTCCTTACCGGGATTTTCCTTATTATACGATTTGGTAAGGGCCGGATAAACGTTCCATGCTCTCTTTATTCCGGAAAACATTAAATGACCAGGTTGTCTTCTTTCGGGATATCTATAAATTAAAATGCTACTTACGGAACGGAAGTTTTCATTGCTCTGTATAAAGGAGACTAACATGTCACATTTTTCAAAATATTGACACTTTTCATTTTTAGCCATCGTAAAAAATACAATATTACATAGAAAATATAAATTTTGCCACTGACAGGTCTTGCCAATAAGAAATGACCATTCCATTTTTTTAATAATCTCTGCCTATTAATACTTATACCGTTGTTTTATACTCATCAAGAGTGTCGTTATAGTGATACATTTTGTGAAATTATGAATTTTAGGCTTATTATTTAAAATACATATCATGTATTATATATTTTTGTAAAGCTTAGAAAATTTCCAATGAAACGAAAGAAAAATATACAGGGTGTTCTATTAAAAAATATATAACTTTGATTTATAGCTAAAAACTCACAGCTCACAGCAAACATCTGACTACGCCACTGGATTCTACGTAAAAAAGTATATAAGAGCAAGTTGTTTAGCTTTGCGATATGTTAAAGGATAACGGAGATACGAGGGGGGTCCCAAAATGCATTATTTTCAATTTCGCCCTGTATCTCAGAAACGAAGCGGGCTATGAAAAAATTGTTCATACCATCGCTCTTTTCATAGAAAAGTAGCAAAGTATTGCGAAAACCGCAACTCTCTATCTTTACTCGTAATATCATCGAAAATGGGACAACCTGTCCATACATCCAAATTCAAAGAATGGCTCATCATAAGAAAATTTCGAAGAAATGAAATTCAGCAAAACATTTTATATAATCATTGAATCTCTCTAAAGATCTTTAGACATATTTATTATCAATATCTCTCAGTTGTAATTTGTAATACTTAAAATGTACGAATAGATCTTTAGTTATGGCATGTGCCGCGCGTATTTATAATTTATTATATTTAAGATTTCACTAGTGCAACTATGTAAATTCAGTTTCTATGCCGTTTCATGTCACCTTTGATTTCCTTTCTAATTTGACCAATGCCTCACATAAAAATAGTATTTTCAACTACTTTTTTTAGAGTTTCCCTCACATTTTACGCGATTGTTATATTGTTGGTTTTTGTGGTATCATGTTGATTTTAGACCACATTTCATAGTTCTCTAGTTCGGAGTTAGTTTGAGTTATCAAAACTCTCAAAGTTATTGCTGTTATAAATATAACTTTAAAATTTGAAACGTAGCATGAATTTTCATTTTACTGAATCTTTTTTAATATTATCACTTCTGTCGTTGATGTTCTAATACTGACCGATATTTTATTTTCCGGAAAAGAACAAATTCAATGGTTCCTCGTACAACCACATTAGCCAATAAGCATACTCTAGAAATTCAATTCATTAACAAGAACAAACGTTATGTTCAAATGAGGAAGGAACTTGTAGAGAAACAAAGACCAATACTGGATTTATATCAGAATTTGACGCATATCAAGAAGCGATTAGAGGAACTTGGGAAAACCGTAAAACTAGAAGAAATTAAACTAATTCCCTTTGAAGAATTTAATAAGAAACCTATAGCTAATAACATAGTAAGTTTAGAAAATTATCTATATTTAGTTATGCCTAACATGTTGCTCGTAATGTGGTGTCGAAAAACGTTTAATTTCCTGAAAACTGCCCTATGCTTTTGGAAGTAAAATATCTGTACGTAATAAAAATGTTAATGAGATTTGTTGCAGGGTGCAGGCGAGCAAGTGTCTATGGAGGTGGTAAATAGCATGAAAAATTCCATTGAGGAGATTCCTAAAACATTGATGGACATATGCAAGAATCTGCTTAGCCGAAGGGCACTTATAGTGGAGCTTTTAGAGAGCGTTACTAAATCTGAAGTGGACGTGAATCAAGTATCTGACAAAATAGAGTCTTTAAAAGCAAGTATAAAAAAGTTTAGCTAGCATTTTAAGACTTCGTCCAAGCTACGTCTACTTTTTTTCCTGCTATTTCTAATATGATCTGACAGTGGTTTTGTCAGTAGAAAATCGAACTATAAATTTAAATAAAAAATCATCACACATACATAGGTTTCGAAAAAAATGTTCGTCTACGGCGACTTCAGTTTAATCATTGCCTGATTGTAGGAATGTTCATAAAACAGCAGGATATCTAGCAAGTTTTATTCTTTGTTTTTACATAAAACATCAAACCTTGTAGAATCTGAATTGTTTGTTCTTAAGTGGAACGGGTTGCCCTTTCTTGCCTTTATTTTCATGGTCTATCCAGCGACACTAACTTCCGGTATGGCTGAAAACATTCGAAAGCCGGAAAATGCCAACTTGTCAAACTGGAGGGTCTCTCTAAATAGAACATCTATAACTAAGATAGGGAAGTCGAACCGTTTAGTTGCACAAGGGTTTAAAGCTCCAAAATGTCACTTGTCAATAGTTAAAAATAGTCGAATTTACGTATACGGCATGCTACATGAAAATACCTACAACTTTGGGAAGATGTTCTCATAGTTTTAAAAAAGGAAACTTGACATATATTCCACTTCTTTCAGACATGTGTTAGGAAATAGTCGTTATATTTGTCAAACATTAAAGTAAAATTGACGTGTCAATGCGTTTTTTTCAAAAATCGATCGCTTTTCAGATATATCCATTATTCTAGACTATATCAGCACCCCGTAGATTGCATCTACATTATTTCGCTAACTATGCTAGATCAGATGATTAAAATTAACGTAAAATCCACCTTTTTCAATTTTATTCTGTTTGCTTAATCAAGCGAATCCAAAGAGAACCAATCCTGGAAACCTACTAGTCACGCTCGATCAACCAATACAGTGGACTATACGGAATAGGCAGAAATTTAAACTATTCTAACATTTAATAATTTTCATAGCTTCGTATATATCTAATCATCTCCTACCTAACGTTTCAATTATTGTTATTCTATGATTATTTTCAATAGCATGTTTCGCAACACTTGAGTTTTCTGTTCTACCATGCTTTAAATGAGATGAGCTCTGTATTGTTTGAATCTCGTTTGTATAGATCTTCTAGTCTGCTCAACATATTTTTGGATATAAACCATATATCCAATTTGATCCAATTTCATAAATTCCATTTTTTTCCAATATTCCAGAAGACAAAATTGGAATTTATGAATATGGATGAATGGGTTGTAATCAAAAATAAGTTCAGCAAACTAAATATATACAAACGGGATTCAAAGAACACATAGCTCATTTAAAGTAGGGTAGAGCAGAAATATCAAGTGCTGCCGAGCATGCTTTTGAAAATATATAGGATAGCAATTAAAAATTTTAAATTAATTCGTGATATCTCTTAGGAGATTATTAGACGCATACGAAAATATGGAAATTATTAAATATAGGAATAGTTTAAATAAAGATAGAAGGCCTATACCGAATAGTCCATTGCATTGGTTGATCGAGTGTGACTAGTAAGAACCCAGGATTGAATCCTTATAATTTCGCTTGATTAAGCAAGCAGTTATTTTAAATAGAGTTAGGTAGATGTTAAGATTATTTTTTATCATCTCCGCGCGTCGAGTGCAAAAATTATGTTTCGGTATTGCAGATAAAACTGTTTTAGTGTTTACCCTTTATCGGATTAAGTGACCATATGGTTACAACATTTTTGTACCTCCTTTAACGGGCAGCAGATTAATTTCTGTACGATATTACGATTATAAAAATCACTCAGGAGCGCTATTCTGTACACGCTTCCGAGAGCCATCGGTATCGGTATGTGTTAGTTATCGACAGCCGTCGGTAAGTCGTACTATGCGGCATTCTATATGCTCTGTTACCGACCGATATCGCGAATTCGAGTCGACGAGGATCGGTATCTCTACCGTGCCCCCGTCAACCCATATATTTAATACTACTATATCGTGTGTCAAGCTTGTTTACTATGGAACTGCAGTTCGCCGAGGATGTACTTGTCGCACTCATTGCACTTGCTTGATGTGTACTTTGGTTAATTTGCGCATGAGCTAGCGAGACAAATAGTATAGTATATTTCACATATTAAAATCATAAATATGGTATGTACGTTTTGAAATCCAAGTCAGTGTGAAACGCCCTCATCATAAATTAGTATTTATGTTAACAATATAATTTAGGAAATTTATTTGTCGTATAACTTTAATGATATTCCAAAAATGAATAGATGTTTGTGGTGGATAGAAATAATTGAAAAACAACATATGATTACAAAACAATATGAACCTTAGTTTTCAAACGGGATGTAACTACAGATATTCATTTATATATTTTTGGGTTAAGAGGTAAATAAAACATGATATTACCACACTTCAAATTTTATTGCCCCTTAAATAAAATAGTGTATTTTTGTCTTATATTATAGGTATTCTTCTTTAGACGACATTTGTTTGGCTTCATGGAAAAATCTCACATTTCTGTACAAATCCATAATTAATTTACATAATAATTGTATTCTATGATTGGCATCTTCACTACAAGTTCACACCGACAAATTGTCCAAGTTTGAAATAACAATAAACAAAGTAAGTATAGGCATTTGAGTAAAGTACAAAGCAAACAGTAAACACCAAAATGAACGATTGTAAACGGCAACAAACAACAAAAACTTCGAAATAACAATAAACAAAGTAAGTATAGCGATTTGAGTAAAGTACAAAGCAAACAGTAAACATCAAAATTGACGACTCACAATGACTTTAATACTGTAAACGGCATATATTTATTAAATATATGGTAAACGGCAATAAACAACAAAACGGCAAACGAGCTGACAATTCGGCGCTCTATACGACCACGCACACGTGGAGGCGATCGATAATCGAAGGGGCAACGTTTATTGGTTGAAATAATTGACTTGCGCTCAACGCTGAAAGTACACATCGATCATTCTATCTCGTTTTGATTTCGGACAAATTTTGGCTCGACTCACGATATAGTAGTATTAAATATATGCGTCAACCCCATGGTGAATGCTACCGATCTTTGTCGAAATTGTCATTCTTTGTATATGTTGTATTTTGGTAGGAATTGCGGATTATTTAAGTGAATTTGGACTATTTGTAGAGTGATTTTACAGTGTAGTGTCTAGTGTTTTATGAGGAAAGCATTGAGTGGTTTTCCATGTATTGGATTAGATGATCCCTCTGAGCGATATTATAACGCTAAATTTTGCTGAAAGAACGAAAAAATTATATATAATCTTTGAAACTTAAAAAAAAAGTGTCTAAACTCTCGCGCTATTTTTCAGTGCAAAAATTGTTTCGCCAATACCTACTGCTTAATTATCATGAACCTTAAAAAACAGAGAGTATTACATTCAGATTCGTTTTAAATTTTTGAGGTCCTGCAAAATGGTGAGATTTTTATACCTAGAGCCAGAGATAAAATAAAAAAGAGAGATTGCCGAATCAATGATATTTTTTTAAGACAGTTTTCACTAGCGCCGCCACTATCCTCGGGATGAATTACATATGGGTTGATCGGTATTAGAGATAACTGTTTTTGTGTTTATGGGTCGGTAATGTAAATTATTTCCTTACCGACTGTATGGCGCCATATTCAAAATTATTGTTTTATTTAAGCCGTGATCCGAAATGATTGAATTTGCTATTTTTAATGCATTTTCATCCCGAAATATTTTTCTTGGCGGACTTTGCCCGTAGAATCTGCCAAAAATGATGTGTCGGAATGAAAATTCAGTAAAAATTGCAAATTCAATAATTTCGGAATACGGTTTTATTAAAATTCTCATATAATTTTTCTGTTTTTGTCATTATTTAAAATATGTTCGATTATGTTTTGCTCCTCTAGAAAAATGAAGGTGTTTCTGTTATTTGAAACACAACTTTTAGAGCTTACATTAGAACGTAGAGGTAAAAAGTACCTAAAAAAGAAATTTAAAGCAAAGTACCTATACCTTGAGACGGAAATAATAGTCAGTGACGTCAGTCACTAGTTCGAAAACAGACCAACGTGAGCGGCTTAAAGTAATATTTAATATTTAACAATAAATCTGGTATGATATGCTCGCAAAATGCCGCTTATTCTAAATGCGGACACATCGTTCCGGCACAAAACGTGCACCGCTGCCAAATTCATTGTGGCCCGTATACGCGCGTTACGCGGAGCATTTGAAGCAGCTGTATTTTAACAGAGGTTCGCGATCGACGGACGTAAATGTACTGATATTTTACGACCGTCGGGCGGAGATCGCAACGTTACAACAGTAAACGAGCATGTACCTTGTGACACAGATTAACCTATTACAGATGCGAAAGAGTGCATATGTGAGCTTTCAAAACTTGATGACCTTGGAATAAAGGGCTTGGTTTTGCCGCACCGATGCATTTTTACCTTTCAGTTTGATGTTAGATACAGATGATCTGCACCATTGCATTATAAAAATAGGAAAAGTGGGAAATAAAACAGGATATATTGCTATTAAACATATATTTAGATTAGGTTACTCAATCAAAAATATGTATTATAGATGAAAAAAAATCTTTAACTTTCGATTTGTTTTATCTCATTTTTTTGAACTACATGAATCTCGATTGGCAAACTTTAATGTATAAATGATTTTTAGTCTTATAAATAATTTTATTATATATTCTAAGGGAAAATCTTCACAAGAGTGACCAAATACTACGTTTTTCTTTTCTTGAAAGAGTTTTTGTGAAATTCCTTCTTTACTACATAGTGTATCAAATAATTTTATAAACATATTTTCTAGTTTATAAATAAACTGAACAAATTTTTCATTCGGCGTTTTTAAACCGCCCCCAGTTTCTCTGTCATGTCTATACTCTTTTAAATGTAAAAATAATTTATTATCTACATTATCTGATTCTTTTGCAAACTGTAAACAAATAGTACAGTTATGAATTTTTTAAGCTTTTTTAATTAAGTAGCCACAGACATAAGTGAATGCATTTTGTGTAGGTAAGTTTTCGTTCCTATAATCGTAATCTGGCAGAGTGATTGGATTAATTTTAGTTACTGATGAATAACTTTTATGCAAAATAGTCCGTTTGGTATTTTTTAAATGTTCTAAAGCACAGTCATCAGCACAATTCATATGATTTGAATGCAAAAAAGTTTGACAAAAAAATTTTCTGAAAGCTCCCTGAAATTGGATAGGAGTTGCACTTACGGAATTGCCTTGATGCTGCCTAGTACTACCGAAAAAATTTTCGAGACATTCCTGATTGATTCTTCTCATTTTAATATAGGCAAAGCCCACGCTAGAAAGCTGTTGCCAAAATGCTAGAACCACCTTGATAGTAATTCGACTTAACGGATGTCTCATTTATACAGATATTGCAATATTTATCTAACTCCGTTTTAAATAATTAAATATGTGGTCGTTTTGTAATCCAGGTCTAGAAATAAAATTCTGGGTCATTAATTCCAGGGTACGCTTGGTTAGCGAAATTAGATTTTTTTCTAGAAATCTGTAACTTTTTGGACCCAAGAAGTACAGAGTAAGAGCGAATTTTTTATAGTCTTCATTATACCTCCTTGCCTTTAGAACTTTATTTTTTAATAATGATTGAACTTTCACAATTTCGGAAAGAGGTTTGCTGAGAAATTTGTCGCACAAACTATGAAATGTTTGCAGCTCCAAGTATTTTCGTTTTTTAACAGCAATCTGTTTTTTTTTGTAAATACAAGTTTCTTTTTCAAAAAAGTAACTTTGTATCGTAACTTAGCTTTACGAGGTGTGTTAGAGCTTAATATTGCTACTGTTTGTGTAGATATAGTCGGCGGTAACAAAGGAGACGTTGCCAAGCAAGTTGTCACTAGTTGTTCCGATCTTGATGACTCTAAAATAAATCCGTATTTAGCACAAGTCTTACCGCATTTAAATTTGACAAAAAAAAACATATACCTGATGTTACTTCTATTTCGGAGGTATTTTTAGAGACAAAGGGGGCAGTCCGCTTTTCAAGCAGATCAACACGTATATCTAAAATTGAAAGAATAACATCGTACAACAGAAATTCAAAATACTATTTTCAGGCAAATAAATTACCTGATAAAACAATAATCTTTTTGGGTGGTTCCACAGAAGAAGTGTCTTGGAGACTTCTTTTGGAAGGACCATAAAATATACTTGGAATTGCGTTATCATAAAGACGCTTCAAACCAGATGTAGTCTTGTAGATAAATTTACTCTCAAAGTGATTTTCGCACAATTTATAATTTATAAGATTCTTCTGTAAGAGATCTTCACTTTCAGCAGTCTTGAGACAAGCAGTTGACCTAAAGATATAAGTAAAGGTAAAAAAATGTGTAAAAAAGTTTCATAATAAAAACTATTTTTTTCAAATTCGTACCTACTGCTCCTCCGTTGCCGTTGCATGTGCGCGTATCTTAGGCGTCATCGAAAATTATTTGTGTTTACTTTAGTAATAAATTAATAAAGCGGTAAACATTCGATGTACGTGCATACAAGGTATTGCACCTAGGCCATCGTCACAGCCATCGTTATGAAAAGTAATATCGGATAATAAATAGTTTTCAAATACATACCTTAATTTATCCTTTGGAAATTTAAATAAAGATGTTTCCCTACATCTGCTATCAGCACAATACAAATAAACACATTTGTAGCCAGGCATTAAAAAAAAACAAAACAGTTCAATAAAAATGACGCGAAACCTCTTACTACAAACGGAAAATAATTCTACGCTTCCACTAACACGGAAACTTGCCGAACACTGAACCCGCGCACTAAAACCGGTGATGGCAGGCCATCAGCCAGTTGGCGGGGCTAAATGTTCTCGTCGGTTGCCACATTTTCAATAGGTTCCGCATCTGTAATAGGTTAATCTGTGCTTGTGAGAGATCTGTTGCATAGTCGCGCTTGCGGGTTTAGGTTATCGTTTTGTTTTAACATTGAAAATGTTTCGGTTTTCCTAAATAGGGCCTCAAATCGTGAAAAAGTGCATGCTACATTTGCCACACATAACGTCGTACGCGTGAGAGATCGTGTTAGCTTGTTTATTTAAACTTAAATTGATTATAACGTATCGGAATCAGTTCTAATGACTAAAATAAATTGGAACTAACTGAAACTAACCGAAAGTGTATTGAACGACTATCCAAAACTAACGAAAAGCACCAAAACGGGCTAAAACGTATCGAAATGGATTAAAAATATTGAAGTAAGTTAAAACTAACCCAAATTAACCGAATTTTGGTAACTAACCAAAAACATTAAAATTGCTTATAACGTATCGGAACCGGTTCAAATGACTAAAATAAATTGGAACTAACTGGAAGTAACCGAAAGATGATTGAATGACTATCCAAAAATAACTGAAAGCACCAAAACGGGCTAAATCATATCAAAATAGATTAAAAAGATTGAAGTAAGTTAAAACTTACCCAAATTAACCGAATTTAGGTGACTAACCAAAACTTACCAAAACATTAAAATTGCTTATAACGTACCGGAACCGGTTCAAATGACTAAGATATATTAAAACTAACTAAACCTTACTGAGACTTGACTGAACGACTAACAAATAGTAACTAAAAGCATCAAAACGGGCTAAAACGCATCGAAATAGATTTCAAATTTGAAGTAAGTTAAAACTAACTTAAATTAACCGAATTTTGGTGACTAACCAAAAACCCTAAAATTGGTTATAGTGTAACGGAACTGGTCCAAATGATTAAAATAAATTAAAATTAATGGAAAAATGGACCAAAAGTAACCAAAGGCATCAAAAGGGGCTAAAACAAGTTGAAACTAACAATTAACCGAATTTTGGCGACTAACTAAAGTTAACCAAAAACATCAAAATTGGATATGACGTATCGGATCCGGTTCAAATGACTAAAATAACTCAACCAAAAGATGTTTAACCAAACTAATCAAGAGTAACCAAAATGGGCTAAGACGTATCGGAACAGATTAAGAATAAAATAAGTAACTAACCCAAATTAACCGAATTTTTGCGACGACCTAAATTATTAACCAAAAACGTTTAAATTGTTTTAACGTATCGGAACCGGTTCAAATGACTTAAATAAATTGGAACTTACCGAAAGTAACCGAAAATTGATTGAATAATCAACCAAAGCTAACCAAAAGTATCTAAAAGCACCAAAACGGGCTAAAACGTATCGAAAAATTTAAATATATTGGAGTAAGTTGAAACTAATTCAAATTAACCTTATTTTGGTGACTAACCAAAAACACTAAAATTGGTTATAACGTTTTGGAACCGGTTCAAATAACTAAAATAAATTAAAACTAACTGAAATTAGCCGAAAGTTGAGTGTCCGAATTTTCGGATTTTTATACAATTGTGTCACTTAAAATCGTTTTTAAACGGATTTTAGATGATAAAAAAGCATATTATTATTTTAAATTAAACGAACTGTCAAAAATATTATTCAGATGTCCAGACGTTTAAAATAATATTGAGTCATAGCCCTCTTCTAAAATTTGCAAAATTTGATTATTTACTTTCCCAAATCAAAGGATGTCGGCCCAAGATGAGTAGCTGGTAAAAAAATAAGCTTTGCAGATTTTCGTGTCGAAAGTATGCAGTGAATTAATCCACAGTAGAGTGCTCTAGACGGCCTCAATTCTCTCCCCTCCAATTTTTTGCCCCCTCACCCCCCTCCGGTGACTGAGATAGACCCCGCCCACTTGGTCTTAATTGTATTCGACCTTGAATGACATTGACCTAATTTCACCTTGAATATCCTTGACATTTGACCTTGAATATCCTTGATTTTTTGTTGAAGGCCGCGCATATGACCTTGGGATTGCTGCAAGCGTGTATGACCTTGAACGTCCTTGGGACTGTTTTGTGGTGTTACCTTGAATGACATTGAGCTAATTTGATTTTAAACGGCCTTGAGTTTTTGATGTGTAAACATCTTACGCGGCGGTATGAGGGTAAATATCGGCAAATGGGTCGGATATGTGTAAACCGATTCTAGCCGCTAGGACAGTACTATATACAATTTTGCCATTTACAATTGTTTTAAACGGATTTTAGCCGATAAAAAAGCATATTTAAAATTAAACGAACCGTCAAAAGTATTATTTTTATTATATTATATTCGCAGTGTATTTGGATCCACATCACAGCTTATTTTTAATAGACGGTTGAATTTAAATTGATTTTCGCTTCGAAATCCACGACAAATTCGTCCGAAGCCACGGCTATCGTCCTAAAAAAGTCCGAATTTTCGGATTTTTATACAATTTTGCCATTTAAAATCGTTTTCAAACGGATTTTAGACGATAAAAAAGCATATTATTATTTTAAATTATACGAACTGTCAAAAGTATTATTCAGGTGCCCAGACGTTTAAAACAGTAAAATTTGAAAAAGCTGGTTATTGACTGTCCCAAATTAAAGGATGTCGGCCCAAGATTATAAGGTAAATATGCTGTGTCCATATGTTGATGTTATTCCTGGTGGCATTAGATTTTCGTGTCGAATTTGTGCAGTGAATTAATCCGCTCCGAAGCTGCCAGTGCGTATTATTAAAGAATCCTAACCAATATTATAAATGCGAATGTTTTTGTTTTTATTCTATGAACAAGATAAAATGTACAGGTAGCGGCCATAGCACGTTGAAAATGCCAGTTCTCGTCCGATCACTGAAGTTAAGCAACGCCGGGCGTGATTAGTACATGGATGGGTTACCGCTTGGGACCATAACTTGCTGCTGTCATTTTTTTTACAACCGATGTCATTATAGGATATGTTTACACATCTGTCTCGAGTACTAGCCGACTCGCTTAATTTTTCTTCATTTATTTTTGTTTTAATTATGATAATGTTTAATATTATTGCTAAAAATACATTTCTTTAATAATTATATACCTATATTATAAACACTCGTGTGTTTGTATTTTTACTTTTTTAAACTCTGCTTTTGGAAACCATATGAATTTCAACGCAAATCACATTTTTGCGTTTTTATTCATCATTTTCAATGTCTCCCCGGTTGCGTCTTTGCGAAGGACTGTGAATGTTTGTATTGTTAATTCAAAACAATAATTTGTAAAATGGAAAGAGCGAAGCTTCGACAAGTCTTGGCCACCCTGCGAAAAAAGTGAAAATACATTTAACTGTGGGCGAAGATGCATTGATAAAAACCATGTATGTTTTCAACATAACCCAAACTAACACGCCATGTATGTTTGTTTGTTAAACGAAGCTATTGATAACGTTACAGCTGATAATTGGCAGAAGTCTATCGAACATGTCATAAAATAAAAAATGATACTACGGTCGAAGTTATAGTTGAACCTCTTATTATCAATGTTGGTTCCGAAAGTAGTGATAGTAATGATTCTGAATCAAATTCTGATCAAACCTCTGATAACGAGTAGGAAACTTAAAATTGTATTGATTTTTGATGTAAACTTTCGATGCAACTTTCAATATGGTATTTTATGATAAGAAAAACCCCTTATCATCCATGACTCTTTTTTTTCCTAGCCTTAATGAATACATAGTACTATTTGTTTGTAGTACAATTTTGTTGCTTATTACTAGACTTAGGAATAATTTTGAATATACGTTTTTTTGCATATTTTAGACTAAAATCATGCATATTTATGTGCATAAACTTTATTTTTTTAAGTGGATATTTGCCTAAGTCTTCTTATTACTATTCCATTATATAGTTATAATAACATATTAATTTACAAAGCAATTGTATCCGCCACTGGAATTTCCTTCTCTCTTCCCTTACCCCTCGAGGCGCGCCTTAAAACTAAAAATGAGTCACTGACTATTATTTCCGGCTTGAACTATAGTTAGTATATGCACATTTAAATATTTCAAAGGTTTTATGCATAATTATGTAATTTTGACGAAAGTTTTGTGTTACCACTTTGTAATATTATAACGTATAATTTAATTTTGAAGCATAAATTAGGTGTTAAACATCAGACGTTCTTTAAGGAAGATTGTTCCCTTTTTATATTATAAAAAAGGGAAGTTTATTAATATTACATAAAACATATTTGACTATAATAGGTATATATAATTTTTATTTTAATCTAAGCCTCAAAAACTGAAAAAAAGTGAAATGTGGGTTCTCAGGAGGATTAGCCCTTAGAACAGTTTCCATAAAACAAGGATTACATGTACAGGGTGATCCTCTATAATGTCGCCCCCCTTTAACTTTTTTATTTTAAGTGTCTCAAAAAAATTAAAAGTATTGTTATGTAGGTACTAAAAAATACTTTTTTTCTACGTATAAAAAATATTGGAATAATGATCAGTATACAGGGAAAAACAAAAAGTTAATTTTTTTTCAATGGAACACCCTATATATGAATTTATTTTTCGATTCCTCGTAAAATTCTAAGCATATTTTATGTATGATATTATACCTCTAGAGTTAGTAGTTTCACAGCTATAAACAGTTGAAAATCGGTACTTTGGCTACTTTTCACCTTGGTAGCAAGGAGATCCTTAGAGATGGAGTAAAATGAATTTCACATTCCTATCTTAACTTGTCAAGAGCTATCTGATGGTGCTAACTTATGGTACCTACCGAGGTATCAGATTTGGTACCCATGGTACCGCCTGCCAGTTAGTACCGTCAGATTGCTCTTGAAAAGTTAAGATAGGAATGTGAAATTTATTTTACTCCATCTCTGATGATCTTCTTGCTACCAAGGTGAAAAGTGGCCAAGGTACCGATTTTCAACTGCTTATAGCTGTGAAACTAATAACTTTAGAGGTATAACATCATACATAAAATATGCTTAGAATTTTACAAGGAATCGAAAAATAAATTCATATATAGGGTGTTCCATTGAAAAAAAAATAACTTTTTGGTGCTCCCTGTATACTGATCATTTTTCCAATATTTTTTATACGCAGAAAAAAAGTCTTTTTCAGTACCTACATAACCATACTTTTATTTTTTTTGGGACACTTAAAATAAAAAAGTTATAGGGGGGCGACATTATAGAAGATCACCCTGTACAGGGTGTCCGGTTATAAATGTAACCCCCCTTTAACTTTTTTATTTGCCCTCGTATAAAAAAATGTTAAATACAAAAGTTGTAAGGATTTTCATACAGTTTTCTGCGGTGTTACTAGAAAAACAATTGAACATCGAAATTCTACTGTACAGATTAAATTAATGTTTTTTTGAATGGGACACCCTGTATATTCTTCTGTATATCGATAGAGCTCTTTAAGGCGAGTTCAGTAATATAAGGTTTGTTGGGTCTAGCTATAA
>MU182370.1:0-24956 GCA_016904865.1 Pissodes strobi | reverse complement strand
AGGCAGTTTTACCTAGATTTTCCTTGGCTCGACGTCTGCTTTGCCACTGACGACCCGTCAGACTGCTGCGAAGAGATCATGCAAGTAATCTCCTCAGGAATGGAAGCATACATCCCAAATTCCATCAAGTTACCATCAAAAGGAAAGCCCTGGTTCGACAAAAGATGCGAAAGAGCTGTAGGAAGGAAACAGCAAGCCTATAAGTACTGGCAGCAAAGTCAGACCGCTGAAAATCGCAATTATTTTATCGAAGCGAGAAACGAGTGCAAGCTTGTGATTGACGAAACTAAGGACAAACACAATCAAAGGATCAGGAATAAACTTTTGCAATGCCCCAGTGGCTCCAGGAATTTCTGGTCGGTAGCAAAGGCAGTAAGTAACAACTTTACAAAAACGTCTCTCCCACCTTTGACGGACGAACGTGGCATCACGGCGACTACAGCCAAAGAAAAAGCAAACATGCTCGCCAAAATGTTTTCATCGCAATCTACCTTAGACGTGCCCCAAAGCAAGACTCTCCCCACTATACCGAACATCAACACCACCATGGCAGAAGTCAAGTTTTCTCATCGTGATATTCGCAAAATCCTTAAAGAACTAGATACGCAAAAGGCATCAGGACCGGACGGAATACCTGCCATCGTGCTAAAGAACTGCGCCAACGAACTAACACCTGTTTTTTCCAGGCTTTTTTCTCTTTCTTACAGAAAAGGGATTTACCCATCCTCTTGGAAAGTCGCTCGAGTGCAACCTGTTCCAAAAAAAGGCAAGAAAACCACGCCCTCAAACTATCGCCCGATTGCCTTGCTTCCAATAATCTCCAAAGTCATGGAACGTGTAGTCAACCAGCAACTACTCAAGTACCTCGAGAGCAACAGAATAATCAGCGATAATCAATACGGCTTTCGCAAAGAGAGATCGACAGGAGATATATTGGCCTATGTCACTCATATATGGAGTAGGGCAATTGAAAACTACGGAGAGTCTCGAGCGATTGCGTTGGATATTTCAAAGGCATTCGACAGAGTTTGGCATGACGGACTGCTCAACAAGCTGCCGTCCTTGGGACTGCCCGCCTCTCTCTGCAGCTGGCTGGCCAGTTTCCTTAAGAACCGATCCCTACATGTTGCAGTCGATGGACACATCTCGGACACATTTACCATCAACGCGGGCGTGCCTCAGGGCGCAATACTTTCACCAACTCTGTTCCTCATCTATATTAATGACCTGCTGATCGAAACGAATAATCCTGTTTACAGTTTTGCAGATGACAGTACCCTTGTCTCCCACTTTAGATCAGAAAAACCCTTACCAGCGACTGAGACTCATCACCGCAGACAGGAGCAGATTACAGCAATTAATCAAGACCTGGAGAAAGTTCAAACTTGGGGCGACCGAAATTTGGTCCAGTTCAATGCAGCGAAGACCCAAGCAGCAACGTTTACTAAGAGGGCCAATATAGCGGGCCCTGACATCATTATGGCAGGATCGACCATTCCTTCATCCTCGTCAATCGGGCTGCTGGGTGTCTCGGTCAACAGCAATATGTCATGGCATGACCATGTTGCTAACATCGCAAAATCAGCCTCCCAGAAGCTTGGTGCGCTATTTCGCAACAAGAAACTCTATACACCGCAGCAGTTGCTCTTGCTGTACAAAGCGCAAATAAGACCGTGCTTAGAATATTGCTCACATATCTGGGGTGCCGCACCAAAGCATACCCTAAAGCTGCTGGATTCCATTCAGAAGAGGGCTGTGCGTCTCGTCGGCGATCCGGAGTTGACCCGGAATCTGGATAGTCTGGAACATCGCAGACATGTGGCCGAGATGTCTCGTCAGATACTTTCACGGCAGATGTTCCCAGGATTTGGCCCACATAATCCCGCCCCTGGCAACTCCTGTCAGGCAGTCCCGACAGACGGCAGGAGCGCACCAGTTCGTCGTACAACTAGAAACACCTAGAACATCGCTTTACCAGAACTCCTTTGTCTGGCGCACTGCATCACTGTGGAACTCACTTCCAGGACATCTGTTTCCCACTAATTACAACCTACAAATATTCAAGAACCGTGTCAATCAACATCTTCGCACACACACCGCTCGTCGAGCGCCATAGGATCTACCTTTAGTGTGTGTGCCACTGCCATAAAAAAAAAAAAAAAGCAGAACACTGATAACGAAAAATTTACATTTTTTTAAACTAGTCTCTGACCACACAATTACTATATTTAAAATTATTACCTATTATTATTCTGTACATGGATTATGGCAAAAAAGATTTCCAGAAATTAGAAAAATAATCTATGCTATACTATACTTATTATGTATAGAGATGTCCAGAGATGGTCGAGGTTTCCTTATATTACGAAATATTTCGGACTTTTGTTCATTTTCCCAATGAATATCGATCTCTTCAACTTTAGTCTGAAAGTATGCGCCTCCATTATTTCTATTGGAAGCCTAACAGGAAATTAGGACTAAATGTTTTGCATCAATCAGTGTGGATCCAACTTATGACAGTAGGGTTTGGACTTCAACATCAGTAGGAATACGAATTGGCCAGAGTCAGACTTTCAACACTTAACTAAAAAGAAAACACCATTAAATAGACGGTACGGCAAGGCCGCACATACTTTCTCGCTCCTTGATTCTGCCGCAGAACTAACAAAAAGGAAAAATATTTCCGCCACAGAACTAGGAAAAATTGGAAGGTCAATGTTTCCACTAGTAAAGTGGCTTTATCTTATTTTTCCTAGGAAAAGTAAACAAATGCATATTATTTCCCTTACTAATTGGTAAGTACAGAGTTTGAATAAAATCGTTAAGATTTTCTTCATTCTTTTTCCAAGAGTCTATAGTGGCCATTACCGATTTTTCCCGGAAAAATGGCGCAGTACATGATTAGTCTTACTAAATGGTAAACATGTAGAAAATTTAAAGAAAATCGTTAGAGCCGATTTGAGAAAATCAATTTTTTTTTCTTCATATAAACTATACTTACCCTTAATTTTGAGGTTAGAAAAAAAAACTGAAAAAAAGTTCTGGAGATATTCACCAGAAACTCCCAAATACCGATTTTGGTCGAAATCGACTTAACGGTTTTGGAGACAAGTTGTGTGACGCATAGATGAATATTTAGCTATATTCATCTATGGTGACAGACAGACATACACACAGACACACATTTTTTTGGTAATTGTTTACTACTATATCCCCCCCAACACCCAATTTTTACTAAATTTTGTAAATTATGAATAAGTTAGTACTTATCTAAATAGATATTTTTGATTAACATTATTTTGCTTAAATGAATTATAATTAGGGTGATTCACGAAAATGGTATATTAAGAAGTATCTCGGGAATGAGTTTTCCGCGTTTCTTTAGTATGTGGCCATACCATCCCTTAAGCTATACAAGCGCGCGTAACGCGCTTGTCTCTTTACTTTGGTACTTTTTTAGTTAGTTTGACAAGTTCTGGTTCCACTTTTTGAAATATGTACCGGATCCTGAGACATTTAGCTACTGGAAAATCAAGAATGTTAGTCAAGTGTGATAACATTGCAAGTAAATTTTCATAATTAAGGTAAAATTGAGAAAGTGTTCGCGTTATAATATATTACTAAACAGCCAGTGATTTTTTTCGTCAAAAGTGCTTTGCGCAATATGTAACGTGTCACAAAATACTTCTAATACTATCTAGTACACGTCACACGAAAAAATTGTAAAATTCGAAAAATGCGCAAATTTAAAATTCACCCATCATTTTTCATAATAGGTATTACTATGCATTAGTAACTTTTGGTAAGTTTGGTTTTTGCGCCAAATAATTTCAGTTGAAACTGCTTATTTATCATTTTGTACAAAATTATGTCAATGTTAGGTGTCGGGGATATACTAAATATTTTAGAGGTACTTAGAGGTAATTATTTAATAAATCTCCAACATATATTTTATATAAATTTATTGTTTTTTAAATTTATAATTCATTTGCGCCAAATAATTTTAATTAAAATTATCTATTTAGACACTAATTTAATCATATTGTGCAAAATTAATTCTAAGTTAGAATGTTGGGGATATACGAAACTGTTTTTTTCAAAATTTTATGTTTTTCGGACTCTAGGGGTCATGATTCGTCTAGATTTGCAAAAAAAATCGAAATTTTGGATGATTACAATATTTACTCTACAGCCGCGGGAGAAAGTAAAAATAAATTCTCGACAACGCCACTTTTACAAAAATTTGCTACTCACTGTATAATTTGAAACAAACATCCTCTAAGCCGTAACTATCAAGTATGTATGGTATAGAAATGCAATATATAGCATCTTCAAAATATTCGGTTAATACAAAGGCATAAGAAATGTACCGTATTCGATTCTTTCTAAGGCCATATTCCAGTTACAATAGATATTTTGGTCTACATTCTCTCTGACTCTCTGAACAAAAAAAAGCAAAAAGTTTCCCGCGGAAAAAATCAACGAATTTTCTGCAAGCCTATCCTATATGAACTACGAACTATATAGAATTTCAGAGACATTATACTTACGCTTTAATTGTTTCAACTTTATTTAAAAATAAACCACACTATTTAAGCAAATATTAACAAGCACAAAGTATTACCGTTGTTAACAAATTAAATAATTTAAAATTTTATCACTTTTGATCGAGATTCAAATTCAAATCAAATGTCACGGTGACTCACAGGTGGGTAAGCTGTTGAAAATTTTAATTTCAAGGATTCCCACCAAACGCCATACTCCTCGGGAATGCGCAATGAATAAGCGGTCTTAAAAACTTCCGTATCTTTCGGCAATCTCTCATTAGATATTTATTTATCTCTGCCTAGAGCGTAACCGAACACTTAACAACAAAAACAAAGGACATGATCATTCATGCTAGCAGTAAAGACTTCTAAAAGATGTGTCACTATCTTTGTATAGAGCAACATTTGTGCAAGTTAAAACTTCTTTAGGCGCGTTTTGCGTTTTTTTTTGCGGGGGTTGAATGAGACCGAGCCGTCACGCATCACGCATCACGCGTCATGCTCGGATATGTAACGTAACGCTCCTTCTACTGGCATGTTCCCGTATAGATAGAGGGCTGCAATTTTCAAGGGATGTAGCCGGGGTAAAAAGAAGATCCTGGACGAAAACAGGACCAAGTACCTCCCCCCGTTTGGCCAGGAGAGGGGGGAGAATGAAAAACTTAAATAATTAATTTCGGGAGAACGGGAAGAGGTACGGGGTCGAAATTTTTATGGTAGGTGCGCCCCATGGGGGGCCACCTTAGGCCATACGGGGGGGACCGGGGCTCTAATTTAAGGGGGAATTTTGGGGGAAAACCCGTTTTTCGCCCGTATCTCTGCAACGAAGGCTCGGATCGAAATTCTGACAGACGATGACCCCGCTTATTGAAGTTTTCACTTCTGTCGTGCGGTCTTAAGCACGCACCATTTTTTTTTTGAGTGCCAAAACTATATATAGAAAAAAACTGGTCTTCTTGTTCCATATTTTATACTTAGGTACCTATACGTATATAATTTATTAGTATTTTAATCCCACATGTTAGTACTTAATACCAAGTCACGACATAAGTATAAAAGAAACTGAAAGCACAGCACAAATTACAAATGAAGGCAAAAATTTAAATAATCTCTCCTAGTTTATGCATGTTTGTTTACAAATCTCAACGGCTTGACGGTGACATTCACCTGGTTCACCTCGCCTCAACGCTCATTGGCTGAATGTACCGAATCGAGTGACGTTTAAGAGGCGTCACTCGCGAACCGATAGTTGTCGGTTGCATTTCCGATCGTCGGTAATAGTGGCATACAGAATAGCGTCGTCTTGATCCCATCGGCCGCGCAACCGATGGCTGTCGGTAACATACCGATACCGACTACTGTCGATGCCGTGTACAGAATAGCGCTCCTGGTGCCAGTAATGGTACAACTTGTTTATATTTATAATGCTTATCCAACTAGATATTGCATATCATAATTCTTTATTTTCTAAACGGAATATAAAAGTTATACTTAGAACAATTTCCTTATTTATTTAAAATGGAACGCTTTAAAACAATTTTTAGACTCTGTGAGACATAATCTGGAGTAAAATTTTCCACATTTAGGTCTGTTCGTACCCTTTACACAATACCTACATCTTCCTTTAGTAGTGTGCAAAGGCCAGTGTGCATAGCAGTGAGACCTTGATGTTCAGGCTGGCCTTTCAACAACCGGACGTTGAATTCTGGAAGGCCCTGCTTCCTCAATTTTTGATCAATTTTTCCTGAATTCCTTTCCACATTGAAACAAACCCCAAAGCATCATAATCTATACGATACAATAGCCGCAAGATTTAACGACACATACATTAAGAAGGTACGCGAATGTTGAAAAATACCACTTTTTGGCTTTATGTGGCGTTTTATACAAATCAAGGCATTGGCCGTGTCTATGCCGCCGCCCATGTACCTCTTATATTGTTTGACAATAGCAGGGTAGTTTATATCTATTTTTGCGTTGGCATCTTTACTAAATCTATTAACTGCAGCAATCGGCTTTATAACATATTGAGTGCTACCTGACAACATGTCCTTATTATCGATCCACTTCACTACAATAATGCTTTTATTCTTGTCTTATAATCATATTACTGCCCTGTTTTTGCAAGACCTTATCAGTCTCTATTGAGCATCCGGCTATTCTATAGCTGTTCAGGGTACATAAGCTATAGATATTTATTCATTGTATCCATCAAATAAATAAAAAGTGGGAAACCAGGTAAATAGTTGTCAAAAATAAGGTTGCCTTACTAGGATCATGTAATGATTTTGCCACATTAACACTTTTCAAAAACAAATTTTATCAATATGACGTAGAAGCTTTTTTTTTTAAAGTAAGTTGCGGTCTTTGTCTCAATGATCTCACTTCGCACTACTATAATCAGCATTATTCAAATACTGAATAATGTACAATTTAGCATTGAATCGGAAACACAGTGGGCAATTTCAACATTGAATCTAAATTTTAAGAAAAAGTGTTTCTGATTCAATCATTTAATTTATTTTTTCTAATTTTGACATATAAAGTGACACTTTTCAAAACTCTTTGACGTTTTGAAACGTCCTAATTTTCGTAACTAGTTACGAATCCAAGGAAGTATAATTTTTTTTCAGTTCCTGGATAAGTGACATATGCCCGTATAGATTCCGATCTTTTTTCCATTTATTGATCCATTCAGATATAACGCTTTTTGCTCTTCTTTTGTAACATTTTGTTGTAAGTATACGTAGCAGCGATGACAATAATTCTTTTCTTTCCAATATCCATCCTTAGAATAAAAATTATATTAATACAATTTGCCAAATCTTACCAAAAATTTCAAATTTACCTGAAACTCCAAACGCCACATCGATCACGCGAGATGCAACCCACTTTTGGTGTTCACACACACGGGTTATACCCTTGCAGTTAAGCCGCGAGAAAGAATGAAGGATAAAACCGTGTCTGTTCCTACTGCAACGATCTTGGCGCGCCACGCTCCACTCCTCTCTCCCGAACTCGCGATTGGAGCGGTACGTTCCAAAAATGCGTGATTGAGTCTACGTGTGAATGCCGCTATTATTCTTGGCGTTGGCCGCACTTTACATCGGAAAAAGAACAGAACCAACAGAACAGAACCTTGAGGAATGTTCTCGATAGGCGAGGATTCGTGCGAAAATAACGTCGTGGCAAGTTAGTTGTATAGAGGGTAGCCCAAAAATATACAGATGGTCGCTAGCCGTGACATTATATTTTAAAAAACAAATATCAATTTTGTCATAAACTATGCAAAATAGGGAAACATTTGTAAAGCTCTCGTTTTATCAGACTTTTAAGCTCGACTCGTCCGTAAAAAACTTCCAAGGACTTTTAAATTTGACGCGTGCGCAAAAACGTTTCTATAAAACTAGTATTCTATTATCCGATTTATCGTGTCCTTCTGGCCAATTCAATCAAATATAGCACTATTCATTAACAAAAGAGCATTAGTTACATGAGAAATAATAAAGTAACGAAAATTATGAAGAAAACCCAACATTATGTGAGTGTTCTAGAAGACCAATACAAATTTTATAGTGCAAAATTTTAAAAAAGTCAATGTAACCTTTTTAAACAAACTTTCTACCAAGGACGAATGGGACTGTTTTTCACGGAGGAGTTTAGACTTGAAAAACAGATCTGTTTTAAATGAATAACCATCGAGTCATTGAAAAATGTTTTGAAAAATTTATAACACGCATATAGTTTAATTTGGAACAAATATGATCATTTGTTTCAACTTTTGTAACTCGTTTATTTCCTTTGTGTTAATTTGGGTTATGATTGTCTTCGCATAAATATAGGTATAATATTTTATGTTTTTTGCTAAGTAGTTAAATTGTAAATTTTTTTTATTTATATTATGGTTCTTTAATGTTTCAGAAGCATTTAATTTTTCTAAACAATTATGTTTCACAATTTACGTCAATCCTATGAAAGAAACGTTTGTAACAAAAATCAATCTTCTTTTTTTGGCTCAACACTAAGGACTCTTTGTCCGATTAATTCATTTTACCAGTAATACGTCATTTAATTTAGAATATCAAAATCTGTCTAAAAACTCTATATACACACCGTCCGTGATTAAAAAAAATAAAATTGATTATAGGGACACGAAGACAATACAAACTGATAATCAAAACTAATCTTGGAGAGTGGGAGAAGTAGCAAAAAAGAAGTGGGCTTTATTTTGAAATATATCTTTAAATAAACTTATAAAAAATATATATGAAAAGTTTACAGTTCTGCGTCACATTGCACATTTTTGCCCCAATTTAACTGACTTTGTGTGTTATGATTACCGACGTTTCAATACATTGACTCGAAATTGTAGCACCATATAGGGACTGGAATTTCGAACACACTGTAATACAGAATATTTCACAAAGTGAAACCATAGAACTCGTTCAGCTCGTTTTCTGAAAAACCCTTGTTGAAATCATTATTAAAATGAGTATCTAATAGTAATGGTAATAAAGTATTTGTTATTAGTGTGAAGGTCAACAATTGCAACACTCTCTAGATGCCGTGATCGAAGAACATGAGTCGAAAATAAGTGAACTCGTCAGTAACTGGCAAAAACTTCTAAATGACAAGCAATCTTACAACACCGATAGTAAAATAGATGAGCTGGAACATAAAGTAAAAGAAGAGGAAAGACTAAGAGAAGAGTCTTCTACAATAATTCATGAACTTCATCGAAAGATGGAAGAGCGCAGACTTTCATATGACAGATCAATTGCTGAGCTAAATGGTGTGCTTCAAACGTTGAGAGAACAAATCAAGGTGAGTACATTTTAATTTATAATGTATGTAATTGGTACAAAAAACATTCCTTGGCTTTTGACATGATGTTATATAATACGTAACATCTCTGGATATCTGGTGAATATTGATGGAGTATATAATAAGTTTGTTCCAACCGACTAGAAAACCTTTCTTGGATCTATCATTTCTAGTCGTCAATTTTACTTCTGAAGGCGATAAATAATCTATTATGTTAGCAAATGAATTAAGTACTGGAAATAACCGTTCCTTGGATGGCTTTATGGTCAGTTGGTACAGACTTTATAATTACCACAAAAACTGTCCTTAATTTGGCATGACTTTCTAGAATAAGCAATATATTAGGGTATCCACTAAAGATTTTGTAGATTTTGCATTTGCTTTTAATATTCTTTTCTCTATAACAAAACAGCCGTCTAGTCTTAGAGGCTAGTGAACAATTTAGTTCTAACTTGATATACTATAGTTTGAAACTTAGTCTAAGTTTCATTCATTGTGTTTTTTAAATTCTGAAATTTATGTGTTTGCACTCTTTTCATGTATACATTAAAAACTGTGCTTTACAATTACACTTAAACTACCCCAAAAGTTTTCTTCCTCTAACCCAGTATTGTTAAGGAGCTCATTTGCCTTGAGAGTCACAAGGTGATTGAGTTTTTCTTCCTATAATTCCTAACAACAATTTTGGTTACTTGGTCTCCAGTTCCCATATTTAAGCCCGATTGTAGGTCACTGTTCCTAATGTATCAGGGCTCTTCTTTGATGTTCCTTAGTTCTTTATTCTAGAATCTCTGAGCTCATATAACAATGCTGGTCGAAATATTTGCTTATATATTAGCTTATTAAAAAGACACAGAGTAGAATTTCAGAATACGAAATTATACTATTATATAAGCATTTTTATTCGTTATCTCTTCATCCAACATTGATCGCAGTTTATAAATTTGTGGTCGCCTGTGGGTTAGTTTTTCCCTGCTAAATTGACAGTGTAATCATCAAAGGTGGTCAGATTGTTATATTCTAGCATAGGGATATTATAACTGTATAACAAGTAAATAACCAGGTATAGTACATTTCCCTAACGTACGCCTTTCATTTCTTTCGAATCTGAATAAACTTTTTAAGGTGGAATTCCCTCGGAGCGGCTATCGCTGACGATAATCGCGTAGTGATTATCGCTCAGCGATAATCGCTATAGGTATGTTTTCCAACCAGCGTTCGCGACATTAAATTTCAAGCGAGTATCGGTAATTTTCCTATTAGTTGTTCGTTCGTTCTGTGTCAGTCAATTCATTGGAATTAGTTTAAAGCGGAGTAGCAAACTACTTGCGGCTTATATGATGTACGAAGAAGTCGAAGATGATGACATACTTCCAAATGTGTGTGGTTCTACGCGATGAGGTCGATACGATATACAGTATGTCCCCGGATGGCGTTAACAAGAGAACAAATGGACTAAAAATTGGAAGATACGATAAAAAGTTATTCTTGATAAAAGATTTTGCTTCCTCTAAAACTAAGAACTGCCCAAAAAACAATACCTTATATTATACAGAGCGATATAAGAGGGTCCAAAAGCGAAACGTCGGATTTAAAATTTTATACCGCCAGCTTGTAGAGGAGAAAAAGTGGCAATAATAATGTGACATTTATTTTACTTTATCTCTTCAAACAAAGGCAGGAAAAAATTAAAATTAAATAGATGATTTTCGATTTTTTACGGATATCTCCGGAAGTAGACGGAAATTTCTAAGTTATTTGACGGCATGTCATCATCCTTAAATTGCGCAACTTTGCCCCAATTTAACTCACCCAGTATCTCTTACGGCTTTTGAGATACCCATACAAAGAAACGAATTTGTAGCACCCTGTATACTTGTTACTACTATTCCCGCATTTCAATAATTTATCTGCAATCAACTTTTTTGATTAATATTATTTAAAAAAAATAAAATCACGTAGTTTACTCTTGGAAAATTACACGTATTGTTAATTTGTGACGGCTCTGTATAATATACGGTATTATTTTTTAACAGTTCTTAGTTTTCGAGGAAGCAAAAACTTTTATCAAGAATAACTTTATTTCGTATCTTTCAATTTTTAGTCCATTTGTCCTCTTGTTAACCCCATCCGGGGACATACTGTATATCTCTAGACCGGAGGAGGGCTTTTTCACTCAGTTGAATACAAACCCATTTGAAGCCTGACGATAAAAAATTCCGAAAATGTTTCAGATTGAATCGACCTCAATTTAAACTAAGGAAAAGTCGTTGGTCGCAGCGACTATATTTGCTCTCGGAGAAGGCAGTTTGCGACGCACGCTGGCCCCGACGATTATCGCCGGAGGCTGTCGCTTGGAGGAAAGTGATTCCATAAAGGAACAACAGTATCAGTCTCAGCGCGATCGTCGCAGCGACGATCGCTGAACGATCATCGCAGCTATCGCTCGGAGGGAATTCCACCTTTAGGTTTGGAAATAGGTCAACGATCTACCAACTCCGCAGAACATACTTGTATTGAATTAATATGCACACATTAATACAATACAACTATATCTGTGGAGCTGGTCGATCGTTGATCTATTTCCATATCTAAAATATTGATTCAAGGTTTGTTCTTTTTTTTTAATAATGGGCTTTCCAACAGCAGCTTTTCAAACGACTTCACCATGATTGGCAACAGTGAGATTGACCTATATGATGGGAAATCATGTGGTTGCTTTCCTAGTTTGGGAATCATATCATAATTTTAGAAATTTTCCATAATCTAGGCACATAATTTTTGCCTCAGAGTCTCGCCCTTAAATGGTCTAAGGTCTCGCCTATCAGATTGGTCAGCTTACCTAAAGCTTTTCGCGGAGGTTGTTTTAGGACTCCTCCTGTAATTAATTAGGCCTAACTCATGAGCATATTACGAATTGATATTTTCCTAAATCTCAGTAGCTACTTCCTTGTGGGTAGTGGATCTTATATTCTTACTCTCTTCTGTTGGTTCGTTCCAGATTAGATTGTCATTCTGTTTGTCATCATGTTGAAAATTTTTTAACTAAATGAGAAGAAACTCTTATTGCTTATTGCTAATCTTTTCTGCCCTATTTTCCATAATTTTACCTGACCGGCGGATTGGGTGCCCAGACCCAACAGTCTGTACTATTGTGCTCCATCAGATTTCTTAGGTAGGGACTTTTTGACATATCGAATTTCTTTTTTAATTTGACTGGGCTGTGCTGCCAGTTTTTTCTTATTTTTTGTTTTTCTGCAATTATGTCTCAGATCTCCTTAAGGTAATTGCTACGCTTCCTGTTGGATATTTTGTTGAATATAGTTCGCAGTGAAACATAGTTTTTTTGAGAATTCTTAGTACTGAACTTTCCTCAATCAACATTAATTTCGCAGTCAGTCAGTTGCATCATTTTGTAGTTGAATAGTATTTTGTTATGATATTTATATCAGCAGCTTGAATTTCATTTGTTTTTTCTTTATATAGTTTATGATGTAGATTGTAAATCTTGAACCCCTTAAATTTTATAAATGATTAATTGCTGAAGTGTGTCTAGATGTATGAGATAAATGAATCTTGTTTATTTCTAAAGAGGCTCACTCACACTCCGGAAATCCTCAGAGGGAAAACTTCACAGGCTTGGCCTTAACAATTTTACTTTATGGCCTGAGTACACCCGGCTCCATACACGTTGAGGATAGCCTTCAGTTCAGTTAAGTTTGTATAGTAGCAAACTCGGTGGTGTCATTGCTATTCTCGAACTTTTACTAGAAATTGATCGTGGCAAAAGTGGCGTAAAAACGCATATTAATAGAAGAATATGGTGTAAAGGATGGCTGATAAAAGGCATGATTTTTCCCATATAAATCTGCTTTCAGAATTGAAGGTAGTGCCAACAGATTGGCACAACTATCTGAGAATGGATGAAGACAAGACACTTATTGAAATCTCCTAGCTATGGTGACACCACTCATTGAATTATACCATTATGCGATTAGCTATTTCAACTCAATCGTTTTCAGTTTTTGGATTAAACATAGATACCTAGTCTACTTTTTTATTCTACCAAGATAATCCTTACTTTCAACCTGCCAGAGACGCGTTTCAGACTCATAAATAGCAATAAATTCCTCTAAAAATTCGCGAGACATGTTGACACAATACTACAACCCAGGAAACATCACCTAAATTATTTCAATGCGTTAAATACTAAAATATTGTAAAATGTCAAAGCACGGGAAGCCTAGCCGGCGCGGCGTCAATAACGGTCACAAATCATCACACATGCTCCAGTCGGCCTGTGCAGTTCCGACCTGCGCGGGATTATCAAATTGTTTTTCAATTCTACTTCGGGCGACCTGTACAGTCCGAAAAAACTTGCGCCGTTCTACATACACGCTCCGGTAATCGTCCAGGCTAGGCCTGTGCAGCTTTTCTCGCAGGATTTCCGGAATTCGTGTGGGTACCTTACGACTGCTTGCAGCTCCTGCTCACGCCATAGTTAGCAGTCGATTCATTCAGTAATTTTAAGCTCAACTGCTTTTCTCTCTTTGGACATAGTTCTTTTGCCGCTATGTTCCAATAATTAGCGTTTCATTAACACTTTTGCAGGTTTTCCGGAATGAGCGGTAGAGTCTGGGTAATTAACATATTTGTGTGATTTCGGTTATTCGTATTAATGTTTCCTAATCTTGACTGTTGTACTATGTGTGTTGTCATTATTTTTTAGCTGAGTTCTGGTATTTCTCTGCGACTTAAGAATACTACCATTTTTCTTCCGATTTTATCTTGACGGATATTTAGGTAATACAAATAGTTATTTATGAAACAAGTGTGTAAAGTGACTCTTTTTTATGAATGGGAATATTGTCGCATGAGCCGTAGGCGAATGCGCCAATCCCATGAATAAAAAAAGGGTACTTTACACATGAGTAGCATACAAAATTTTTTCTACTATCGAAAAATATATGAAAAAACAAAAATAATATTAAATTACTTTACGCACTAGTGCGTAAAATAAATTTTTTTACGCACTAGTGCGTAAAAACCTAAACGTCAAAAATATGTCAGATTTACTTTACGCACTAGTGCGTAAAATGACTTACTTTACGCACTAGTGCGTAAAATAACTTACTTTACGCACAGCACATTAAAAAGGCCTATTTTACGAATCTCAGAGAGTGCGTAAAGTGAGTATTTTAGGCACGGTAGTAGAAAAAGTTATTTTTTTATTTATTGCATGCCTTACAGCGCATGAATTAGCTTACTTTTTTCTACGACGTCCTAGGTCTTCGCAACTGAATCGTATTTTGATGAGCAGCTTGTGTCTGACGGGTGTTTCTGTTTGGCACAACTCTGGGCGGAATCATAAGTGCCAGCTCGTTCAATCATCTGCTATAGTAGTATCGATAGTAAAGAGATCGGTCCGCCACTTTTCTTCGATGTTCAAGGCTATCAAGGCATTAGTCAACTCTGGGTCATCCACAAAACGGACTGCTTTCCTCTGTATGGAATCTAATATCTTGAGCAAGTGTTTGGGTGCCGAGCTCCACACATGGGAATAATATTCCAGAGATAGTCTCCTTATAGAGCAGTGAGAGCTGATGAGGTGTATACAACTTTTTTGATTTATAGAGTGCTTCTAGCTTGACGATTTTGATGACGTGATTACGCCAAGACAAGTTGTTTTCTACGTTGAAGCCCAGCAAGCTTATGGATGAGGCCAGAGTCAGTATTTGTCCTGCGGTGATTGCTTTTTTTGGGAAGATAGCTGCCTGAGTATTTCCTGCGTTAAACTATATAATGTTTTTTTCACCCCATTCCATCATGGTGTTGATATCCTCATTAATGGCAGCAATCTGATTTTCTCGCTCGCGTTAGGTTGGGAACGTGCAGCGGTCATTGGAGTCCGCGACATCAATGAGAACATACGAGTGCTGTCGTCTGCAAAGCTGTAAATATAATTGTTTGTCCTCTCTAAGAAATCGTTGATATAGATCAGGAATAGTGTGGGAGATAATATACATCCTTTAGGAACTCCGTAATTGATTTTGAATTCATCCGAGATATGTCCATCAATACCAACTCGGATGCTTCAATCCCTTAAGAAATTGGAAAGCCATAGCTGGGGGTAGTCCATATGCTGTCAATTCGCTTATAACAATCTGTCATACCACACTCTTCAAATGCTTTGTATATGTCGAGAGCCACTGCACGAGATTCGTCGTAGCTCCGGATGGCTCTAATCCACAAGTAGGTTACGTAAGTCAGGAGATCTCCCGCTGAACTGTGCTTACGAAAGCCATACTGGCGATCGCTTATGATGCCTGATGATTCGAGATTAAAAAGTTTTAATTATCGTCTGATGATGCTAACATGGTTAGCGAAACGCACATCGAGTACAAAATTCTGTTCGGTATTGTGTGTTTTAGTAGCATTGTCTATTATAATTGGAAAGTATCTGATTTTTGAACCAGTTTCTAAAATTGATGGCATTCATGCAATCATGATAATCACCAGTATTGCTACCACTTTGCTGCATTGCATTTTTCAAAGAACCATGCATCGATCCAACATGAATAGTAATGTAACGTACCGCTTCACTACTTTTTTTTCTAACTGTCTTTAGCGTATCCAACACTTTCTAAAAACCTCCTTAGGTATAAATCCACGTTTCGCCTAAAAAGAAAGATTCTGGGTCCATTTAATTTTTCTTCAATTCTCTCAATGACATTTTCATCAAATATTTTCTGTTAGATTTAGTGCATTTTCTCCATTTGAATTTATTTTTTCTCAAAGTTTGGTCTAAAGATAAAATGTTTAGCCTGACATCATCAAGTTCCTCTAAATTCCTCTGCACATAGATTAAAATGATATAACCTCCTAAAAATGCTATATTTTACAGATAAATTAAAAGTGTCTTTGATTATTTCCACTGTGCTTTAAATTTCTAAGGTGCTTTTAATAAAGTAATAGAAGTAAATTACCTGTACTATACATTTGGTATATTTCCGCCCCCAACTACTGCGCGTGGACTTCATGAAGAGGTCTTCCACGTGAATCTAGAGAAGCAGCGGACACTCTGAGAATAATCAGCATCAGTCTCGGCACCTTTAGCACATATTTTGCTTATAGTCCCATGATAAATACTTAAGAATCGCCAACTCTCTAAAACAAATAATACTTATTAAACAAACTTTTACAATTGAATTGGTTTGAATAGTTCATGTACCGCAGCAAGAGAAGAAATGGTTTTATTGCATCTCGCTCCCATTTAAAATACTGCACTAATCTCAAAATAAGAACTATTTTGATTCTAATTCACAATAAGTAGGTACAACAAATTGCGCAAATTTTAAAATTGGTATTAACTTGTCAAAGCGGTGCCAAATTACAGTATTTATACTCGATATGCCTTTTTGCTGTGATTATGTATTTTCGACATCACGTAAGTACATCTAAGATCACAAAATTTAATAATTAATTTAAATTTATTCTTTTGCCACCCATTATTTTGATCTTATCGCCAGTCATGGTGCGATTTAAGTATACATGGAGATCATTGATTTTATCAATTTCATCTACCCCTATAGGCGGCGTTTTTTTATTTGAAGGGGTAAGAATGAAATATCTATTTTTATTTTTTGGTGCTAGTCTCTTTTTTCCCTCTCGCCGCGTCGATTTAAGCGTCGTGCAAACCAGAGCGGGGGCGGGCGCGGTGGCGGTGGCGGTAAAATACTATGCGTGTAAGTTAATTAAAGACCGCAAACAGAAGCGATCTCGCAAATACACGTACAGTATTTTACCGCCATCGCCACCGCGCCCGCCACGGCTCTGGTTTGCGCGACGCTTTAACGATACATGCTTCCTTTTAGGTCTAGGCATTGAACTTTTTTTTCAGATTTGTGTATTGCTTCTGCATTATCGCTAGTTGATTTTGCATAGCTTTTTGAACTCATCCATCATATTTTTGTTTTCGTACTCGGGTATATTCCATACGTTTCAGAATGGTTACTCATTCTGACATCTATTGTAGTTTTCTTGACATTATTCATTTGGCGCTTTTTGTTATTTAATAATACGCCATAGCAGCTGTAATTATTATTTAAAACTAGAATTAATTTAAGTAAGATATTTCGTATTTTTCAAAATTGAAGTGTGAAATATTTTTCTAGCTTTGATATCAACTAATGAACATATGGAAATACAATTTTATTAATTTATAGTCGCAGGGTGTATAATAGTGACGCCTTACCTACAATATTTATACTAAAATTAGTTTAAGTAAGATTTTTTGAATTTTTCAAAATTGCAGTGTGAAATATTTTTTCTAGCTTTCATACCAGCTAATGAACAGATGGAAATAGAATTAATTTATAGTCGCAGGGTGTATAATAGCAACGTCTTAGCTACAATATTTATTTTAAACACCCGGTATTTCTCTGCTGATAAGTGATGATAAATATTAATTGAAGTTTACTGTATTGCTTTGCAGAAATTGGAACAGGACTTAGAGATTGAAAGGAAATCAACCGTAGATTTTAAAAGCCGAAATAGTACTAACGCTCAAAATTTAAAAGCTATGAGAGTGAGAATAACAGAATTGGAAAACGAGAAAAAAGATGTAGAAAACTCCAACTCCGATTTACAAAGAAAAATTAGGTAAGTTGTAATATTGGTGCAGGCGTTGTTGCCACATTTTTAGTGTGCGCAAATATTCTTGAACTTTTTTTGTGAAGAACACAGGATTTAATTTTAATGTTTTAATTTGTTTAATACGTATTCAGCCAGTTGGCAAACTATTATCTGCTAGTAATCAAACCATGAATTGAGCAAAATAGTTTCCGTAGACGCAAGTCTGAAATTGTTCCGGTTTTATGGAAATCAGCGTATTTTGTGACATTTATCTCACTTCATATTTCAAGGTGTGTTGCATAGTTGTAATAAAAAAGTTATCTGTTAAAGCGTTGATTGAAGAATCAACGGTTAAAGTGAAATCAAACATTTTTGAACAGATGCTTTTGATACTCTGTACCTTGAAAATGAGGCACATTTGAACACTACTAAAGAATTGCCTCTATGAATCATAAAATATATGTTTTGTAAGCAACAATAGTTATAAAGTACGCATCAATTGAAACGATACACCTAAAAGAAACACCAACTTTTAAACGCTGCAACTCAGCCAAATACAGTTTAATTTGGACTCTTTGCACCATTCCTAAAAGGGCGATTCTTTAGCTATAAATTACTTGTAAAATGAAGTTAAAATATTACACGTTGTTAGTTATACAGGTTGTTGAAATAGTGAGTGCAAAAACCTTCATTTTTGACCAAGAATTTCTGCTCGGTGAGAATAGTATATTATATACCTAGGTTGAGAAGTAAGCCATTATTTACCGAGCACATTATATCCTTCGGCGCTACGCGCCTCAGGATATAAAAGTGCTCGATAAATAATGGCTTACTTCTCAACCTAGGTATATATAGAATTTTTTTTACTACTAACACTGATATATTACCATATTTGATTCGATTTGATTTTTATATTAGTCATTTTCTACTTATTTTTCAAATAGTTCGAAATATCAAGTAGGCTGGAAGTTCAGTTGTCTAATAGACAGATATCGTAACATAATCTCCTGACAGCTCCATACATACAAAGTACCTTCTTTCCATCTAAATTTTGACAAAATCGCATTATTAATAAGAATATTATGGGGAGTCATGAAAAGTGAGTCATACTGTATATAATTTTTTTACTAATAGCACTGATACAATCCTTATCATTATTTGAAGTGATTAGATTTTGAAATTAATCATTTCCTACACATTTTTCAAATAATCCGAAATGACAACTAGTTGTCAAACTAACAAGTTTGACATTTTGACATTTTCCGTTTCCGTTTCATTATTGACCTAGGTTTTTTTTAATATTATTATTTACCTAGGGTGAGAAATGTTACTTCTCATTTGAGGAATGTAGTAAATAATGGTGATTTATCATGTTAGTAGTAAAAAAAAGTAATTTTGGATATTACTATACTTTCTGAACTATTGGGGGTATATCTCGGGACGTCTTTGCAAATTTGATGTTACCTTATATACCGGCGGAGAAATCGTCAATTTTTAAAATGTGTGCATTTTATGGCGTTTCGGTATGTTTTGGCCTGGCATTATACATACGACTCCAAATTTCTTATTAGGGTTAACAGTTAGTGTCACCAAAACATTATTAAAATGTTGCTCAGCATTATTTATACAGGGCGGCAAGAAAAATTTTAAATCGGTTTTCGGCAAGCTAGTTATAGTTGTCGAAAAATGTTGTAAATGAAAATTCTTGTTTTAATTGTCCGTAAAACGGTTTTTGCAATTTTGAGGTTATGGTATTTCTATTCGAAAAGAAACTCTATAAACCGATACAAATAAAAATTGGCAAATTTAAGTCGTCAAAACTTAAGCCGATTTCGATATTTTACAAGTCGTAAAAAGTTATTTTGTCAAGTATCCAGGGTGAAAATTTTATAACATCGTTTTTTTATTCTCTAAAAAAAAGCTACATTTAGAAAATCCAGTGGGTTTAAGAACAATACAATCAATAACGTAACACGTAAAAAAAATAAGAAAAATTTGAACTTAATATCTTGTTGGCCCCCCATGAACTCGACTAACTCCTTGGCACCTTGAGGGCATGCTTCGAGCTAAAGTATTAATAAAATCTTGGTTGATGGCTTCCCAGGCCTCCTCAACGGCACGACGTAATTCAAATATGGAGTTGGGTTGATATTGGTGCAAGACTAACTTAAGTCGGCTCCACACATATTCAATAATATTCATATCCGGTGACAACGCTGGCCAGTTCATTCTTTCAATATGATGGTCTTCCAGCCATCTTGTCACTCTGGCTGCGCGATGGGGCCTAGCATTGTCGTCGACGACTATGAAATCGCCACAATAATTGCTGGCGAATGGAAGCACGACAGATTCCAACATTTGATTAATATACCTGTCGGTATTGACGGTCACTTCCATGATGACAAGCTCTGTTTTTTCATTTAATATTACACCTGCCCACATAGTTAACCCACCGCTACCAAAGGCTCCATACACTCTTCCAAATACCTCTCTGCCCGCCTTCTCCATACCAAAAAGCGTCCATCTGGGCCACCTAAATTTATTCTGCATTCGTCGGTAAACAGACAGTGCCGCCATTCGTTTTCCCCCCAGTGTTCATGAGCTCTTGCCCCATTCCTTGCGTCTGGCGCGGTGGCTATCTAGCAGACGAGGGCACTTCCCTCTTCTCCGAGCCCTTAACCCTCCGGAGCCAAGCCTTCTTCGGGCCGTGGATAAAGAGACTTGGAGATTTTCTTGATTTCTTAACATTCGGCTGGTTAATATCCGTGTTCTAATCGCATTTTTTACCAACTCTCTATCTTCTCTGGGATTGGTTCGCCTTGGTTGTCCTCTGCCGTGTCTATAAGCGGTGCTTCCATTTATGTTATGCCGTTCGATAGCTCGATAAACGGTACCGATCGACGTATTTAACAAATCACCTGTAGTTCTGTACGAATAACTTTGATTTCTTAATCAAATAATATTGTCCAATATGAAATTATTTAACCTAGCAGGCATTTTAACTCAAGAAATATTTGAGAATATCTGACACTTTTGTGACACGAACAATAATAAAAAACATGCTGTTAAGACCATGGAGCATGCAACTTTGTTGCTATAGTTTTTAACGTTAAATGTGGAGACTTTATAAACATTTACCAAATTTCGAAGCAATGGATTAATCTTTTAAAAAAATAAAACAAAATGTTGAGTCTTAAAACTTTTGGCTTTAGAAAGAAAAAAACAATGGATCACTTTTTAAGCAAGAAATTAATGTGATTGGAAAGCATCATCAAATTTATTACTATAACCTAAGTGTCTAAAAATGTTTTGCACGCAGAAAATTAAAAATGATTTTTGCACTCATTATTTTTTCACCACCCTATATAATTGACAAAATAACTTTTCACGTTTAATTTGACGAAGTTTTCACGATTCAAGGTTTGCCAATTTTTAGGTGTATCGGTTTATCTAGTTTTTTTTTTCATATAGAAATACCATAACCTCAAAATTGCAAAAACGGTTTTACGGGCCACTCTTGTAATTTAAACAAGAATTTCCATTTATAAAATCCGACAACTCCTATAACAAGCTTGACGAAAACCGCCCTGTATAAATAACGCTGAGCAACATTTTATTAATGTTTTGGTGACAGATTAGCACTGCACACTAATAACACTGTTAACCCTAATAAGACATTTAGAGTCGTATGTGCAATGCCAAGTTAGAACACACGAAAACGCCATAAAATGCACACATTTGAAAAATTGACAATTTCACCGCCGGTATATAAGGTAACATCAAATTTGCACAGACGTCCCGAGATATAGGCCCAATACTTCAGAAAGTATAGTAATATCCAAAATTACCTTCCTGGTCGGGTAGGAATTCTTGATCAAAAATGGGTGTTTTAGCATTCACTATTTCAATAATTGACAGAGTGTAATATTTTCACTTCATTTTACAAGCAGTTTATAGCTAAAGTATCGCCCTTTTAGAAATGGTGCAAAAAGTCCAAATTAAACTATATTTGGCTGAGTTGCAGTATAACGTATTTCCTACGTAAGGGCTGCTCCAAGAAATTGTTATATTTCAGTTAAAATGCCAACATGCTACCTTAAGTCCCAATTAGCAGCCTCGTATAAATAGCACAGATTACCTAGAACAGATACGAACCCTTTAATGTTTTTCCTATACTGCGTTTTCGTGGCCTTGGCCGCTTGCGACTTCCCGTTCGGCTTGAACGGTGAGGTTGAAACAGTTTGTGTCACCAGCTACATAGTTTAACCGGCAGTAAAAATGTGATGATGTTGTTTGCTTCATCGATTTTGATTTGTATAAAACAATTCTAAGTATGACTATGAAAATAGATTGCTTATTTTAGAATCTATTAAAGCATATGAATAAGGTATATGTCGATATTTAAATGTTTCAAAAACATATCTGCATCTTTTATATTAGTTACTACTGCGACAATCACTTTTTCTAGTTATTTATTCAAAATAAAATCAGTGAGACCATTTCTTTCAGCTTTTACATTGAAGGTTGTGAAAACAAAAGTCACTTCCTTCTTTTACGACTTTTAAGGTCTGCATATTTTATTGTGTAAAATATTCTTAACCTAATAAATAATTTAATTACATAAATAAAGGGAAGCCCGAACATGGATGTTTGAAGGGTATAGACTTAATTTTTTGATATTTTATCAAACCCACTTACAAATATTTTCTATTGTTTAGAAACGAAATAGATGACGCCTTCGTTGGGTGACTTTATTTTTCTAAAATAATTGCTTTCAGAGTCATATGCTTTGAAATGTGTCACTAAGAGCGACTTGTCTAAAGTTTCTACCGCATCAGAAAATTGAAAACAAAGGTGGCATTCATGAATTTCTAAACCCTTTTTCAAGAGATAACCACACACATAATTGAAAGCATTTTGAAGTGTTGCATTTTCACGTCGATAATCATAATCTGCCAGACTTGTAGCTGCCTCTGAATTTGGAGTATTTTCGAAATTTTCATCTGAAATCTGATTGGTATCTCGTAGTTGGATTAGTTTGGGTCGTCCTCACAATTCATATGATGTGAATGTAAAAAGTTTTGGCAAAATAGTTATATATGCTCTTTCAAATTAAATCGGAGTTGGGTTTACACAATTTGTCGAATACTCCGTCAATCAACACCTTCGCACACACACCGCTCGTCGAGTGCCATAGGATCTCCCTGTGTGTGTCACTGCCATAAAAAAAATCCAAAAATAATTCTCTAAACAGTCTTGAAAATTGCTAAAGTAAATAAACGAACAAAACCAAAAAGAAAATTATCAAAATATGTAATATTTATTGTCTAGAACGCTTAGTAACACAGACACATATAGCCACAAACTAGACTAAAGCGGCCGCAGCACGCCGATTTAGCTCGACTACACATAGATCTTCTGACTATATAAGTAGGCGCCAGCCTCCTTAGGAACCAGGAAAGCTTCATCCCCCGCATAATCGGCAGCTTTCGCATCTGTTTTAGGTAATCTGTGTCAATAGTACATATTTGTTTCTAATCAACTTTTTTAAGCCTTGGCGGTATGACAGTGTAATCATTAGTTCTTCAAAAACGTTTAATAATTTGTCCACTATTTTTTTTTTCTTCGTTTCGTTTCCAAGTTGTTTTTACATGAACCGGAATTGGAAACCATAATTACCTCATATTTAATCAAACATTCCAGCTAGAATGACTTTGACAAAGAAGACGATTTTTCTTGAAAAAATTACCACAAATGTATACTAAAATATGTCGAGAATTAATTGAACATGTATAAATTTCACATTGGTCAAGTTCCATTATTTTTGACTAGCTTTGGCATGAACTGGCTGATTCAGATTAATCTGCCAATTTTATAACTATATTCTGCATACTTTTTAGGTTGTTGCAAGACCAGCTAAAACATAAAGAAAGCCAATGGATAAAAGAGAAAGATGAGATGAGCAAGAGCCTGAAGCATCAGGAAAATCTATTACAAAAAATAACTGCGGACAAGAATCAGTTTGAAACTAGGTTAATACTAGACCTTACGTTAAGGGCATTTGCTGAACTACTATTTCCCCTGCGCATTGCATATTATTAAAAAAATGCCAAAAAAATTATATATTGAATGCTAAACAGCCGAGTAAAAATTTGTTGGTCTCAAGTTTTAGTCGATTAGCTTTTTGATTTTGATATAGCTCTATAATGAAATTGAATAGAAACACTAAACATTTGGGGTTTTTACATTATAATCATAGGCAATACATATTTTATAGAATAAAATAAACTAGCGACATCACATTTATTTTTCTTTATGTATTTAGTTCTGTAAAATCCAGTAAATATTTAGGACTCTAAAAGCATATAAACACTTCTTTGCAAATTTCTCAACGTTTTACATAAAAAAAATCATGTCAAAAATACCGTATTTCACCAAAAACATCTTTTCATTTTCTCTCAAATAATAGAGATTGAGTAGAGCATTTATTTATTATAAGTTTCCTTTATAGTTTCTGCTTCTTTCTTTACAACGTCGCACAACTTAATCCGAATTTTCACGAGCAATAAATGATATATACTTTTCGTTAATAAAAGCGGTACTTTTTGTGCTTCGTTCCTTTCACTTTCTATCTAGAGTAATAAAATATTACAAACCATCTCATCGGGAAGTGTAACATGTTCCGAAAATATTTCAAGCATTGGTTGCATCACTAATGCCTTTTTAATACATTTGCTTTATACAAAATATATATGTCTCTCAAATACCTACCTGCTCGCAGTCTTGTAATTATACAAACAATACTCAACTGTAATATTTACTTACTTTACCCCCTGAATTTTCCCCCTTAATGCGACTGCCTAACATCAACAGGATTTAAGCGATCCATTATCTTAACGTCTTTTACTTAATTTTATTTATTTATTGCCAACAAAATGTACAGGGTGGGCA
>MU182369.1:325009-376040 GCA_016904865.1 Pissodes strobi | reverse complement strand
CCGCTACAAAACACGTGTTGACTTGACCGAAGATGAAGCGGAAGTCTTATATAAAGTAGATAATAAACGAGACATAGCTTGAGTCACTTAATATATGCAAAACCCACACGAAAATGACAGTATTCGCGGAAATGCATGCTAATATCTCGTACGCATGAATCAGTCAACAATTTGTTTGTTTATATGCCTGAATATTAAAAGTAGACCATTCGAAGGTTTCTACAGAAATTAGTGATAGAAGTATACTGTTGCATAGCTTGCTCGATTCCTTGACTCGATTCCTTGATGAACGAACCATAGCTTAAGTCGTTACAAATGTTGTTTTAAGCAAATCCTCTTAATAATATACATTAAATCTTAATAGATAATAGATAACATAATTTCAATTTGTTACTTTAGAAGTTACTGAAACCATCACAATCTAACTCTCAAAAAAATTGCGCAAAAATGTGCATTGCTGCATGACCTGCTCGTTCTCCTGATTTGGCATCTATTGACCCTTCTTGTGGGATATATAATAAACAAGACATAGCTTGAATCACTTAATATATGCAAAACACAAATTAAAATGACAGTATTCTTAGACATTCATGCTGATAATATCTCGTGCACATGAATAAATCAGCAAACTGTTTGTTTATGTGCCTGAAAACAGAAAGTAGAGCATCCGAAGGGTTCTCCAGAAATTGAGCATAAATGTATACAGCTTGCTCGACCACCTGTCTCGACGCCATTTGATTTTTTTTCTTTGTAAAGCAAATGATGAGCGAGTCACAGTTGCTTAATATGTGAAAAACAGAGATGAGTATAACATCATTCGCAGAAATTCATCTTGATGAGTTGATGACTCGTACATATGAATGAATCTATAAATTCATACGAAAATCTACAAATTGTTTAGTATTATGTCTGAATATGAAAAGTAGAACATTTGTGAGAAAAACGGAAACAAGCAGAGGTGAGCAGTATTACGTTATCCATAAATCCCGATGTCTGGCAACCAGATAAGTCTTTTCCTGAAAAATGCAGACACCTTAAATTATCTGCGGTTTTCGTCGGAATTAATGGAGATAAAGACGCCGGGGACGTCGGCACTTCATTTATTTGGATACTGATCCTCGCCTGTCATCTGTTTGAAATCAGAGCTTAATATTTAGCGAAACATAATGGCACTAAACAGGAAAACAGTCGCATTAATATCCACTTTTTTATAACAATGTAATATATTCTCATAGAAGCGGTTAGAAAATGATATAATTTGGGGACATTTGATTTCCTAAAATCTGTACAAAAACATTTTTTGACATAAATAACTGTGCCTCCACCATTAAGTTGTTGTCTGGTTGAACGTCCTTCTTCTTCTTCTTGTAGTGCCTATCCGTTCCAGATGTTGGGTATCATATTGGCTATTCGCACTTTATTGACTGCAGTTCGGAATATCTGAGTTGTTATCTAGCTGAACCAAGCTCTCAAGTTTTTCAGCCACGATATTCATCGTCTGCCTGGTCCTCTAGTTCCATACACTTTGCCTTGTAGAATATTTTGCAAAAGTTTGTATCGGCTCTCATTACGCACTACATGTCCTAGATATTGTAACTTTCATGCCTTAACCGTATTGAGGACTTGTCTTTCCTTGCCCATCCTTCTCAGCACTTCTGTATTGGTAACCCGGTCCGTCCAAGGTATTTTTTGAATTCTCCGGTACAGCCACATTTCAAATGGCTCAAGTTTCTTGGAGGAAGTATTGGTATTGAAAACACGTAACAACGAAGTAAATTTATTTTCGTGGTTAGCTGTATGTTGTGGCTTGTGACGACTTTTTTCATCTTGAGAAATGCGGTTCTTGCCTTTTCAATGCGAATTATGATCTCAATAGAATGGTTCTACTCATCATTAATGTTTGTGCCCAAGTATACGTAATTATTAACCATTTCCAGGGGAGTGCCATCTGCTAATAACTTTCCACAGATGTCTTGGTTTTTACTTATTATCATAAACTTCGTTTTACTCTTGTTTATTTCCAGCCCATACTGTCGGCTGAAAGCTGTGCTTCCAACAGAAGCTGCAACGTAGCAAGGCTGTCTAAATAACGGTGTCATCTGCATACCTTATGTTGTTTAACCGTTCCCCATTCACTAGTATTCCGGCCTCAATATCTTCCAGCGCCTCTCTAAAGATATATTCAGAGTATAAATTGAAGATGACTGGAGACAGTATGAATCCTTGTCTTACACCTCTTAGCATTTTCATGTATTCTGTTCTGTCTCCGTCTATCCTGACACAAGCCAGCTGGTTCCAATAGAGATTTCGGATGATCTTGATATCTTTTCCAACCAGGCCAGTTTTTTTCAAGGCTTCCATCATTTTGGTGTGTCGTACTCCGTCAAACGCTTTTTCGTAATCGATAAAACATGCATACACATCACAGTTGACATCCCTGCATCGCTGAAACAATACTTGAGCTGAAAAAAGAGCTTCCCTGGTTCCTACAGCGCTTCTGAAGCCGAATTGAGACTGAGATATCTGTTCTTCACAAAGTTTAAATATTCGATTGTGGATTATTTTCAAAAATATCTTTAACATCAAGCTTATAGTACGAAACTCATTACATTTTCTAGCGTTCGGTCTTTTGGGAAGGACAACAAATTCAGATTTCAGCCATTCTACGGTATGTCGCCCTTATCATATATTTTAATAAATACCCTTGCTAACCACTTTAGGTTATCTCCTTCCATTAGTTTTAGTATTTCAGCAGGAATTCCATTAGAACACGTGGCTTTCCAGTATATTGCCTTCTTCAACGCCGATTGTGTACTTCCACCTCTAGGATTGGAGGACCATCAGTGTTCTCGATGGTTGGTGGCTCCGCTCTGACATCCTCAAACAGCTCTTTAATGTAGGTACTCTTCCCAGGTGTGTTTAATCTGTATCTTATCTACTATAACTCGTCCTTGATTATCGGTAAGTACATTAATTGCTTTTCTGTTAGCTGTGCCTGCCATTTCCTCAACTTTTCTGCGTAGGTTGAAGCCATAAAATTTGGCTTGACATTCCTCAATTTACATGCACTTTTCTAGTTTCTCCTTTTATTTGACTGCTCTTATTCTTTCCTTAATTTCTTTGTGTATGATCTTGCATTCACTTGTTTTATTTTTGTGCAATGTTCTTTTTATCATTAGTTCTAAAATCTGATCCGTCATCCATGATTTTCTCATCTTTCTATTGGGCAGCAAGTATTTTTCTTTGACTCTCTGAATTCTCTCTTGAAGCATTTTCAGATCCTCCTCCATATCTTTGTTCTTATCCTGTCGTTCAATGCCCGCCGTCAGTTCCCTTCTTACTATATCTCTTGTGGTCGTATTTCTTAGTTTTCTGAAATCATACGTTTCTGTTCGTTTTTTCTCTACTTTTTTCAGCCTTATTTCCATTCTCCTACCAGCGGGTTGTGATCTGATTGTATATCTGCTCCTGGATAAGTTTTTACGTTCTTAATGCTATTTCTAAATATTTGATTAATAAGGATAAAATCTATTTGGTTTCTAGTTTTTCCATCATTTGATTTCCAGGTATACAATCTTCTAGGGTGATGTTGAAAGAAGGTGTTGGTCACTCTCAGGCTATGTTTGGCTGCAAATACACTAAGGGTATCGCCACGCTCGTTCCTTTCGCTCAATCCAAAGTCTCCAATGTGCTCTCCAGTTTTTCCCTTTCCAAGCTTGGCATTAAAGTCGCCCATAATTATGATAAGATCATGCTGTGACAAGGTTCTAGTGACCTCTGATATCTGCCTATAGAATTGGTTTACGTTCTCATCGCTGTAGTCTGTAGTAGGAGCATATACTTGAATTAATCTGTAACAAAGCTATTCATTCAGAGATTGGAACAAAGTTCGTAATACACTTCACGATTTCTTTGTGTACCACAAAACCAACTCCATGTTGAAAAGTATTGTCTGTGGTTACCGAATAATACACAGTGTAATCTTCTTCGTTGTTATTAATTCCTGTACCTGGCCATCTCATTTCACTAATCCCTAGAATCTGAATTTTAATCCTTTTCACCTGCTCAATCGTGTTCTGCAGTTTTACAGGCTGTGCCAGTGTACGTACATTCCATGTACCATATATCATCTTTTCTACTTGTTCTTTCTTGTACCATCTTTTCTTCTCACTATTAATCAAAACATTCCCTCATGGAGATCCGAATGAGGGACTATATGTGTACAATTGAAATTTTGCCTTGACCATAGGCATAATGATAATACTAGGGATACTCAAGCGAGTCTATAATGTGTTGGGTTCCCATTAGCCTACCACATCCTTACGCCGTTGACCATCTTTCTGGTTCCTCCGCCTTTAGGGCCGATTTCTCAACCAGCTCCTCCACCCGAAGCTGTTGGCTAGTAAGTGGGGGATTGCTTAGACCGGCAATCACTCGGTCGTCAGAGCCTCGATTGTTATCTAGCAGGGTGCACCGGATGATCAAAAATTAGGATCATCACACGGAAAGGTGAGGTTGACATTTGGATAGGAGAGGCTGTACCTTGCGCTTCACTACGCCCCATCTACCAGGGTATAAACATTGATCATTGAAGTTTCCAATTCCTGTGCAATGAGCCAGTGCTCGGTTACACAGAGTATGTCACAATCCTTGTCAGCCAAAAATGCATCAAGCAAAGGGACCTTATTCCTTGATGATCTAATGTTAATATGAAATACCTTCAGACTCTATTTCCTGGCTTGTGTGGATACACCTTGGTTTTATCACCTCTCGGCGCTGGATATTCAGAAAATTGTTAACCATGATGCCCGTGGGCCACAGATTCTCACACAGATATTCCTCCGTTCTCGCCCATGGCACAGTCAGTTTCAAGGCCTTATTTTTCTTCCTTGGTTTTTATCTTTATACAAGTACATCCCTTACCCAGATTCTGGTCACTCAAAAACCCCAGTACATCTACATCGTCTACTTCCGACGCAAGGCTCGATCAAAAATCAAAACGGGAACGATACTTTTCCAGCCGTTTTTAGCTGGTTCGCATTCTCATTACAACCTCTCACAGGGGCAAGCCGTCCCGATTCACGAGATCTTTCACGTTTACGTTTTTTTTTTTGTAAACAACTTTTTCTCAAACATCTTCTTTCTGTTCATCAGGTGCGGTCAATTTGGAACTGGTTGCAGCGGTAGTCGATTTGGATCGCTTGCGTCTTCGAGCAGCCAGTGGAGACACTTCACTGCTATCCGCGGGTCGATCGATCTCAAAGCCCACCTGTTCCGGTTTCCTTCATCGTCACTTGACTAAGGGTTTTTGAGATAGGAGCGGTGCAGTCGAAAACGCCCACAGCAGTTTCCTCTTCCATAGTGGTACGCCAGGTCTGTGATGCTTTCTGATTTGCAATGTTGCCTCTGTTCTCATTCAATGTTCTCCTGTGGTACTTTTCTTCTAGCAATTTAACTTTCTCACTAAGAAGTTGATTGTTCTCTTCTAGTACTTTATTTTTACTGGATAATTCTCTTACCAATTGTTTCAAGTACGATATTTCGGCGTCTTTATCAAATATTGTTGGAGAAGGTATGCTGTTTTCTGTGACCAAGCATTTTCCGTGCCTTGTGATTAGATTATTGACTTTTACTTATGTATCCCCATCCTCAGTTTCTTTAATCTAACATTAATTTCCTGCAATTACTTGCATTTATCGACATTTAACAAAAATTACTGGCAAAAGATCAGATCGGAGCGGATGGAAACTGGAGGTGATCAGGATTTGACCGTCCTTCTAATGCGTCCACGTTCGCTTCGATCAAACCCGTATGCGAATGGTTGTTGCTCGCAGGTAATCGTTGCTATTGCTGTTGCTGTCTGCGCAAGCACATCGACGACAGTGAACCAGGAGCACATGCGGAAAACGCCATCGAAAGAGAGACGAAAGAAAACTGTTTCTGAAGTTTCAGATATGACCGCAAAATAAAAGCCGAGTACATGGTGGTGGATGTACTCGGATAAAAGCCTGAGGTTGACATTGACGGTGACAGTGATATTGTTGTTGTTGAGCAATTCCAAAGTGAAAAAACTCTAGTTTCCCAGAAGAGTGCCACAAACGTCACAATTACTGAGTGAAAAACCATCTCATACAAAAGAAATCCGAGGAAAAAATTCCCTGCTGACAGACCTGAACCAATTAAAGGTGTGAATAAAACTAAAAGTTCACTGGAGGTAGCACAAAAACTGTATTGGGTGTTTGTCTCTGGTCTTTCAAAAACACAGAGCCCCAAGCAATACTGGACTTCCTGAAGAATCATCAATCTGATGCAAACATCATCTGTGAGAAAATGAAGACTAAATCGAAGCAAGTTAGTTCATTCAAACTTGGAGTACCAAGGCAGCAGGTCGACCTGAACCCAGAGCTTTGGCCAGAGGGTATAAGAGTTAACAATTTTCGCAACCTACGCAAGCAGACCAAGGTGGTTTCTCCTCTGAAAGGCGGAACTCGGTAAGCCAGGTTACTCAAGAGTCTGTGTATTTTTTTCACATTAATGTACAAAGTTTATGTAATAAAATGTCAGAGCTAGAGGTAGTCCTTAATGAAAATGCTTTTGACTGTATTTGTATCAATGAGCACTGGTTAAGAGCTGACCAGTTTTCCGTGACAACTTTGGAAGGGTATAAAAGTGCCTCCAGTTTTTGTAGGTCTTCTAGAAGTCATGCCATATATTTAAAATCACATGTTGACTTTCATCACTTTAACATCTCAAAGCTTTCTGTCCAACTTGACTGTGGGGCGGCAGGTGTTTTCCTTAAAAAACATTCCACCCAGCTTATTACAGTATATAGGTCCTCTAATGGAGATTTTTCTAAATCCTTGGAAAGGAAGGCGTTTGACTGTGTCTCGCACTCCATTTTGCTTAAAAAACTAGCGCACTATAATTTCTCAACTGTGAGTATATCTCTCCTTGAATCATACCTTACCGGTCGTACTCAATATGTCTACTTTGACAACAAAAAATCTCAAACTTTAGACATTGACACTGGTGTACCGCAGTGCTGGGTCGTCTTTTGTTCCTAATTTACATAAACGATCTGTCAAGTGGTCAAAGCAGAGACATGCTCATTCTTTTTGCTGATGACACGACCAAAACATTTACATATCATCCCACTGATTCCTTGGCTGATATTGTCAGTGAGATGCAGTCCAATCTGTTTGATTGGTTTGCTGCTAATCAGCTTAGCCTTAACAGATCCAAGACTCAAAACTTGAACTTCACTCTCCGACAAAATAAATCTGACCTGTCCTATGACCCGCATGTTAGGTTTCTTGGAGTTGTTCTTGATCCTGGAATTACATGGGAGAAGCATGTTAGTCAACTGAGTGGAAGATTATCATAAATTATTTACCTTATTAGGGCACTTTCTCATAATGTGTCTCTCCCTACTCTTATGCTGATTTGATTTGATTAATTTGATTTGATTTGATTTATTATCTGATAATTATTGCTATATTTATCTAGATGATTGCTGCTCTAAACAGGACCAGAATTTTGCCTGACCGTAAAAATCAGAGGAGAAACCACAATATAATATTGGAAGATGAAACGCAATTGACACGATGTATCTCACGTCGCCAAACATAGACATTTTCTCCCACTCCTTAGAATGTATCCGCTAAATAATTTTAACCACACGACTAATTAAGCTCTTACAAGGTTAGTTTCCATTGCATTCCCCGGACGTTGTATTAAGTAAAAATATATTTGACATAAATGATGAAATAGCTTTGTATCAGTCCAATTCATTGGAATTTCCAGACATTTCTCCAGGCACTAAAGAACAATGCCGGTTGCAGCAAATAATTTAAGAGTGATCAGATAAGTAAGTCGACCGCGAATTTATTTATTGGACTGGCGAGGGCATTTCCTATATCGGCTGTGTGTTGACACAACTTTATTTTATGGCTTGAATAAATGCTTTTGTGAAAAATGTACCGATTGAGACGTATCTTTCGATAAGAGAGATTTTCTCTATAAAATGTACGATTTTATACAACTAAATCTTTGTATGAGCGGTCATCCAGTTTCTGGTTTATAACTATAAATTAGAGATCTGCAATGGCCGGTGTAGTTTGGGTTAAATCCTAACTCGGCCCGAAGCCGGGTTCGAGCAGGGTCTGGCTGAAAGGTGTCGGGCTTAAATCGGCCCAAGATCTACGAACGTTGCCCGATTTGCCCCAGAAATACAGTACTATATAATTTTATTATTATACAACACGATTTTCTTATTAATTAAAGCGAACCTGCCACCTCCAGGTGTGGATTTCGTGAGCGCCATCAGTTCAGCCAGCTAAACCGAATAAGCTGCGCTGGTGTTATGCGGGGTTATTAGGCATGTTCTACTAAGCAAGAGAACACAATCTTAATTTACGGTTCAATCTATTGGCTTCTTGATTTGAAACAGCAACAATCTTACAATGCTATGGCAACTTTCCTAAGTCCTTTTAGAAAACCAACCTATAGATGCGAAGGGCAGCCAGTCATACAGTGGAGAGCTAGCTTCGTGGATCCTCGGTACACATTAATAAAGATATTTGGCACCACCAAGTCGACTGGGACTCAACTTTTCAAGCTTTTCAATAAGGCATAGTTTTTCCCCAAAATAAATACTTTATTCTTTCCCTACTAATGAGGAGATCCCTTGTACCAATCATTTGGATATGCTCGTTCCAATGTCAGTGAATTCGAATTTTCTGTATCAGTTCTCGGTTAAATATCTAAAAACAATTAATTTATTTTCTTGCATTCATAAACTTCAATATAGTATAGCACACCATTTAACTTATTTTTAATGAAATTAATTTGCTACGCTACTGGGTGGCCGGCATATAGTAATGGCGCGGCGTCTTGAATTTAATATGAAAAGTGGGCGATGTAGATAGGCAACCAGCAGTACATCAACGAGTAATTTTCTTTATATAACGTTATTTTTTTTTTGAGGTTTGGACATACTAGCTGCTTTGTTTTGTCAGTTACGTGTTTTTGAATCTTTCGTAAAGGAGTTTTGATCGAGATATTGTGCAATTTTCTAATTAGGAAGTGAGTTCATGTTTACATAGTCGGCGGTATTTGAATTGATGTCGTGCCGAATCGGATATTGTAATCTGACTTCGTGTATTTCGTCGGGAACCAGTGTTTTACGAGTACGAGTGCATAAAACCGATGGGAACGAGATCACGAGCCTCTTTGGTAAGTTCGAGACTAGACTTTCAGCAAGGCTAGGTAATAGTGTCGGTAAAATTTTCATTATGGTCTAATTCCTTTGGAATTGGAAGCAGCTAGTCTGGATTTTATAATAATGTTCGACTCTGTCGCGTCCTAGGATGGATTAGCCAAAACCTGAAGGAGAATGAGCCATAACAACAGGTAATTATTTGCGTCGATGGGCGGGTTTTTTCTAGCAGTACGCGGACGCCATTTTGAGACGTCTGATGTTCGTTTTTTTTTATTTCACGCTTTTACTTGTATCTCACTTGTATTTCACTGGAATCTCATTCAGATCTCAGTGTGAACTCTTAGGAATTTCGCTTTTTCAAAATCCAATGAAAACACCAACTTTTAATTATTCTTAAGGCCAAGTACTAATCATTCTCGAACTGAAGCTTAATACCACTTTTGGAAGGTTACTTAATCTGGATTCTAGGACAATGCTTCATTCTTAAATCGTAGCCCGGGGGGTAGCGATTTGCTGATTTGAGAAGTGGAAACTGTATGGTCGGGAGGACTCCGTGGTTGTGAAACCACTCTGCTGTGAAGCGCTTGGAGGCCCTGAGCATTCTCGTTGTCTGGAAGTACATAAAGATAAGTGATTTTTTTAGAAATGTTTAAATTCCCACATGATTTCTTAACAACAGAAAAACCAACATTTCAAAATTTAATTTCATATTTATATCTTGTAAATTTAGCTTATGGTACATTTACGTACTGTCTTGTATATTTCGGATTATATTTCAAAATTATCTTACCTATCTCTAATTAAGTATACTTTTGTATTATCGTATCTCACGATTACCTGATTGTACATTTATCTTGTTGTACAGTTATCTTGCCTTATAGCCAAATTGTCTTACCTATCCTTAACCTTAAGTAACTTTGTACATTGATAATTACTGTACATATTTCATTTACCATAATAATATCTCAAAATTAGATTGTCTATTTTGAACACTAATTGTATTTAGCTGATTGTACATTTAATTGACTAAATTGCAATAGTATCTTATGGCTTTTAACTAACTTGGAATTTGACCTGATCAGTCAAAATAATTATCTTTATCACCTCTATATGATATGGTGCTTTAATATTCTGTCATATTAGTGGATACTCGATATTATTAAGAGTAAATACTCTGTATATATTTGGAATTGATTTTTGGAAGTTTAAAACCAAAATTAAGGCTATAAACTTTAGTAATCATTCATTCAGTAATTATCTTTTCTTCACTTATTGCTTAATAAGTTTTATTATTATCCTGGCTAGAGCTACCTTTCTCACATGAGAAGTTTTTAATATATACTGAAAGATATAACTTGGATTTCTTTCAGAGACGTCTGTTAGATTTCACAATTATTTCATAAAAACAATTTCCTGTCGAAAGTCAATATTTTAATATCAATTTGATTTTACTCAATTCTGGGAATCCTAGTAATTTGGTTAATTTTGTAGCGAAGTTTCTTAACTTATTAGTGGACTGATTGTAACTTAAGGGCTATTAGCTTATCAGGATCATTAATTTTAATTAGGGTCATAAAGACAATTTCGTCTGCAAGAACCGAGATTTGCAGTTGCACTGTTTGCAAATAGGTATTATGCAAGTTAGCGATTTAATTATAGGATTTTCTCGAATCAATTCAGATTTATATATGTTGAATTTGTTTTTGACCTCTACAGGGTATTAAATGCTTCACAGTAGTTTGAAGGAAATGTGATGATTGAGTCGAAGGTTATTATTAAAAATAATCAGGAAATTGTATCTTTTATTTCTTGCGCTTAGTTGCCTCATATAGATAATATATAGCTAATACTAGCGGTCGATTTAACTTATCTTTTTCTATATTTTGGTCAATTTAACTTACCTTTTCTTATCTTTCGATCAACTTAACTTATCTTTTGGTCTACTCTGGACTTGGCGCCCATAAATTTAAATTTTCAAAATTCGAACTCACACTCCTAGAGCCACCGCAATAAGACGTATCTGAGCAGCGACAGGGTAACTCAAGGAACATTTAACTTTTACTTATACAAATAATTTCAATTAAAATCGAAATAAAATTTTAGAAATAAAAGGTAAAAGTTATACCCTTGATATAAAACAACAATTATACAGTACAATTACAATCACATGTATAAACAATAAAGCACTAGAAAAGAAGCTTACACAATATTGACTATTATTAACAATGGTGTCAGGCGCAAACTGTTAGGCAAATATTCAGCATACCGAGTAATAGGTTGCTAAAATGACGAGTTGCTAAATAGCGCACAGGGTTTAAAATTCATGAATTTTATTATGCCGCAATAATATAAAATAAAACATGTGTATAATTACTCAATCTGTAGATAATCTAAATTTGCCGAGACAGCCTTAGAAATAAAAAGGTAAATGGTATGACTTACAACTTATGAAGTAGGTTTTTCTAAGTTAAATTTATTATCCAAATTTATACCAGTATCATTATATGTACGGTCCATGCAACTCCAGAGCACTTCAAATCATAACGTGACATTTCCAAACTTGTTACATCACATTCAGCCAATGATAAGCAAGAAGGGGATGACACGCAAGCGGTGGTTTAAACCTAAGACACGCAAGTAGTGGTTCTAACCCAAAATATGCTGAACATGATATCGCAAGTAGGCAAAGGGCTATACGTGTCCCAGAGCGGTACCCGTGGAGAGGAACCTAAAAACAATTGTTTGTCTTAGCAAAAAGTAAATATCCAAAATTGAAATGATTACTCATGAGTTAACTAGCTTTTCATCTTACCTATAGAACTATCTGTAGGGCCTATTGCCTGATAATAGCCAGTCTAACAAAACGAACAGTGTCCATTCTAGAGACTTCTCCCAAATCAATAATCGACCATTCCAAGGATCGGCAACATGAGAGCAACAGCAAAACATAGATTCTTCTAGAAAGATTGGAAAATACAATTAATTCCATTGAAAGCCTGCATGAAAATTTTGGTAACTTACCACGTAGAGCTAGGATTCCAATAACTCAACAAAAACTCCTCCATGGCCTTGGTTCGAGTCAAACGTAGCAAAAATATCATAAAATAATGACCCCAATTATTTTAACCAGTGCATGAGGATTTACGCCTCGAAAAAGGCCACATAGGACACCGGCTTCTCAACTCCTTGCCAGTCTAACGTAAAAGAAAAAAGCCAGGCCCGGAACGAATTTCAACACCTTCACTAAAAAACGTTGCTGCCAACTTAACTTAGTTGAAATAGCCAGTCCGAGCGCAGGCAGAACTATCTACGTCACAGCTCGGTTAATCGAACTGCTGTTCTACACCAGATTCGCCAAGCGGCAAATAAATACGCCTTAAAAGGAACCGTTACTTGGGAACGTCGATTCTTGAACCTGTCTAATTTAACTGTCACAATCATATGGTGTGCCTGTCTTAATGTCACTCATAGGTGAATGGCACTTTGACACAAGAAAAGAAAACACAAAATCTCTTCGAAAGATGAATAAAACAAAAGGAAACAATACACTAAAACACAATTAGATAACCGAATTACAATCTACAGGAGACGACTCTTATAATCTCCAAATCGTTTGAGGTAGGTACTGCTAACAATTGATTTAAAATAATAAACATAGGTTACATTTTTATCGAACAAATTTTTAAGATTTTATTTACTTTTGAATCAAAGAAAAGCTTGTGAGTCTTTTCCGGAGTAATTAAAAGAGAGCTCAAGTATTAAAATTAATGAAGTTAATCGCCTAGCAAATTGGATTGCACAACAAGAACTTAAAAGAGGTTTCCGAACCTAGTCGAGCAGCTATGATATTGGAAGGGATAAAAATCAGCCTTGATGTTATTATCAAAAAATAAGTAAGTAGTGCATCCTATTGACACGTAAATATACATATAGAAAGTGTATTCAATTACTATCAAGACAAAACAAGGTAATGTGGTACCTATATTGGAATAATCCAAACTAAATTGTGTGTGTAAATAAAAATAAATATAAACCAAGCAAAACTGTAGTATTTGTTCATGCCAAAATTTAAAAATGCTACAATGCCTGGCGGCTTAAATTTTTTCTTTTAATTTTATTTAGTATCACCTTGTGTGAAGTTTTCACTTTCATATGGTGTGGTCTTAAGCACACACCACTTTTTTTTTCATTTTATCATCGGTATACCCCAACGATGTACAAAACCGATTTTTTTCGCTCTATTATACAAAATACCCAGCAGATCTTGAACATTTTCTAATCCTTTGAGGTGTGTCAAAATGGTGCATAATTTTTAGCCTTTGTCATCTCCTTCTTAGAGTGCCGTCATCATTATTCATTGAAGGTTGGCAACAATCTCGGCGAGTGATCATCCATGCCTGACCAAAGGAATGTTTCTTTCTACCTATGACTCGCTTGCCTTAAATTTTCCCTTCCATTATCAATTTTAAGAGTTCGTATCTACTTCCACCCATTATAATATGACCCAGGTAGGATGTCTTTCGTTTTTTGACTACGTGTACTAATTCTCTCTCGCAATACGCTCGCCTCAACACCTGTTCGTCTGTGACATGTGCTGTCCAAGGTATTTTGAGAAGTCTACGAAGTATCCACATCTTAAGGGCTTCTATTTTATTAATGGTGCTAATCTTCAGAGTCCATGCCTCACATCCATACAACAGAACTGAGTATAGGTAACACTTCACAAATCGATATCAAGGACTTAGACTCAGGGTGGAATTACACAGGAATGAACGCATCAGGTTGCCTGCTCGATTCTATATCTAATATCTACTTCTGGATCTAAGTCGTTGCTAATTTAGGTCCTCAAATATTTCAATTTTTCTTCCACTTCTATTCGTTTCCTGTATATACTAATACTTAATTATTGGTGGTTGGTGACCTTATCTAGCAAGCTTTGCAGGGATTCTTGACTATCCGCTATTACTGCAGCGTCATCAGCATACCTGAGGTTGTTACTATATTTTTAGGTTTAAACTTTCATATTGTAATCTACTAAAAAAATATCACCCTGTCGCAAGTTTGAACTTGAACTTGGAGATTGTTATATAAACATTAAAGACAAACTATAAACAACGCGAGCAATCAACGGGAGCGACTTTGAACCTTATGCATGCAATGATCATCATTTTGTTTTATATAAATACGCTACCGAACCCTCAGTTCGGCAGACTTTGGTCTCACCTCCATCTCCCAAGGTTAGCCACTTGACGACTGCCTTCTATCCGCTCCTAAAGTGAGCCATACGACTGCTTTAGATTCTAGTCCTTTCCTTCCAAACCTGGTACCGGTTAGCCATTTGACGACTGCTAGGACCAGGGGTTTCACAACCTCCATAGTAAAGTCCTGACAAGAAGTTTGTCACAGTGTCGAGAAAGACAAGTGTCTAAATAGTCAGTTAAAAAGTTTAGTGAAATCTCTTAGTGCTCTTAAATAAAACCCAACTCTTAAGAAAAACTATAAATTATAAGACAGTAAACAAAGACCTATAAACAGTACCTCAAATCGAGAAAACATGCGCACCGTAGTAATCGGGTATAATAGAATCTCATTTTTTCTGACTAATAATTATTGTTTTATCGTTAATACATTGTTATTGTTATAAACTAAACGTGCTTACTTTATCACCTCTTCTTACCCCACGTAACGCGGTCCCGGTCTACCACGCTAAACAAGGCGTGTCCTCGCGAGTAGAACATCCAGTGGTAGATTAAAGGAAGCATTGAGATCCCGTCCGTCATTGTAGATACTAATCGCGACGCGGCGCTTCTCTGAGAAGTTATTCTTTAAGGAAATCACGCTACCCCTAAGCTACTCGTGACACGTGGTGGAGGTGTTAAGTTGCAAAGAGAGATAAAACAATTAAATTACAATTAAAAAATTCAAAACACGCGCCAGTATTATTTCGCGCGGTTAAATCTTATTATTATTCAATAAAACTAACATAATTCAAAAAATTGTATTTACAATATAAGGCAATTTTAAACTACGAGCGTTTAATCTACGTCCATTGCTGCATACACGTCGCCATCTTGCGGCGGACGCTAAAAGCTGCAAGGTCATTGAATCTAAGCGCCACCGCTAGTTGGGAATGGTCAAGAATAGATCCGCATGGTGTGACCAAGGCCAGGTCCGTATCTGCAAGGAAAGGATATTAAATTAAATACAACTGATTGTTAAATTAAAATGGAGCAATACAACAGATTTGTATAGGAGAAACTAAAGGAAACAATGGAGCAAGAAGCAGGAGAAATTGGTGAAGATGACAAAGATAAGGAAAATAAAATTATATATGGAACAAGTACGCAATTAAAATAAGGAACTAAAGAAGAAACAAGCAAAAACAAAAATGGGAGGTGGGATCAAAGTCTCAATGTAAATAAAAGTTGTACATAGTGAAACACAAATAAGCATTATATATACCCAAGTGTTATTAAGACAAATATATAGATATAAACACTTAAGAGGTTAAGGAACTGTATATAAATAGACAATACACATAGCATAGTACAAAGGAGTTATGAAGAAAAAAGAAGCTAGAATAAGTCGTGTTAAGTTAATAATAATTAACTATGTATGCAAAATAAATAGGTGAAAATAAGGTGAAGATATTCATAATAAAGCACAAGTAGATGGCCCAGTTGCAGGATTAGCGTATTCGAGAAAAGCAGGAAAACTGAGTTGCCATTAAAATTGTGTATTGAGAGTATATACAGGAGGAATATATGTGTATACGAGGAAGTATTATAAAGTAAAGTGTTCTCCGGCCCAAATAAGACTGCAACGACAGATTATCTTAATGATAAGCAAACAATTTAGGCATCGGAAAGTGGAGCGTACGGACTGAAATAGCTATACTAACAGTAAGGATGTTAGCAAAAATTTTGGTACCAGAGAAGCTCAAGGGCAAAGTTTCCAGGTGAAATGTTACATAAGCAAGAAGTGTTTATGTAAAGCATGAAGAATATAAGAGAAGCATACATAAGTTGAAAAGTTGTTTATGTAAAGTGAGAAGAAATATAGAAGAATATGTTTTAAGAAGAAGCATACATAGTGAGGCGATATATAAGCAAAAGTTGTGTATGTAAATCATACATAAGGTCAAATAATGGAGAAATGTTTAAGCAAAAGATGTTTATATAATGTGTTTAAAAAAGAGCATACATGGTTATATAAATAATAATATAATGTCCTATATTTTGTACATAAAGCTAGTCACATAATGAAGCATAGATAGATGAGCATAGAGACATAGATAGATTAACTTATCACTGCCTCGTGATAGATAAGAAAATAATGAAATAACTAGTCATGTAATCATAAGCATAAAAATACACAGAATAAAGTGTTCACATAAAGTATGGAAAAATAGTTGCATACATAAGGTGAAAAAATCAGAGAAATAATAAGGGAAAATTGTTGAGAAACATACAGAAGTTGAAACAATTGAGGAAATATATAAGGATATGTATATAATATGAGTTTAAAAATAAAGCATACATAATAAATAAGAAAGTAGTAAATACGGAAGAGATAGAATAAATTACAAATTAGGTAAAGAGTAAGGAAACCTAAGATATGGGAATGTAATATAAAGAAACTAGCAATAAAATAACAAATATAGGTGGATAGAGAAAAAATGTAAATATATCAAGAAGATGAGTTAAATAATAAGCTGTAAATAACACATTTCAAGTTACCAAATCTTTGCAAGTTTGGCCCAATCATCTCAGAAGGTACAGATATGCACGGGCATCAGCAGTTCATCAAGTACTCAGGAACCAGTTGAAGAGCTATCCAGTTTCGACAGAAGTCTCCAAATTCTTCAAGAAACTAGACCTAAAGAGCGAAGAAATGCTTAAGAAAAATATAACAAAAAAAAGCTGAGAAAAGAGCATTACAATCTCAAAAGATATCTAAATATTGTGAGATCTATGGAGTCAGATATAAATTATAACACAACAATGAAAACAGCAGCAGCAGGACATGCAATATCTGGCAGAAACTGAAAATAATTATCAAAAGACGAGACAACAATGAATAAAACTAAAGCTAGGCAATAAAATCTAGCGACTTACCTACAGTTGTAGAAAGAAGACGTGAGGATTCAGTAGTTATGACGAAAACCATTCCATGGACAGACTGGGGAAAACTGGAACATGTGGTGCCACAGCAGCCAGCAATGACAGTTCGGCCAGACCATAAGCCATTAAGTTCCAGGGACTCTTATTATTCCTATTCCATGCTTCCGTAACCTAAAAAAGCTATAATTAATATTCACATAACAACTTCCATGTTAAACTAGCAATAATACACGTCATCTACAGCTTGGAATGGAATAAATAACATTGATAAAACCTCTCTTTTTAATATTCAAGCCCCACATTCCATAAAATGGAGTATATGGCCGAATGGCTCAGTGACACTTGCCACACTCTTTCCAAGAAATTCAAACTCATGCATCAAACACCCTTGGATTGGAGTTTTTATATGCTCTAGCATTTATTCTTATTTTCAAAGAGGCCAAAGATAATGGTTATAGGAAATACAACACTTAACTTTTTGCTTCAAAGGACCTGCCAAGATTCAAACTTCATAGGCAAATCCCTGGTCACATTGCAAAAACTGCATTCGGCCGGAACAGAAACCGACCAAAAGGTGCAAAATCAAACACAAATCTTCGTCATTGTATCAATGTAACAAATTTTAATGATAATTTACTTGATCTAGGCGATACACAACGCAAAAAACGCCACCGTCACCATTCACCGTAGAAAGAAATGACAATCACAGCATTTTTCCGGAGGTCAAAAAGTTCGACGACTTGACACTTGACAGAGGACAGGAACGAAAACGAAGCACTATGACCTGGTCCGAAGCAAAACTTCTGGGCGATTACTCGTTCAAGTAGAGATGGGGCAGACATATCGATACTCAACCAGGGACACGAAGCAAAGATGGACACTTTCTCAGCAGTTTTCAAAGGGCGCCATCTAGCCTCCAAGAAGTGAGGGACAAGCCAGAAGAAAGAAAATATTGTAGCGTAAAGTATAAGATACCTTTTATTTATTAATGTTACATATTAGAATAATTGACAGTACGATATTTCATGGAACTAAAACCAGTAAATTCTGTACAGATAAACATTTTTAAATATAAACATGGTACATGGTCAGCAAGCATAAATAAGTCGATTAAGAGACTATAAAAAGTCAGCCGATTTTTGTATAAGTCAACAAGTATTACTGAGTCTAATAACCTGCTATAATTAGAGACATAAAATACAGCTATAAATATTAGTCTCATAAACAGGATCGTAATATAATATTAGATGTACAAAATAATTTAATATAATTAATAATTTTTTTATAATTACCTGCAATAGTGGTACTACAGTTAAATATTAGAGAACAGGACCGTATTTATACAAGTTAATAAAAGTCTATATTTAATAGGAGACTATAACTAAATAATAGTCAGCTAGTATGATTCTAGAGACAAATAAGTCATGTAAACTATTTTGTAGAGTTGTAAATATTACTGAGACAATTTATAAAATGATGATATTACGATTATGATAAAGATGGTAATCCAAAAATCAACTTTCATGGGGTGGACGCATCCGATGCAGGTTGAATTAGTCAATACAAGCAAGATATTACAATATATGTATCAGTATTTTATAAAGAGTAGATATTGTGTCTAAACGTGGAATGATCAATAGGCGTCTATGTGATATTACAACAGTCAACGGTAAAGTATAGATATTTCAAATATGCAAAATACTTAGTGGGGAATTCTACATTCTACTTGTTCTCTGTTAATTTAGAATTAGAGGTAAGTATAAAATTTCAAAGACAGTTTATAAAAATATGTTTATTTTTTATTTTATGTACCAAGCACCAGTGGATGTCCATACTAGTCTCTCCAGCAGGCTCTTACTTGTGATACCCTCAAACAGTTTAATGGTATGTCAATGTTAAGACATATAGACTGCAGTGGACGCTAGAGGGAGTTACTCAGGATCAGCCTGGATCCAGAAAGTAACAAGACCACTGATGGATATTTTTTTATGTTCTATAAATTGTAATATCACATAGTATTATGCGGCAAGTTTTTTCGAATTGAGGTCTTTCTTTTTTGAGCTATAGCGGTCGTATTAATGTTGGGGACCAACATTTTAGAGGACGGGGGAACGTGTAATCTATTAAAATGCATAAGCTACTAAACAAATAGCACCCTGTCGCAAGTTTGAACTGGAACTTGGAGATTTTTATATAAACATTAAAAGCAAACTATAAACAACGCGAGCAATTAACGGGAGCGACTTTGAATCTTATGCATGCAATGATCATCACTTTGTTTTATATAAATACGCTACCGAACCCTTAGTTCGGCAGACTTTGGCCTCACCTCCAGCTCCCAAGGTTAGCCACTTGACGACTGCCTTCTGGGTTCTATCTGCTCCTAAAGTTAGCCATACGACTGCTTTAGGTTCTAGCCCTTTCCTTCCAAACCTGGTCCCGGTTAACCATTTGACGACTGCTAGGACCAGGAGTTTCACAACCTCCATAGTAAAGTCCTGACAAGAAGTTTGTCAGAGTGTCGAGAAAGACAAGTGTCTAAATAGTCAGTTAAAAAGTTTAGTGAAATCTCTTAGTGCTCTTAAATAAAACCCAACTCTTAAGAAAAACTATAAATTATAAGACAGTAAGCAAAGACCTATAAACAGTACCTCAAATCGAGAAAACATGCGCACCGTAGTAATCGGGTATAATAGAATCTCATTTTTTCTGACCAATAATTATTGTTAAAGTTTTGTCGTTAATATATTGTTATTGTTATAAACTAAACGTGCTTACTTTATCATCTCTTCTTACCCTACGTAAGGCGGTCCTGGTCTACCTCAGTTACCCCCCGGCACGCTAAACACGGCGTGTCCTCTCGAGTAGAACATCCAGTGGTAGATTAAAGGAAGCATTGAGACCCCGTCATTGGACTAATCGCGACGCGGCTCTTCTCTGAGAACTTATTCTTTAAACAAATCACGCTACCCCTTAAGCTACTCGTGACAATATTTTACGGGCTATTGACGTCATTCTTTTTCTTAAAAATCTAATTTAAATACTCTGAATCCAGTTTTATACATTTCGTCGTGAAAAGCCGGGACAACGGTTTTTAAATTTTCCGCAACTCTTGCGCGGTACGATAGAACGCCGCGCCACTTGCCGTGAATCGTGCGCGCGAGGTCCCCACCTAACGGCCAGCCATGTCGCGATCCCCACCACGCGCCGAGTTAACAAAACCGGGCCGCATCACGCTGCTAAACCAGCAAAATCCATTAGTGTCTCGCCGCTATAGGGAGCATCATCCCCGAACTCCGCTCGACAATGTTGTTTACACATTTTTTCACTTCACGCGTTTGTATAACACTTTTCGAGAAAAGCAGGAATGTGAGAGGTTGGCTCAGGTGGTGAAGCTCGCAAAGCGAATTAGACATATATTGTGAAGTCATTAGTTCGATGCCCGATCTTTGCAAGTTTTTTTAAGTGGATTAGTTAGTGTCTGGGCTAGTTTTTGTCGGTTGCGCCCCGTAGCGAGCGGAGGGCATTGTATGAAGTGAAAATGTAAAAATGCAAATGTACACATTAAACAAGGCATGTAGCGCCATAAACGTGCCGTTCGGCAGAAATCGGGATCAGGCTCTCCACAGCGGCGAGACGCTAGTGCAGAATCCACCCGGGTTCTCGAAGCAGCAGCCGACTTGACCAGTCTACCAGACCACTCCTCTGAAGACCGCTGCCAATACCGCCAATGTAAGCCGCACAGCTGACACCAAACTAATGCCGATTGCTGCAGGCCGCCAGAAGACCAGAATCAGTCTCAGAATTTCTGATTCTGCTTTGAAAATTATCTTTCTCAGAACTGTGACTAATTTATCATAGATTCGACTTGCAACACGTTTTTTTTATTGAAGTTAAAAATAAAGATTCTATTTACCGCCGCACCGGAGAGCCGTGTTACAATGTTCGGCTCCGGGAGTAGGGTCGTAGAACGCCACCAGTTTTTCCCAACTAAACGAAAAAAGCTCCGCTAGTGTTGTACGGGGTTGCTAGGCAAGCTTATCAAACAAAGAAACTCAATGCCTAACCTAATAATGAAAACAATATCTAAAATTTAAGGAACAATCTATTTGCTACTAAGTTCTTTTTTTCTACACAGCAACAATCCTACAGTAAAATTGCAAGTTAAAGACAAAGGAATGTCAAATGACTATTAAATTAACTAATAATTGGTACAATATGGTGATTGTACGGAGACCAATTCTGTTGTTAACACTTAGTACTATATGTCTTACAACTAAATGCGCTAAACACTACAATCCGAAGTGATCACTTTGATTTTACCTAAGCTTATTACATATGTGTATGCGTGCGCTAGTAGCTGCACCACATAAGTGTAGCGATAATAATATCAATTGATAAATGACCACAATAATTATATCAGTCGACCAGATAAACAAATTAATAAATGAAAAATAAAATTAATGCAAGCTATTTTTGAGCTTGGCTGTCTATGTTTGATTTATATTAAAAGATTAAGAGCGATTATATCAATCGGTCAGAAAAATAAATGAACAAATAAAATTAATCTATCTAAAAGCTCGGCCGAAAAGACTAGATTTATATTTAAATATTAAAAGAAATGATTATCAATTGACCAGAAAAATAAATGAATAAATGAGGTAATTAATTAAACACAAAAAAAAAGAAAATAATTCCGCTTCGGTACGATACCCATTTGATCCAATTCATCAAGCTCAGTTGGGGAGGCAGGAAGTATCTCCGGTGGAGGCGCCGGGCACCTGCAGTAAATCCCAATTACTGCTACGAGAACTGCTAGCCAGGTAATAGAACCCTGTAATAACCCAATACGCATTAGACAAAGCCCCCTTACTTCAATGAAAAAACTATAGCCCCCCTTGCATAAATATATATTATTTATAAAACAAATCCCCCCAAAAATTATCAATGAACTTTCCATGACCATCAGCAAATAAAAGAAATACTAAGGGACAGACAACTTGAATATAAAAAAGATAGGTATGAATCACCCCTAAAAGAAAATATAAACTTCCCCATATGATCAAAACTAAAGTCACATTAAAATAAAAGTTCAGATTTGATAAAATGGAATGGATAAGATAACATATGGGATGCGAAGCAAAATGGTGGACAATGCACAAAAAAAGGTTAACACAAATAAAGCAATTAAATCGTTAATTTAGACAAAAAAACTGTAGCAATAATTACCTCGCTTTTGGCGGAGGGTAACTAGAGAGTCGACGGTCTCGGTCTTATACGACGAACTCGGAAAGCCTCTAGAAATAAGGGAAAATACCGTTAGCGTCATGGCGTCCGCGTGCTTCACAAGCAATAGAAAAAAATTTAAGCGAAAATGCTTACCTAGTGCAGTATTTAGATCCCGATTAATCGATCGTATCAAAACACAAATAGAAACCAACACAATATCCCCAACGAAGGGTAGTATTAAATTACAATACTAAATGTTGAGTAACTATGACTGCAATAAAGCAAACCTTCTTTTCGCCTCGAAGGGTATTCTTAGAAGAACAAAATCATCCGTTCCGTCAATTTGCCTTCCCACTTTCACGAGGTTAGCGAACTACGTCAGATCAGCAACAAGGGAGGAGCTGAGAAATGCCGAGTGATTCGATACGAGGAATAATTCTAAGATAATAAACGACTTAATTCTCGTTTATTATGGTAGTAAAACGACGGCGGCAGCCACAATTAATAAGCTGAAACTAAATGGTTCAAGAAATACTAGATAATATTCCCCCAACAAAACGATAAACTTTTAAAAATCTAAATCGACAGCAGCAATTATGAGAAATAGCACATTCCTACTACCCAGTGCTGCCGGCAGAACCAACCTAATATTGTGAGCATTGCAGCGTGTCGCGTGGAAAAATAAAACAGAGGTCCCAAAAAGTTATGAAATATTCAAACCGAAAATAAAACATGAATTTGACGGATCGAATGAGACTTTACAGTAGGCTTTATTAACACAATTCTTAAAAATATAGAACGGTTTGCTGGCTGTTCTACGGTAATGTAATATAAATCAAGCAGTTATTAGTACATAACATAATATTCTATTTTAGTGACTTGATCAAATCTAAGCGATCTGTGGTTTGCTTATCAACTAAAATAAATATAGTCACAAAATGCCTGAGGGCTACATAAGAGAAAAATGATCAGATAGTTACTCAAAGCCACAACAGTGTTATAAAAGCTAATACAAATATATCATTAACCTATATATGGAATAAAATTAATTTACATTAATAAATGCGGCACTTTTAAGCTTATTGACAGCAAATCGAATCAATAAACTTAGAATTAATTAACCGAAGAGTATTGACCTCTTTTCAATAATTCTTACCGCAAAATACAGCATTTTTTCTCTAAATGCAGCATATAAAATGAAATTTAAAGCTATTTTACACTGGCCAAATCAGACTGTCACAGACTTTTACTATTGTGGATAGGTAACCCCCGAACTTCGCGACCATGTGATCAAGCCAAGCACAGGTTAGGGTAAGGAGAAAAGGATAGGTTAGAACCCTAAAGTGCCCATGTAGATAGCCCAAGAGCTGGGTTTACGTGAGACACAAAGTCTGCCGAACTGATTGTTCTCTAGCGTTTTTATATGATAAAATGTGCTGACTGTTGCACGTTTAAGGTTCATAATCGCTCCCGTTGACTGCTCGCGTTGTTTATAATTTGTCTTTAATGTTTACATAATATTTTGCAAGTTCAAGTTTAAACTTAGGACAAAGTGATATTTATTTAGTAGCTTATGCATTTTAGTAGTTCACAATATCCCAAATTTACAATTTTACTGTAAGAATTAAATGACCTCTACAATTTATACATGTATGTGATGTGCCAGTTATCTAAAAACTCGTGAAAATATATAAAAATTTCAAGTACGAAAACCTTTTTAGTTAATGCCCCTTTTTCAAACTACTTAAACGTCCTTTTGAAATATCATTCTTTCATTTGGATTAGTCTCTTCCGGCACGGTTTCGCGTTAATCTTCTTTATGGACTATTAAAAAAGTTTTGACGAACCTCATTTATAATTGGGTCAGGAAAACCACGAAACACCGGAAAGTTTTATCGTTCAAATTAACTCTTTCCTAAAGCACAGGAATAATTCAAGGATGGTCATCAGATAAAGCTCGGCCATTTGTTTCTACTTCGGATACACGAGTTGTTTTAACTCTTATTTATTTATTCCCTGATGGCATGAATACTCGCTTGATGGCTTTATATTGGCTGCATGCGTTGATGTGTACAAATATGTTTATTTTTGTTGACTCCTACTCAATAAAACATTTATCAAAATAAAAAAAAACATTACAAGCTGCATGATGAACGGTTGTCGATCGAGATATAATATCTAAAATATCATAATAAACATTGAACTACAGGATATGACGGTCTGCTCAATATTCCATGCTCAAACGTTTCAGGTACTTGCTTGGAATCATTAAGCAAAACTAGGACCCCAAATGGAGAAAATGAAGTTAGGCAAGCTGATTTTCTCTACGGTATTAAGTTAAACACAATAGGAAAACAGATAAGTTCGGCCCAGTGATCCGGCTTAATTCCATCCATCTCAAGTTAATGGAATCTACGGAGCTGATAGACAAAACAAAGTTTTGATTCGACGCCATTCTGTCAACTCTGTCCCTTTGAGGCAATATCATGCATATTTCGCTAGACCGCCGACCGCATACATTCCCTTTATTAATGATCTTCCATGACATTCGTAGCCATCAAAAGACCCAACACAGCAATACAAAGAAAAATATTAAATTAGGAAAGTGAATAAATAATTAAGTGTTATTTAAGAATATTTTTGAACTTGCAGAGATTAAATTTAGACTTCTATTTTGCAGGGCGTCATTATTAAAGCGATTCTGACTTATGTTCTACTTACTTTAAAAATAAATACTGATTTACTTTATATTCTTCATACATCGACAGCTTCAGGACAAACTCATTTAAGAATTATTGTTAAGCTCTCATAGAGAACAGGTTTACCTTTTTTCTATCCAACTTAACAATAATGAATTAATTTCGATTTATATTTTAACAATAATCATAGATATAAGAATAATTTTGAAGTAATTGTAGATGATTTTACGATCCTCTATTTTTGAATTCATAGAGACCAGATTTACCATTCTCTCTTGCCATGCAACATTGTTGAAAAAAATCTGATTTATATTCTACTTACTTTAACAATAAAAAATGTGTAACATAATTGAACTCATCGATACGAAATTTGGTGTTTTAACTTGCAAGGTTGTAATGATCATACTTGATCACTAATTAAAATAAAATTTTACCTTCCAGTCTCCTATTAATTTTCGTTCACCACTTTTGCAGGAATAAGTTAAAAATTCCAAATAGGAGATGTTTAAATACTGATTTAATTTTAAAATAATGCTCGCATAAGTATGGCATAGTAGTATAGCAATACTTCCGAAATTAATTTCACGTAAAGTCCAGTAATTTACATCTATATTTCGTTACAGTGACTGTAACGATGTAAATGTTGTTAAATACAGTATTACGATTTTCTCCTTCTAGTGGTCAATATGTGTTATCGATACTCTCGCTACCATATTTCTCGCGACCTTACTTCCGGAGTACCAACCTGCTGGAGCGCCACTTTACAGGGGTGGTATATATTCGTTTTTGAGAAAATTGATAGCCTTTTTCGCCTGAACACTCAAGGCGAGCAGGCCGTTTTTCGTATCGGAATTTATCACTGCTCTTTTTGACCCACAAGTCTAACTACCGCCTGTGTCGTTGCAAATTAACTCGAATGTATATTTTCTAAAATTATCGGCCATATCGTCTATAAACGCAGTATGGTAATCCCTTTATTTTTAAAGGTATGTTCGACACGAGTGGTTCTATTTAAGATGGCTAAAGTTATTTATCATTTACCTAGGGTTCTTCTATGGGCAGAAATCCTTCTATGGGATAGAATTGCTTCTGCGAGATAGAATTTTACGCTGATCGGGCTAATCCCGCCGCGCCGTCAGTTAGCCATACCGAGGTATTTTTGTCAGGGTGACGCAACCACATGGTTGCCTTAATTATTGTGTGTTTCTTACCGTGATATATCATTTTAATTAATGATTATATAGTTAAGCGACTGTAGGTAGTTTGCTTAAATTATCATGTATTTCTTATCGTTATGTATCGTTTTAATTAATGAATATACAATCAAATGACTGTCGGTCATTTGTCTTCATTATCATATGTTTCATATCGCGATATATCATTTTAATTAATTATTATATCGTTGGGTGATTGTTAGTAATTTGACTAAATTACCGTGTATTTCTAACCGTTATATACCTTTATAATTAATGAATGTATTATCAAATGACTGTCGGTCATTTGCCTTAATTACCATTTTAATTAACTTTCCGCTATTGGCGCGCATATTTCAGGCACTGTTACTGGCGGCGGACGGTCAGTCCGCATACTAAAATATGCAGTGTGGGTTAGATTTTTTCTGCATTTTCTAATAAAAACGCGAAAAGCTTACAAAAGGTTTTTATTTGGTTAGTTCAGAACAAAACCAATACTTAAATAGGGATATTAAACATAAATTTAACACAAATTTAAATCAAACATTTTGGTATGTTTATGTTCATAACAATCTGAACAAACACAAGTTAGATGTTCTAAAATTTCGGCTTAATTGAACAGGAAGTGGGTCAAACTAAATTCAGCCCCCCACCCCTAAATACTCCCCTGGATGAGCCTAATGCGTCATAGTATCGCATTCCCTCTTATATGGGCCAAACAGAATTTAGCTCCTCCCTCCTAAATACGCCACTGGATCAGCTCAGTTACACCATAATATTACATTGTCGTCCGACTTAATACGTATAAAACTTACATACCTAAGTGAAGCTAACAAAAATGTCAGTATATTTTTGCTCTTACCTTCAAACGTGAGGCAAACGGAAAATCAATAAGTAAATTTACAACATTTCAAAATGTGATGAGTTACTGGCCGCCGACTGTCACTCTCCACATGAACCTAGTTTCCAAACGATTAATACATAGCACGCCACGCCCTACACGGACGTCTAGCACGTCGTTTATAAGGAATACCGAGAAGGGTAGGACCGGCTGGAGTGGGAGTCAGTAAATTAATCTATAATTAAACAACTGTAGGCCGTTTGACGTCTATCGTTTATAGTCTTGTTAATTCTCGCTTCATTTATTGGTCCAGATATCTTGCTTATCAAGCTTACGTTTCAGAGTTATTTGGGTAATGTTCGAATAGCTGATTAAGTTAATATTCACTCTATTTGGCTGTAAAGCTCAAGACAGTAATTTATTTCATATAACTGTAAGTTTCAGAAGAAGTAGAAGATTACTGTAAAGTTGTTTTGTTGTCGGTCCGGACTTTTTTACCTTTTTTGTTGTTATTTTCGCACCCTGGATGTTTTTCAGTCTGGTAGTGTTTATTGGTGCCCTTAGAGTGTCTGTGATTGCGGGAAACTTTCAGTGCTATACTTTTTTTAAAGAAAATCCGTCCTAAAATTTCCATCATAAATAATATTTGACTTTTTGCCAATCAGCTGTTTGCATAACAGTTGGCAGTCGACATTTGCAGCAGCGTGAAGTTAGTTCATCTGAGTGACGAGAAGTTGGCGACCGAAAGGTTGGAAACTCATGGCGTCTTCCACCTGTTTCATGCTTGGTTCCACGCATTTTCATTTTCATTTTCAATAATCAAACCTGTGCATCAGCTATATCTTACTGTTTAAAGCAAAATTGTATACAGAGCATCAATAATGTCAGGCAGTTGCAAAAGATACAAACAACCATGTGTTTTTAAGGAACCAGTGAAAAATTCGGGTGAAGTTTTTGGAGACCCGTGTGACCTCTGTAAAAACGTATTGTGTAGAAAATGTTCCTATGTGTCTTCAACAGAAATACGTACTCTCATACTCTCTAACAGAACGATACCATATATATGCAAGCTCTGTTCACCAAGGATCATGGATATTTTTGATCTGATTGATCGCGTTGACCGGCTTGAGGCTGAGGTCGCTGAAGTCAAATGTAACCCCCATTCAGTTTCTGACTTGGTGAATCAGTTTAAAACATTAAATACTGAGCTCCAGGAGATTAAGACTGGACTCAACTCTGCCTTAGCAGATATAAAATCAGAAATATCTTCTCTAAGAACAATTCCTTCAAGTTCCAATAGCACACACATCGCTGCTCAGCCTGTAAGTGTGAACAATAGTGACATGGTATTGAATGAGATGGCTGAGCGACAGGAAAGGTCATGTAACTTGATGGTCTTTAACTTTCCGGTTCTTGTCCCAACTGATCGGGGGTCCTGTGGAAATGAAAGATACTACCAGGATTGGCAGGAAAAACAAGAACGGCTACCGTTCCCTGAAAATCCGACTTGGTTCAACGGAGGAAGTGCGCAGGGTGCTCCGGAACAAAAGAAACCTGGACAGATCTCTTAGGGTTTTTGTAGATGCTGATCTTACCAGTCGGCAGCGGCAGAACCTTAACCAACTTAAAACTGAGATAAAGGACAGGCCGAGGGGTGGCGAGAAGGATCTCACAATCAAATAATCCAATGGAGCTCCCAGAATTGTGTCAAAAAACTCGCAGGAGCCCCTTCCGGCCTGTTAGTCTACTTCCAGAATGTAAGGGGACTCCGTACTAAGCTGGATACCCTTTTTGTTAATGCCTCATACTCTCACTACCGCATAATTGTACTCAATGAGACCTGGCTTACATCCAATTTTTCTGATAATGAACTACGCCTATATGACTACAAAATTTATAGGAACGATAGGTCTCCCAGTACCAGCTTACTCTCTAGGGGAGGCGGAGTACTCATCGCAGTGCATATGAGCCTCAAAAGCAGGCAACTCACCTCGGACCCCCACGTTAAACAACTGTTCGTCTCGGTTGGCTCTGGGAGAGAGCAATGCATTTTAGGAACAGCTTATTTTCCTCCCCGTTCCTCATTTGAGTGCTACGCAACGTTTAACGACACTCTGGACAAACTCTGCGAAGAACTGCCTAATTGTGAAGTTTGCTTGTTGGGAGATTTCAACCTGCCTCACTGCACTTGGACGAGGGATGAATTTGGTTCAATGGCCTCACCACTGCCGACAGCTCCCCCAAACGAAGCTGAAACCTTGGCGGTGCTAACAGGTATGTGTTCCTTTCATAACCTGTATCAAGTCAGCGACATTGTAAATGATGCTGACTCTCAGCTGGATCTTGTGTTCAGTGCGAATGGGGATCTTGTGGTATACTTGGCAGAGGAGGAGATTGTATTGCCGGTGGATAAGTACCATCCACCACTAGCCTTCAACCTTAGCTCATCTGGTCGTACAAAGAACACCGAACTTGTGGTAATGGTTACTATAGAGACTTTAAATCAACTGACTATAATGCCGTTTCAATGTTTATATCAGGTTTTAACTGGGATGCATTATTTCTTAACAAAACCTTTGACGATATGTTAAATATATTTTATGAAGTAATGTACTTGTCTGTAGATAGCTTTGTGCCCCTAAAAAGATACTCATCAAAGAAATTTCCTATTTGGTTTTCTAACGAACTGAAATCTTTAATAATAGAAAAGAAAATGGTACACAGGAAATATGTTAACTCTAACTTATACACAGATTACATCTCTTTTTGCAGCTTAAGAAATAGGTGCAAGTTCCTAAAGAGGCAGTGTTATCGGGAGTATGTTGAGCTTACAGAGAATTCTCTTAATTCCAATTTAAAGAATTTTTGGAGGTTTGTGAGATCTAATAGAAGTGAGGTTCAGATTCCAAATGACAAAATACTGAAGGACAACATATGAAAAGGTGATCAGAATAGCCAATTATGGCTAAAAGCTAATACATATTAATACATTATTATTATAATTATTATGAATAAATGCTGCAACTGGAAGTCCACTAAACTTATTGACAACAAATCAAATAAATTTATAATTAATAAACCGAATAATTCTTTCCAAAATATATAGAATCTTTTGTTGCTAAGCGCAGCATATAAAATAAAAGTAATAATATTTTATAGTGGAAAAATCAGACTGTTACAAGTTAGTAAACACATATTTAGTCTGATGAAATAGACTTAACGTACTTCTTGCTAAATATTAGAAGCTAAATAAATTAGTAGACATTGAATTGAAATTTTCATATTGATTTAGTAGAACCCAGATCTATAGCTAATCCTATTACTAAAGACTCGTAGTAGCTTGTATAGTTAAATTCTGTTTATAAACAGAGGAAAGAACCGAAAAGTTTCAAAGCAGCTAAATTTCCTCTCAGCTTCAATCACCGTTGTTAAGTTGGTAAAATTAGGTTGGATGTTTTCTATCTAAGCTCGCCGCCGTTTCACGACTCTGCAAATATATTGTTAAATGCGGGTGTATCAATAGCAATTACAGATCGATCGAGAAACCCGCCTGGAATGAGAGTGGATAAGATAATCCATAGACGGAGATATTGAATCATCCTAATGTTATTGCGTACGTAACATTAGATTTGCTGGGCTATATTACGCCCACTTTTCGTCTGTATTGACTGACTATCTTTGAGACTTTCCAAACTTCACTAAGACTGGATACTCATTAATTTTCCAAGCTGCCGAGAAATACCTTGGAGAATTTTCACGTTGAATAATGGGAAAAACTTAATCTTGGCATAAAATCTCGAAAGCGTTTCTTTTGTTAGTTTTTTAGACCCTTCTCCTGTAGTAAGTTTTAGGTAATCCTGAAGGGCTTTAGGCTCTTCTTCGGTGGAACGAAAATACCGCTATTTAGAGCGGCGAGGCTTCTTGAAGGGGTTTTTAGAGAATGGATAATTATCGATGAAATAAGATTCGCCTTTTACTCTTACAGAATACAGTAATTTAAGAATATCTAATGAATCTTTTTTTGCACCTATACAGGTTGTTTCAAAGGTACTCTACAAAACTTGAATTTCGTTTAAAAGTAGTGTACGTTTATTTAAGAACCTGAAAAAATTTCATGAACATGAGATGAAATACAGTAATATACAAGTAATAATAAAAGGATAAATATTACCTTAATGTCCACAATAAGCTACTATGCGCAATATATTCACCAATTGACCAGCAAAGTTCAATCGTTGAACAGTTTGTCTTCCAACACAGGGAAAGTCACTTAAAAACACTTCCTAAGTCTCTACTTAGCTTCTACATGAAATGTACATCAATTTCTTGCTAATAAGAATGACTCAAGTCGGAGTAAATTGAGAATATGCAGTAATATGCATAAATAACTTTGTAGGGCAATGGCGTCGAGAGTTTATTTTACCTTGGAGAGTAACTTGCACAGGAATGCATGCACTGCATGAGTGTGTAAGAGAAAAATTCAATTTCAGAAGAGAGCATGACAGGGATGCTTTTGTAGAAATGCGGTTTTAATACACGCAACAAAATGGGTTATAAAACACGCTATGCTGGGGCTGGGAACGCATAGGCTTAGGCTACACTCCGGGAAATAGAAATAGCACTTATGGGAAACTTTATATTATAATAAAGCAGACAGAATATTGGCCGAGTGCCAAAAACGCCGTTTACTTTTCGGCTTTTCAGAGAAAATGACTGTAAATGAGTGAGTTTACTTACATGGCCGAGTGCCACAGGGAACGCTTACTATCGCGTCTTACTTGTGTGAGAGTCAAGGAACAAGTCTTCGATGGTCGAGTGCCCCGGGAAGCGCCGACTATCGCGACTTACTTGGAAGAGAGTTGGGGAACAAGTCTTTTCAAGAAGGTGAGGACGCGTCATTTCTCCCTTGATACGTGAACTTAGCCCCGCTACTGAAATATCCCTTCCGTAGAGGGCAAATGTTGTAAATATAGAGAAGTTATACAAAAACTTAACATCACTGGTTGTCTAAATAAAAATTATGAATTTTACACAAACCTGGTCGACGATTTTTATAGATCGGAATTTTAGGGCCGCTAAATTGACTGTTTCCGGTAGTTGCTGTAGGAAGCACTGTGCTGGCCGGATGCGTTCTGCTTATAGCTGACCCTGACTTGTGTTTCGAAATACGTGGATTGCATTGTTCGAAGCGGTTCTGCTTTTAGCTATCTTGCTGAACTGATACAGAAGGATAAACGTTGTGACAAGGGATGACGCTAAGGGTGTCGCCGAGAGTTTTTAAGCGGCATTCTTGGAATGCGCTACACAGTGGCGTGGAATATTAATACATACGAACTAAATCGTTAAATTTGAAAATATGTTCAAATGGTTTTTGAACACCCTTATTCTCAAACATTTAAATTCCATGCTTTATTAGAGACACAATAGAAAGAAAATGGTACTATGTTGGAAATCTGGACTCTAAGTGCAGTACTGAACAATTGACAGATCACCTAATAAAGGCCAATGCGGTTCTGAGTTCAGTTGTGAATAATTATTGGACAATAAAGAAGATTATTTGGCCTCATCCAAGATTTCGGCAGACCCACTAATGGGCCACGCAATTTGCAACAGCAATATTTGGTATTTGAATCTGGTTGTCATGCTTTTTGTATTTAGAACACCAGGATGACATTCGCTGTAATAAATCCCTAACTATACACGACGCGCCGAACAGATTCACCAAACACGGAAAACACGGATGCAATAATTCTTCTTATTTTATGATTCCATTGATTCCAAACATAGGAACTTTGATTAACACACTCTATTTTTATTTTTTGTATTATGGATAAGAAAAATCGAAATGAAAAACAAAACAAGACGAATTGTTTCCGCGATTGATGAATCTGTTCGGCGCGTCGAGTATAGGCCTCTGGTCATAAAACGATAAAAGACGAACCCTAATGGAATCGCAATGTTTACGGGAATGGCGTCATAAATATTTTACTGCTATTACACAATATGGAGCAGAAAAAGATGGAGTGATTTTTCAAAAAAATACCAAACCAAAGCTCCTTCAAATAAAGGCAAAACAATACCAATAACACATGCAGGTTCTGAAAATCGATTTGTTATAAACTTTCAGCTAAAAACATTGCAGGTTCTGCTTTAGATTATCACCAAAGCACTGACGCAGATTGGTTTAATCATCCTCTTCTTAAAAATATACCTAAAAATTGGTTACTGCAATAAACAACGTCTCAGTTTCAACAGGTGGCATATATTATCTGTGTGTACGCGTCGAGTTAGATGCATTGCTTTGTTGTACTCCGCATTATTGTGTTAAATTTCAAAGGTATTTTTAAGGTTTTAAACTCTAAATTTGTATGGAAGGTAGCAGTGATGGTGCCCCAATTAGTGAACAGAAGGATGGTCGACAATTTGGCCTAGGTTTGACAAAAACCAGGCGTTTTCCTGCTGGTTCAATGAGTCAATTAACCAAAAACGAAATTGAAAACATCATTGGAATTCAGAAGGTAAACACTCTTGCTGATAAGGAGAGTCTATGTACCGCTGATAAAGGAAATGTGCATTTACAGGGGTCATTTAACAAGAATGATAGCATATCAAGTGATTTAGTGACAAATGAAAATGACACTTTAAAGGGTTGTTTTAATAAGTCTAAATCTGAAAGTTTTGAGGATCCCAATGAGATATTTAAACCTAAAACTTCGGTAAGTCGGACACCACCTACAAATAAAGCAGAAAACATGCAAACTAAAACTGTGGAAGACGAAAACAAAAAACCTGAAACATTAGGTAAAATAAGTAGATCTATTGGTACCCCAGAATCGGAAGTAACACTAAAGAGACAATGTGACAGAAACATATCGCTTATTTCCCCCAAACATATCCAAACTGAAAATACTATTGCACAAAATGAACAATATGATTGGCAAATGGATAAAGTATTGTTGGATGTTTTTTCAGCTTTGGAAGAAATTTCGGCTATGGCAAATCGGAATAATGACAACATGTCAAAAGATGGCCAGAATTGTCTGAATAATGCTAGCTATAAAATACATAAATCCCTAACAGTATTAATTTATAAAATTGGAATTTTAGAAAAAGAAAATCTTTCCCTAAAGCACCAGCTACAAGATACAAGTAATTTAAACAAGGCCTTTGATACCGAGACGCAAATTGAAATAAACTCGAATACAGAAGACAAGTCAAAAAACATAAACACTAAGACATATGCCAGTGTTAGTTCTTTAAACACAAATAGCAAGTCACAAAGGAATACAGAAGAGACAGAAGTTACATGGACAACTCCAAAAGTACAAAAAAAAACTCGAAACTCTAATAACAATCGACAAAATTACCGATTCTACCGCAACAATGAAACAGCTGAAACAAAATATTTCACCAAAAGATTTAAGTGGTGGTTTTAAAAACGTTAGGCACCTAAAAAGTGGTGCGGTTATACTAGAAAGTTACGATAAAGACCAACAAGAAAGACTGAAACTTGCCCTTAAAGAAAAAAACAATATACAAATCAAAGAGACACAAAATACTGATCCAATGCTCATGGTGACAGGTATAAGAAAAGGGTTGCCAGATAAAGAATTTTTAGAAGATATTGTTTATTTAAATGAAGAAATAGAAACACATTTGGGATATCCAGTAGCGGATAAAATTAAAATTGTCACAAAAAGGACTTGTAAAAATCCAAGCAAGGAGAATTGGATTCTTCAGGCGTCACCAGATGTCGCTAAATGGTTCCTCAAGAAGCAACAAATTAATTTGGATTTGATGAAAGTTTATGTTAAGGAACATTTTAATTTGGCACTTTGTTTTAATTGTTCTGGATTTGGACATGTTGCCAAACACTGTAGAGAAAAACAATGCTGTCATAAATGTGGTGAAGAACATCACGGCAAAGACTGCATCAGCAAGGCTCTACTGTGTCCAAATTGTACCAAATTGAAGCTGAAGCCAGAAGCGAGCCGACACTCAGCAAGAGATGTGCAGTGTCCTGTATACCAAAGAAGATTGGGACAATATCAAAGTAGTATAAATTACACCCATGATCAGTCGGATAATTTTTTACAAAAAATGAATTAGAGGAGAACAATATTTACACAAAAAGCATTATTCATCAGAATGTACAATCCATGGGGAACGCAGTTGACCGAATCAATGACATGCTAAATGAACACAAAAGCTGTGAAATATTATGCATTACAGAACATTGGAAGTCTGAAGACCAATTACGAAATTTACGATTAAATAATTTCAATCTAACATCGATGTTCTGCAGAGAAGAAAGAAGACATGGTGGGTCAGCAGTTTATTGTAAAAACAGTCTGAAGTGTAAACCCCGACAAAAATTAAATAATCTATCAATAAGTGGTGCGTTTGAATGTGCAGTCGTGGAGTGTATTTTTGGAAAAGTGCAAATAATAATTGTGTCTGTATATAGGCCTCCTGCGGGGGATATGAAGGTATTTATGGTTCAACTTGAGCAACTATTGTTGTATATATTTGAGGAAAATGGGCTGGTATTTGTGTCGGGAGATTTTAATATTGAAATGCTAATAGACAATGAAGGGAAAGCCAACTTATTGTCTCTAATGAGCTCTTTTAAACTTGTGCCTACCATAAATGAAAATACCAGAATTACAGATACCTCTGCCAGTTGCATAGATAACATATTTACAAATTCAGAATTTATAAGAGCGCATGTGTTTGAAAACTATATTTCAGATCATACAGCACAGGAAGTGGTTTTTAAAGTTAAGCACACAGAAGAAAGGTATTTAAATTACAAACGCATGTTTTCAGGTAAAGACAAAGGTAACTTTATGTGTAGCTTACATGACCAAAACTGGTTAGAGGTATATAGTATAGAAAAATGTAATGTAAATGCACAATGGGATACATTTATGAATATTTTTAGGAACTTATTTAATCAGAGCTTTCCCCGCAAATTAGTTAATAGAAAACAAAAATCTAAATTGTACAAAGATGTAAAGGTTATAGAGTGTAAGCGTAGATTAGACATTTTATTAACTTTTTCCAGACATGACCGCTCATATAAAGAAATGTATAACAAAGAAAAAAAGACATATGATAGTTTATTGATTAAGGCTCGTAAAACTCGTTATGAAAATAGGATTAAGAACTCGGACAATAAATCAAAATGCATGTGGACTATCTACAAAGAGATAACTGGAAAAGACACGAACTTTGACATAAAGGTGGAAGGAGAGCCTGAACATATTGCTAATAAGTACAATGACTTTTTACTTTCAATAGTGCCTAACTTATTAAGTAAACTAATTCAAATTCCTTTTAGCTGTAGCATTAGTGAGAATATAAGTTCCATGTTCCTGAACCCTGTAACGCCGGAGGAAATTTGTGATATAGCGGGGAAATTAAAAAATAAAAACAGTAGTGGAATTGATGAAATTCCGACAAGCATAATTAAAATGGCGGCTAGCGAACTGCAAAATATTCTGTGCTATGTTATAAATAATTCCTTTCAGTTTGGGGTATTTCCCGAAAAATTAAAAATCGCTTTGATTAAACCTTTACATAAAAAAGGGGACACTGAAGTACTGGACAATTATAGGCCAATAAGTTTACTACCAGGTTTTTCAAAAATATTTGAGTTGGCAATGAGCTCCAGATTAGTAGATTTCCTAAATCAATGTGATTTATTTAGTAATTGTCAACATGGCTTCTTAAAAGGAAAATCAACACAAACTGCCATCTTTGATTTTATGAAACACATTTTAACACACCTTGAAAGTGGAGAATTGGCACTGGGAATGCTTCTAGATTTATCTAAAGCCTATGATTGTCTGGATAGGGAATTGCTCTTAGAAAAATTTAACAAATATGGTATAAGAGGAAATGTAAAACTCTGGCTAGCATCATATTTAGATAATAGGAAACAGATGGTAACGGTTACAAAAAAGGGAAAAAATGGTACATCAAAGATGTTATCAAGTAATATAGGAATAGCCCAAGGAAGCATATTGGGCCCGATTCTGTTTATATTGTTTGTGAATGATTTGTATCTTTTAATGAATGCTTCTAGCCAACATATTGTAAAATACGCCGACGATACAAATTTAATTATCGGAGGTAAAAATCTGCAAGATCTAACTTTAAAGGCTGAAGAATTTTTTAATTTGGTTACGGACTGGTTCACATCAAATAAACTTATTTTAAATAAAGATAAAACAAATGTACTTTTGTTTCGAACAAAACAGTCTAAAGTAAAAAAACCATTACACATAGAGCTCGATAATAAAGAAGTAATTATAATGGATAATGCCAAATTTTTGGGCATACACATAAATGAAAATCTAGGTTGGTCATGTCATATAATTAGTTTAAGAAAAAAACTAAACTCCATTTGTTATGGCATTAGGGTTGTTGCCAAGTATATGAACGAAAATTCACTTAGAATATTATATTTTGCGAATTTTGAGTCGGTCCTTAAATATGGTATCATATTTTGGGGACGAGACAGTATGATCCAAAGTGTTTTTGTCATTCAAAAAAGATTACTTAGAATTATTAAAAAAATGAATTATTTGGAAAGCTGTAGATCGGTTTTTAAAAGCCTTAAGGTAATGACGGTATATGGTGTCTATATATATGAGTGTTTAATGTTCTTTTTCAGAAATATGAACCTTTTTGATATCAAACGAAAACACGAGTATAATACTAGAACATTGGATGTTGGGTGTGAGGCGCATAGGCTTTCACTAACCGAAAAATTTCCCCACTATATGTGCATAAAATTGATTAACTGTCTCCCAGGCAGAATAAAGTGTATTTCCTCTCAAAGGTTATTTAAAATAGAAATTAAAAAACTGTTAATGAACTTAGAACCCTGTAGTTTAGGAGAGTTTTGTCCAGATATGTAAAACTGTGTTACTTTTTTGACGTCATTTCATTTTGTGTTTGTAGTATCATGATTTGAAATAAAGCATTTGTTGTTGTTGTTGTTGTTGTTATAAAAATGTTACCTTGTTCTAATAGCACAAAAGCAGAAATTAAAAATATAATGAAGGCTTTTAAAATTAATAAAGAACACTCCTGCAATAAACTTGCAGCAAAAACTGGACATATATTGTTACATCTACCTCCCTACCATTGTATTTTAATTCAATCGAACTAATATGGCACCAATATTATATGACAGGCGAAACTGATACATGTGTTGACATACTTCCTTAGTTTTTAAGCTTATATCGTGTTGGTCAAGTCAACCAAGTTGTGAATTTTATGAATCGTTTATTGGATTGTCGGGTTTTCAAGAATTACCAGCCCCGTCCCCGAGGACAATCTTCATCCCACTCTGGGTGAACTGACAATCATAATAACAGCGTGTAATTTTTGCAGACCTAGGACTCGATATGTATCATTGTATTATATACTTAATCATATTAACTCAAGCCACCTGGAATCACACATCAACGTCAATGAAGCGATTACAGATTTATTCAAAATAATTTATAAAATTTTTAGATCCTGTATCCCTAAAAGTAAAAACAATACAAAACTATATCCCACATGGTTTAATAAACATATAATAAACCAGGTTAAATCTAAACAAAAATGCCTAGATAGGCTAAACGAACTAGGCAAGAATAACAAACTATCCCTTTAATGGATACCAGGACACGCTGGGATAGAAGAGCACGAAAAAGCAGACGAATTGGCAAGAGTAGGAGCACAAACTCCGGGGACCGGAACCCTTCTGTGGCATAGGAATGTACACCTACAAGAAAGAGTTCAGGAAAAAAGAGCGAACCAAATGGATCAGTGTATGGGTGGGAACGTCTTCCAGGGTTAAGGCAATCAAATATGTTTCTAGGGCCCTCTTACCCAGGAAGATCAAAAAACCTTATAACACTGAGTAAGAATAATCTTCGCATCCCCACCGGCTTTCTGTTCTGTGAGGAGGGGGAGGAAACCCCACAACAACTTCTCACGGAGTGCGAGGCGGTCGCGCACAAGCGAATGGCTGCTTCGGGTGTTGCATCGTCGAACCATTCATAGAACCATTCAGACTACTTGCTTTTATCAAAGCACTGATGCCGGATAAGGTACTCTGATTGAAAATCACATCAACGAAAGTACCAGGGAAGGGAGAGACAATAGGTCTATACACGTCGCAGTATACTGATACCCCCAAGATCATTCATCATTCAAATCTTCTAAAGAAAAGCTAATAATCTGGAAACCCTTTCACACTTCAAAAGCGTTTTAATTGCATACAGGTGTAGTATTTTTTAATTAAGAATAGCTTTTGTTACAGTTTGTTTTACACATGCCAGAAAAATTAAATCATTTTTAACCAGCAGTTAGGTTCACCGATTTCCAATTCTCAGGACATGATATGACAGTGCAAAACCCTGCAGCGTGCACGTAGTAAAGAGAGATATGAGGGCAGTGGCGGCTCGTCATTGGACGCAGGTGAAGCGCCGCTTCACCTACAATTTCTAAAATTTCATTACTTTAAAATAAAATTATTTTTAATTAAATAAAATTTTTATAATCTAAATTTCTAATTAAAATTAGTGCAATTTCTAAAATTGCATTACTTAAAAATAAAAATTTTCATAATATAAATTTCTAATCAAAATTAGTGCGATAATACTCATAAAAGATAATTAACTATAAAACGTAGCGCGCTGAATAACTTGTCATAAGATCGGCCGGTGCGGGCGGTTTTCGACACTCAATACAGTCACGAAACACGTGGGAATCGCAAACAGCAAGATCAATAATTGCACTGCAATATACAGATTTATTTACGATGGTTGCTATGGCAACGGGCGAAGCAGACATGCTAGATACGTGAGCTATTTATAGAACGGAAGCAGCTCGACAATGCGACTCCGAGAGGTTCTTATGTTTAAAAATAATATTAAATTCAGTTCACAGTCGTTCGGAAGCAAATTTGCATCACGTCGTTGTCGCGCTGTCGCGCATTGTTTTACGAAACGATTTACGAAATGTTTCCATTGTATGATCCGATCTGCATCTTGTTAGAAACACCATTTTCCAAGTGGAAAAACGATGATAAAAGAGACTTTTTAAATACGGAGGGACCTAAGCCTTTCCTACAAATAGAAAAACAAGTAAAATCAAGAGAGAAAATTTTTTTTCGTAGGTTTCGAAATCTGATCTGAGTATTCTGATTATAATTGGTTGTGTGGATGTGTGGAAGTGTTTATTTAAAGAAACTATTTTGTATGCCCTGTTTAAGTATAGGTGGAAAATCGGGCGTTTGGAATAAAGACGGATTTAACAATTTTGGGAATGTTACAAGAGGTTGTAGTAGGCATAAAGCTTCTTCGGGTCATATTCACTGTGCATTATCATTTGCGAAGTTAAAGAAAAGTCTCACTACAAAATCGAAGAATATACCTTATACTTAAAAAGTAGATGGGAGCAGTCAAAATAACTGTATGCGAGAGTGTGGGTAAGTTAGTAATTCTATTATCTTTTTGATATTATTATAAATTGGTGGCGGCGCTCATGGTATATTATTTCTCGCAGGTATCGCCACCGCAGGACTTTTGGGCGTGGCCCCAAAAAATTTTCGCCTGCGGCGCTACCTACTTGCGCTTCACCTGTTCTTGCCTACACGAGCCGCCACTGTATGAGGGTCGCCCGGCTATGGTCGCGCAACAAAACTACATCCAGTCAATACAACGTGATATTGGTGTTAATTTTGGGACTCTCTGATCTTATATAAATTGTAAGAAAACTTCAATCCACATACCTAACAAAGCGTGTTGAAATAATGTGGCATAATAATATGATAATGTTGAAAATACATGTAATGCTTTTGGTAATTACTCCCGCAGCGTCTTTTCGGAATAGGTCAAAATGTCTGAAAATATAGACACTCCGAATGTAATAGTGAATATCATGATGATGGAATACAAGCAATAAGGAGCTTAAAAGAGGTTAAGGCCATTGGTTCAGATAAGATACCATCACTTATGTTTAAGGGTTTTGTTGATGTTTTATATTATCATTTAATGTTATTATTTACCGCAAGTCTAAGAACGAACGCGTTTTCAACTCATTGGAAGAAGACAAAAATTTGTGTTTTTTTAAAATGCATAATTATTGGTCAATAGCAGTACCTTCAACACCTACCACAACTATTGAGTCATTAATATTTAAAACTATGTATTCGACAGTAGCGCATAAGATATCATTATATCAGCATTCTTCTTCTTCAAGTGCCTATTCGTTCCGAATATTGGCGATCATCCTGGATATGATGACTTTGTTCACGGCTGCTCTAAATAGTTCGGTAGTAGTTTTTGAGAACCATGTTCTTAAGTTTTTAAGCCATGATATTCTCCTTCTTCCTGGTGGTCTTCTGCCATAAACTTTCCCTTGGAGAACGAATTTTAAAAGGTGATATTTGCTTTCGTTTCTCATAATATGTCCGAGATACTCAAGCTTTCTTCTCTTGATGGTGTTCATTACTTCCAAGTCCTTCTTCATTCTCTCCATCAATGCCTTGTTGGTGACTCTGTCCACCCATTATATTCTCAGCATCCTTTTCTAAAGCCACATTTCGAAGGCTTCGAGTCTTCTTTGTGTTGCCTCGGTTAATGTCCATGACTCCATCCCATAGAAAAGAATCGGGAAAATATAGTATCGGAGGAGTCTGATTTTGATGTCGATGTTGAGGTTGCGACTTTTAAACAGTTTAGCCATTTGGTTGAAGGCGACCCTTGCTTTCTTTATTCTACACCTGATCTCCTGTGAGTGGTTCCAATTATCATTGATCATGGTTCCCAGATAGGTGAACTGTGTTACTTTGTCTATTGGTGTGTTGTTGATCGTTAAGCCGTTTCTTCCCCCAGTTTCTCTACTGATTACCATGAATTTGGTTTTACTAATGTTAATTTCTAAGCCATAGTTACTGCTGACGTCTTTTATTTTGTTCATTAGTTCTTGTAAGTTGTTCATGTTGTCAGTGAAAACCACAGTATCATCTGCGCACCTGATGTTGTTCATTGGTTCTCCATTCAGCAAAATTCCTATGTCGATATTCTCAAGGGCCTCTTTAAAGATTTCGTCCCAGTAGAGATTAAATATGAATGGTAACAGGATACAGCCCTGCTTAACTCCTCAATGAATGTTTACTGTGTTGGTTTGCTCTTTTCGTTAAATCTAGAATATTTAAAATAATATGAATCGGTGTGGAAAACTGGACATTGTTTATATAGATATTGCCAAAGCATTCGATGAAGTATCATTCACAATATTATTCGGTAAACCAGAGAGAGTTTGTTATTCTAATGAAAATTTATAGATTTCCTGACCACCCAGCGCCCGGAGATCCGATCTCCGATCCGGGGTGTTTACTTCCGGAATATTTTGATTTTCGAAGCACCATCATGTCCATATATTCCTACTGTGAAACCCGGAACCACCAGCACGGAAAATATAGAAATTTAGAAGGAGATAAGGTTTTAAGGTATATTGGATACTTGCGTTTCGATTTTAGATGGTTACAATTGTTTATAATTTAACTAGGGCGCTTCTGTGGGATAGAATCCTCCCTTTGGGGCTGCACGGCTGCCAGCGATCTTTCTATGTGGACCTAGCAAGTTCGCGGTATCATTTAGCCTTTTGACAAGGTAATATGACCACATGGTGGAGACGTAGCTTCGCAACAATCGTCAATATCTGCAAATCGAAGTAAGATCTATACTTTTTCCTTAATTTCCTATTATCACTATTATCGTTATTTATCTTTTTGGTTAATGAATTTACTGTTAAACGACTGTAGGTCGCTTGCTTTCTTTATCGTATATATTTTCGTTATATGTCATTTTTAATTAATGAATTTACTTACTGCCTGTAAGTGATCTCTTATCGTATATAGTGCCTTACGGTTTTATTTTATTAAGTTACTGAAATGCTGGATGGCTTTAAGTAATTTATTATCTTTGTCGGTTATTTAAGATTGACTTTCCTTATTACCGATACAGTATTACCTTAATTAGTAAATATCTTGCTAATGCTCTCGTAATTAGCTGATTTATTTGTGTATTACACTTACCATCCTTAACAATACGTTTTTACTGTAATTGGCTGTAAGTCTCGTGGCAGTAATTTGTTTCGCATAAATGCTATTTGCAACTATAGTTTTTCGCTTTAACACTGACATCGAACTGAGCTCAATTCGTTTTCCCTGTTAAATTACTTATAGGTCTTGATCACTGCTTTATAATAAAGTTTTTTAAGAGTTGTGTTGTGTTTAGTTTGTGATTAGTTTTGGCTTAATTTCACTCAGAGTTTCTACTACATTTGAACTATTTGACAGATTCTACATTGAAATTATCTTTCTCAAAAGTCCACGCACATGTGTGCTGCAAAGCTGAGTGTTAGCTAGGGAATTAGATTGCAGGTTAGGACCCTCTGAACTCTACGTACATGTGTGCTGTAAGGAACTGGCTGAACATCTTTGGTTTGAGGAACTGGTGGTTCGCTTGAGTATTTATGTAATAAAATTTGCTGGCCGTTGCTCGTTTAAGGTTCGTAATTGCTTGCGTTGATCACTTACTTAGTAGTTTATGTATTTTAGTAGTTCACAGTATCTCTATACATCAGGTAATTCAGAGATGTTCACCATTATCCAGTATTTGCTTGACTTATAGTAGCATTCCAAATGATGTTGATGTTTTAAATATTAGTTACAAGGGACATAAATAAATCACAATTGAATCAAGTTCTTTAGTAATAGGGTAGAGTAGTATTTGCATTTTATAAAAGGGTGATTTCTAAAGTACAATAAATAAATTGTTCTCATATAATTTAATTTTAAAATGTAAAATGTCTCAAAATTTGTGAGAACGCCTATCTATACAAAAATAAAGATTATGATAAAGCGTACAACAATAAAAAGTTCTTTTTATCTTTTTCATCAACGCTCTCTTGTTTGGCAAAAGAATTTTCATTAATTTTCCCATCCTCGGGAAAACATCTCAAAGAATTCCGAAATACCAAAATGCTAAAAATGTGTTTGGAAACTCGCGGAAGTTTTCTTTTGTTGTTAATTTTTCGTACATGACTGGTGGAATCCGGAAATTAATACGCGAGGAGGAAAATATAGAAATCTCTACGGCATCGTTTTGGAACGATTGACAAATCAAATCTTGTATTTAGTAAGGAAATGAAACGCATTCACTACTGACTGATATTAAAATGGCAAAAATCAGGTATTAGAGTTTTGACTTGATCATCAATCTCAAGTCACAGAAATAATAATTATTAATTTTTATATTGGTAGCTATTCAAATTAGAATTAATTTTTTTTTTAAATCGTGCTAGATTCGATCCAGCTCCATAGGTCACTGACTGCGAAAATAAATAAGCCCATACTTTGAAAATTAAAACTTGTGAATGCCCTTATTTCCGGCATTGACAAATAGTTGATTAATAACGAATCGCAGTATCAAATAACCCGCATAAACTTCTATAGAAATCGTGACGAAATCGAAATTTTTGATTTAATACTTAATTGGATGAATTGTTTACCGAATTTGTCTTGGATTGTTATTGAAAAAAAAAATAATATTTTGAGAGCAAATTGTGCATTCATTTAAATCACAATTTGAAAATCAAATCGTTCTATATTAAAAAATATTTTGCTGCATAGGACAATTGATTGAACTTTTGGACATGGCCTTTACACCATTTTTTGTCAACAGGGAAGATATAGAACAATTATATTTATATATTAGTCATTCAGCTCACGAAACATTAAAGTGAATGCTAAATTTGACTGATGACGTGCATATAATTTTTTATTTGAATGCCACACGAAAGCTGTCCTCTTGTTCGTTTGACGTGAAGAAGTAATTTAGTGAAGCATTTATGTCATCTCACTTCATTCCATTTACACTAGTCAAGACGAAAATTTTCCACGAAATGATTGCCTTTGGCCGTGAGTTCATATGCCTTGTTCACTTAGTCATAATATTTATAAGTGTGGATCGTGGAGTAGACAGTTGGGCGAAGGCCCCACTAAATTTTCTCTGAATATATCAATGATTTTCACGCATTGAATTAGACTAGTAAAATTTAGAAAAATACAACGTACCTTGACTTCAGCATACCAAAAACATCAAAGATCCTAATTAAACTATATATTTAAATCTTATGTGTGTTTTCAGATAAACGAGTACAATTGAACATTAATTAGGTCTCAACTTAATTGAAATTATGGTATCGTAATTAAAATAATAATAAAATTCTTTAAAATAAATATCACCTAAATTATAAGATCACCAACCCCTAATCAGAAGTTCCTAATCATTAATAATGCCCAGTTTCTTTGTTTTTAAATATTCTGCTAACAGGTAATTACAGAACGCCTTAAATAAAACTAATTAAATAAAGATTAATCCCCTAAACAAAAAATTAATTATTAATTAATCACATCGCAGCGATAATATCAGTGGACAAATAAACATTTTAAAAAGTATTAAATCAAATTAAATTAACCTATGAAGAAAATATATTCAATGAAGACATTCAGGGAAAATCGAAATGAGCTCAATTCGGCAACCTGCTTATGGACAAAAACCTAAAGTTATAGTTATGTAAGACTGCCATAAGGCTTACAGTAAATTACAGTATGGGCGTTATATTTAAGTAAATGTACGTAATACCGAAAAAGTAAATCAGATAATTACAATGATATAAGTGAGACATTTGCTAACCAAGATAATATCGTATACGGTAATGAAGAAATTCAGCATTAACTTATCAAATAACGGTAAGAAACGTGAAATAACCCAGCCCTATCCTACATATATTTTTTTGATTTTTAATATTTTTTCTTAAGCCTATTTTATTTTGCTACTTATGATTTAATTCTACATTGCCTAACTAAAGATATAAACAAATATAGTCCGAATTTAAATCATTGCCATGAATAAATCAGCTAAATGCATATAAGAGAGTCTGGCAGATTTTTGCGGGATCATGGAGAGTTTCATCACAGAGAAAATTGTGATTCGTGAACAACCTACTACGTATGGCTGATAGTCCGTGGTTTAACGATCCGCGATTCCGCGAGTATCTCTCTGACCTTATACATGTCTCTATGTGGCGTCTCGTGAACGCCGTACTACGTATGGCTGATGCAGGGGTCGCCATGTGAGTACAAGTACTTCAAAATCTAGCTGGACCTAGTGTCCGTAGAGCTGTGGAAAGTTGGGTCACGGAGAAAATTGTGATCCGTGAACGATGTACTACGTATGGCTGATGTAGGGATCACAAATTTCATATTCCGTGATTTAATTCGCCATAACTGTGTGGATATTCTCCTTGCTGTAAATATGGACGTGTGCTGTGTCACGTGAACGACGTACTCCCAACTAGCATTTATGGTGGCAGATACGTAACTGCGACTATCAAAGCCACCACAAAGTGGGCGGTGACCATCGGCGGCTACGTCGTATATTCGTAGCTGCTAAGTAACTGCGACCAAAATGGGGAAAGATTTTGAGTAGCCGGTTAGTGTCTTGGGTAGTTTTTGCCACTAAAAGAGTTACTATGATATGTTACTATAAAGTAGCCTACTGGTGAATGCGACTTATCTGTTACGAAGCTGCCTAGTCGCGGGTTCGTGGCAGCCAAGTGTTTGCCACCGACATGTGGAACTTTCGTTAAAATTAAACTTTATTCGCAGCGACCTCTTCATACAATTTCACACTTCATAAAAATAAATGTCATGATGGAAAATAATTATGGACGCCATTATTATTTTTTTTGTTATTTACCATGCGATTTTAACGCCTTTGTAGGTAAATTTCAAAACGCAATCGACTTTACTGAATAAAATAGTGGGTTTATATGACAAAATTTTCGAGCGCCTCTCAAAACGTTTCAAATTACTATATTATTTGCAATAGAAACTCATGTAGTAATAAAAAAAAGTTTATTAATTTGCTTGAAACTGGCGTGAAACTTTAAAATATTAGTCCACCATCAAAATCTAAGGAAAAAAAGCTTTAGTTTAGGTACATTTAGCTTGAAAACGCAAAATGTTTGAACCATTTGACTGTTCGTCTGAAAAGTCATGAAAAAAATATGGCCGTTTAATCCGAAAAATACTTTATAGTTCCATATGCTTCTACAAAGTACCGGGAGCAATAATATATTAGGCCAACCCTACACGTTTGAAACTTTAAAATCTTCGGATTGATAAAGTGACAATTGTAACTACCCAGAGGCGACTTTATAGAAACAATAACTTTATAGTGACCTAGGAAGGTAGCAGTAACCATTTTGCTACTTTCAATGCTACTATAAATTAGAAGTAACTAGGTGTCGTGGCCGCGACTATTACGGAACTTAAATTGTTACTATAAAGTAACAAAAACTTAATGGAGGCATTATGGTAGCACTTGTTAGTGACCGCTACTTCAAAAAGTTAGTATAAAGTTTTTGGTCTTTCATGGTATCATATTCGAAGATTCGGGTAGTTCCAGCTACTTCTTTAAATTACATGTTTGCCACTTGGAATCAGGGTGTTTATTTTCCACTTTTATGGTAGGTAGGCACTAACCGGTCACTCTCGAAATATACTTCAAAGTGACTATTCCTTATAAAGTAACATTTTAAGTGGCAGGGTGGGTCTGGGAACTATACTTTAGGGGCAGTGACATTTTAAAAAGGACTGGGAACTATATTTGCTAGTTGGGCTACGTATGGCTGATGCAGGTAATACAGGGCGTGCTCATATATCTACAGGTAGAATTAGTTGAGAGCTCAAAGCTTAGCCAATATCACGATCTAAACTTCACAAGTTAAAAATGCCGCGATCCACACGAAGTCATCCAACAATCCAAGGTGAAGGAGAATTGGACACAAACAACGTTTCCATGTGTACTATTCCAGGTGAGAACCGATTCTATTACGCAGAATTTATACTTTTATTATTTTAACTTTACCTAACTCTATATTCTGGGGGCACGTATATAAGGGCTCGATCCTATTTTCTTGTCCCAAAGGGCAGGCAAAATTTCGGCTAGACTCAGGGAGGACCGTAAATCATTAAAATCTCTTCAAATAAGGCATGGCTCTAATTTGTGCGTTATATAATCCATATGTTCAAGTCTAAATGAAATCAAAATTCACGCAGTAGGGAATATAATTAACCCATAAAACTAACGGATTACTGACAAAAATAAAACAGACTTATCTTTCAATTACCTCGAGGGCCAGCTAATAGACTAAAGTTGTAAATCTTTTGCCAAGAAGACATCTGACACGGGAAATACTGTTAGATGCAATACGTTGTAGACACAACGGCGACAGTTATAATATGACTTTTTACGAAAAGAACACCACAGCTGATTTTAAGCAAGTCTATATGCTAGATTTATTTATTTATCTTAGAATTCATCAGGGATTTACCCTAAAATGTTTTTTTTTGTGTAAAGGAGCGCAACGGATTACTGACAAAAATAAAGGAGACTAATAGACTAAAGTTGTAAATCTCTTTCAGGCAATATTGTTACCTATTGTTGTATTTAGTGTCTGGAAAATATTAACATTATCTCGATTGACTTTATATGGCCAATCCACTATAACGATACACTTCAGGTAAAAAGAAAAAAAAAGAAAAAAAGGTATACAAATTAAAAGACAGAGCCCGTTGTGCTCCCCTTGTCGCAGAAAAGAATGACTGCATTTCCTGTGAGATATCAGTTATCGTCCGCGTACCGAAAATACACATTTGTAGCAGTAGAGACTCCATGATTTTAAATACAAGACTGGGCCCGTTGAGCACCCCTTGTCGCAGAAAAAATATTGGGCTGGTCCCGTTGCGACCCCCCACACTGCCAGATCCTTTTAAAGTAAGTAGCTCGCAACTCGACCCGTTGCAATGGTTGTGTGCCAAAAAGACGAGATACCAGCTACAATCGCGTAACTTTACCAAACACGGGTGTTGTTAAGCTCAGAATATCTGACATAAAATCAGCAAAGTTAAACATCACTAATGTCATTGTCTGTTTCCGTTAATGGGTAGTACGTGCATGCTTAGTTTGAGTAGTTGGCTTAGTTGGGTTACTTTGGGTTAATCCCTGCATTGTTCTGTGTCATTTTATTGTTGAATCTGTAATTTTGCGATTACATTTCTTGCTGTGTTCTTAACATCATATATTTATTTATTCATTTATTGTAACTGCTGCATTTTATTTTTCCACTGTCTTGTTTTAATTTCTGCAAATTTATTTGAGAGACCTATCGTCGGCTATTTATCTTAGGTTAATTTTTGCTAGCTTTACTTTTTATTGTTTATTGCTTTGACATATCAGTGCTTGACATAATAAGATCTTTTTGTCTCACCTTGTCCTAGTTAATCTTTGTCTAGGGCAAACTTGTCCACTGTGCTTTACGAATGTTGTAGTTACGTGTTCTATTCTACGTTAGTAAAATTCACCTGCGAGTGAGATGACATATTTTAATTATGTGGCAAATAGATTAGTTGTTTGGCATCTAATGACTTTTATTTCTAGCATTAGGAAGGCAGTCTATTTTCAGGGCGCATTTAAATGGGATGTGGCCCATCAAATCCCACCGTCCTCCCCCAGACTGGAGAACACCAAAGTACAAAGTCTGGAACTGATCACTGGGGAGTGACCCAACAAACCCCATTTTTACCCCTGTCAGACTAGGGACCACCAAAGGAAAGAGTCTGAGGCCGATGCATCCAGTGGAAGCGGCCCTAGGTGGTAGATGCATACGCCTACTCGCATCGTCCGGTGAAAGACCACCACACCAGAACTGGGAAGCGCTAAGTGGTTTTCCCGAATCACGTTCCGTTTCCGCGCTGGTGGTTCCGGATTCCACAGTAGGAATATAATAATATGGACATGATGGTGCTTCCAGGATCAAAATATACCGGAGGTAAACTCCCCGGCCATTGGGATCTCCGGGCGCTGGGTGGCCCTGGGAGCCCTTCATTCCGCATTTCACAGACAGCAAAGATACCGAACCAATTTAGAATTGATTTCTGCAACATAAGAGGCCTAAATACAAACATAAACTCGGTACACCAACATCTACAAGCAAATAGACCACACATACTAGCCCTTACAGAAACACAAGTATGTTCTACAACAACAACAGTGAACTACCCCTATCCTGGTTACGACTTACATACCCGATTTAGACATAAGTTCGGAATATGCCTTTTTGTCCGAAGCGACCTTTCATGTCACCGCGAGGAAACACTCGAACCGAACAACCTTGACGTCATGTGGCTCAAGTTCACCACAAAGGGATTAACCAAGTTTATATGTTGTCTCTATCGCCCTCCGAGCGATAGAGCCTACCAAAGCTTTTTTTCAACACTAGCTACCACTTTTGACTCAATACAGGTTGATCACCCCAGTTCAGAAATAATCGTTCTGGGAGACTTCAATGCCCACAACACCAACTGGCTCAAACATCACAACAAGACCGACAACGAAGGTAGAGAGGCTGAAGCATTCGCCATCAACTCAAATTGTAGACGAACCAACTCGAATCTCAGAGAGGGGCGAATTCGCCGCCCTCCTGGATCTTTTTCTAACCACCAATCCTGACCAGTACACAGTTACAGTTGGTCCGCCATTAGGTACTTCCGACCACAAACTTATTACAACGGTTTGTGAATT
>MU182369.1:286471-320009 GCA_016904865.1 Pissodes strobi | reverse complement strand
TAAAATGATATTTATGATGCGCCTACTTTTTTAAAGGTTGCTATAGAAACATTTGATCTACCTTTTTTACCTAGATATTTACCTGCCGTTTAAATTACTCAAAAATATGTCAAAATGAAGGAACATATTTAAAAATAACATTGCTTTATTCTAAACAGTAACTACGTAACTCAAAAAAACTAAAATATTTTTGAGAATATGATGCATTCGTAATAAAAAATGGCGTATGATATACGTGTATAAGAGGCCTTTAAAGCCCTTGCGACTTACAAAACACTCCACTGCGCGTCGTGTTTTGAAATATGTCGCGCGTGCTTTAAAGGCCCTCTTATACACTTATATCATAATATACTATTACAGAATGCCGTAAATGTTTCCAAGAAATATTTGCTTAATAAGTTAAGAGGAATAATACTGATTGATATACTGCTATAGCGCGCTAAAGGCAAGAAGTCAGTCTAACAGAAAAGTGCTACCTACTTATCCTTTCATCTTGTATATTAACAATAATTTTTTTGACTTCCCTGGTACGTATTTGACATTTTGTTCTTTATTGTTTATTTATTTTCGTGAAGTATAGTATTAATAAAAAATTCGTTGAGGGGAAATATGTATGTTTTCTATTGGTAGCGTTGTTGACGGTTGTTGCAACTTTTTTGACGCACTCTGTACAGGGTGGCTCGAATTCGTGTCTATGTATGGGGAACTCGAAAACCGTAAGAGATACAGTGTCGGTCAAATTAAGGCAAAATTGCGCATTTAAGTGCCTAACAATAAGCCGTTTAGAAAGTTTTAAAATTCCGAGTATTTACGGAGATATCCGGAAAAAACCGAAATTTTGAAAAATCGTTTTATTTTTTTCCTGGGCTTATTTAAAAACGGATTTCAAATCTAATTGCACTTTTGCATTGCCACTTTTTCCGCTCTATCCAATGATGATATCCAGATTTTTGCATTAAGTGGAAAATTGGAGCCCGTATTAAAAATTAAAAATAGTAAAATTATTTTTTACGAGAATATGGCCTTGAACTATTACTCAAACAAGTTGCTTAGTGCATTTTATTTATAAGCAAAATTCCAATAGGTGTTTTTCCATCAAAGTTCCTATAGTATCGCGTAGTATGATTATAAATTTTTGATGTTCTCTATTAAATAAATTTTTTAATTGGATAAAAGTTGGGAATATTTTATCTTTGCAGTAAGCAACTTGTTTGAGTAATAGTTCATGGCCATATTCTCGTAAGAAATAATTTTACTATTTTTTATTTTTAGTACGCTCCAATTTTCCACTTAATACAAAAAACAAAATAAAATATTTTTATAGTATAAAAATTTTAAAAGTACCTACCTTAAATTATTTCAAATTGCGCCAAAGCAAAATATATAATTAAAAAAATAATAATAAAAATAAGAAAAAAATTAAAAAAAAAAATAAAAAAATAAGTAAAAACACATAGTCATATTAATAACGCCAATACCATCTGAAAAACGATAAAAAAAATTAAAGTTCGTATTTAAAAAAAGAAAGTTGATGATGATCCCTTGAAGACAAAACGTCTGATTTCAAACTGGATACCATTATTAGATAGAGCGGAAAAAGTGGCAATGCAAAAGTGCAATTCAATTTGAAATCCGTTTTTAAATAAGCCCAGGAAAAAAATAAAACGAATTTTCAAAATTTCGGTTTTTTCCGGATATCTCCGGAAATACTCGCAATTTGAAAACTTTCTAAACGGCATATTGCTAGGCACCTAAATGCGCAATTTTGCCCTAATTTGACCGACACTGTATCTCTTACAGTTTTCGAGTTCCCCATACATAGACACGAATTCGAGCCACCCTGTACATTAAAAATTACTTTTTTGACTTACCTGGTATATATACATTTTTAGATATGTTCTAATTAATATCATTTGTGCCGGTACTATTAACAATTATTATTTGAAGGAAAAGGTAGCTATTAGTATTTTGCTTCATTTTTGTTACGCCCTGTACAATGTGAATGGCTGTTTTGATGTCCGTGGTATATGTGTTCAATATTTTAAGCATAATTATGGTAATTTCGAAACATATAAGTGACAACAAAACTGCATTTACAATTTGTGGTATCCTCTCAATACCAAGCCCTATCTATTATTTTACCTCATACCCCAAAATGAGATTTGGCAGACGATATCTCGAAAACCGCTCGAACGATTTCGTTGGTACAATGATAATTTTTGATCGGGACCTCGAAAGCAACATCATATCAAAATTTCAGCCAATTTGACCGGAACCACTTTTCCATAAGCTCCCTGCGGGGTCCTTTCATAGTCCGTGCTTTAACGATCCGCGAGTATCTCTCTAACGTTATACAAGTCTCTATTTGGCGTCTCGTGAACGACGTACTACGTATGGCTGATGCAGGGGTCGCCATGTGAGTACAAGTACTTCAAAATCTAGCTGGGACTAGTATCTGTAGAGCTGTGGAAAGTTTGGTCACGTAGAAAATTGTGATCCGTGAACGACGTACTACGTATGGCTGATGTAGGGATTACAAATTTCATATTCCGTGGTTTAATTCGCCATGACTCTGCGGATATTCTCCTTGCTGTAAATATGGACGTGTGCTGTGTCACGTGAACGACGTAGTACGTATGGCTGATGCAGGTAATACAGGGCGTGCTCATATATCTACAGGTAGAATTAGTTGAGAGCTCAAAGCTTAGCCAATATCACGATCTAAACTTCACAAGTTAAAAATGCCGCGATCCACATGAAGTCATCCAACAATCCAAGGTGAAGGAGAATTGGACACAAACAACGTTTCCATGTGTACTATTCCAGGTGAGAACCGATTCTATTACGCAGAATTTATACTTTCATTATTTTAACTTTACCTAACTCTATATTCTGGGGGCACGTACATAAGGGCTCGATCCTATTTTCTTGTCCCAAAGGGCAGGCAAAATTTCGGCTAGACTCAGGGAGGAACGTAAATCATTAAAATCTCTTCAAATAAGGCATGGCTCTAATTTGTGTGATATATAATCAAGATGTAAAGATTTCAAGTCTAAATGAAATCAATATTCACGCAGTAGGGAATTTAATTAACTCATAAAACTAACGGATTACTGGCAAAAATTAAACAGACTTATCTTTCGATTACCTCGAGGGACAGCTAATAGACTAAAGTTGTAAATCTTTTGCCAAGAAGACATCTGACACTGGAAATACTGTTAGATTCAATAAGTTGTAGACACAACGGCGACAGTTATAATATGGCTTTTTACGAAGAGAACACCACAGCTGATTTAAAGCAAGTGTATAGGCTAGATTTATTTATTTAACTTAGAATTCATCAGGGATTTACCCTAAAATGTTTTCTGGTTTATATCAAATTGATCGGGTTAAGGTGAAACAAAATAATATGTAAAACTAAGTAAAACTTGCCATACAAAATAAAGGAGCGCAAAGGATTACTGACAAAAATAAAACAGACTTAGCTTTCTATTACCTCGAGGGCCAGCTAATAGACTAATGTTGTAAATCTCTTTCAGGCAATATTTTTACCTATTGTTGACGTGTGTTGTATTTTGTGTCTGGATAATATTAAAATTATTTCGATTGGCTTTATATGGCCAATCCACGATAACGATACACTTCAGGTAAAAGAAAGGTAAAAAAGGTATATAAATTAAAAGACAGAGCCCGTTGTGCTCCGCTTGTCGCAAAAAAGAATGACTGCATTTCCTGTGAGATATCAGTTATCGTCCGCGTGCCGAAAAGACACATTTGTAGCACTAGAGACTCCAGGATCTTTAAATACAAGACTGAGCCCTTTGAGCTCCCCTTGTCGCAGAAAAAATATTGGGCTGGTCCCGTTGCGACCCCCCACACTGCCAGATCCTTTTAGAGCAAGTAGCTCGCATATCGACCCGTTGCGTTGGTTGTATGCGAAAAAGATGAGTTATACCAGCTACAATCGCGTAACTTTACCAAACACGAGTGTTATTGAGCCCAGAATATCTGACATAAAATCAGCAAAGTTAAACATCGCTAATGTCATTGTCTGTTGTCAGGGTAGTACGTTCATGCTTAATTTGAGTAGTTGCATTATTTGGGTTAGTTTGGGTTAGTCCCTGCATTGTTCTGTCTCATTTTATTGTTGAATCTGTAATTTTACGGTTACATTTCTTGCTGTGTTCTTGACATCGTATATTTATTTATTCATTTATTGTAACTGCTGCATTTTATTTTTCCACTGTCTTGTTTTAATTTCTGCAAATTTATGTGAGAGACCTATCGTCGGCTATTTATCTTAGGTTAATTTTTGCTAGTTTTACTTTTTAGGTCATACGGAAGATGGAATTCACTGGCAGGGGTTCCTCACTTATACGGTCAATTTGCTATCCGTTGGCGTCAAATAGTATTTATCTGCGCCATGTGAAGCTGCACGTCACTCCATGTGGAGCAACATCAGTGCGACAAAAGGGGCCTCAACTGGTAGGAATCAGTCTTGAGAAATTCTCTCGGCTAACGAAAGACCAGGCGAGGGATGGACCCTAGTTTAATTAAAAATAATTTTAACTCTCTAATATAGAAACACAAAGATATAATATACATTTTGAAAAGGGTAACTTCACTTTACATACAATACTTAAGACGATATTGCCGATAATACGTCAAAATATTAATGTCAGGGGCTTACCACTATATCTCATGATAAATTATTAACAATACTGAACATGAGGATTAAAACTACAACGATAATGTCTCGATTTCGAAAAGTTGTATTTTCTCTTCCTACATGTTCATCACTCAAAAGGGAAGACCACCCGTACCGGCGATACTGGTTGGGTACGTTCCCAGATATTTCAAAGTATGAAATAATTAATGTTTTAAATTTTAAGATGTAAAATCTAAGTTCAAAATAGATCTGTTAAGTGCTAATGTAAGGTAAAAATAATATCAACCACATAAATCTACCAGTGAAAGGGAAGGAACTATATTTCTGGGTTTGGTAGCGTTTACAACTCTATAGCCGGTTGAACGTGGGAACGACCCGGAGTTGACCCGGAATCTGGATAGTCTGGAACACCGCAGACATGTTGCTGAGATGTCTCTGTTTTACAGATACTTTCACGGCAGATGTTCCCAGAATTTGGCCCACCTCATCCCGCCCCTGGCAACTCCTGTCAGACAGTCACGACAGACGGCAAGAGCGCACCAGTTCGTCGTACAACTAGAAACACCTAGAACATCGGTTTACAAGAACTCCTTTGTCTGGCGCACTGCATCACTGTGGAATTCACTCCCAGGACATCTGTTTCCCACTAATTACAGCCTACAACTATTCAAGAGCCGTGTCAATCAACATCTTCGCACACACACCGCTCGGCGAGCGCCATAGGATCTGCCTTTAGTGTGTGTGCCTCTGCCATAAAAAAAATAAAAATAAAAATAAAAATATGCTGACGATCGTGGGAAAATTCTGATTTTCGTCCCCGTGCAGCTTCTGAGAATGTGGGGTCGTTGTGGTTTTGTTGCTTGTACAAGTTCTTTGATCTTTGTGGCCACTATAGGTTATTCTTAATTGATAGTTTCCGTTTTACCTGTATATTTTAAAAATATTGCTGACATCATCGACTTCGCTATTTAAAGCTAAATATGGTCCGAAACTAAAAGAAATATACTGCATTCTATTCGGGTAGTATAGTGGCAAAATAATGTGCTTTTTTTAATTATCTGATGGAGATCGATTCCAAAGCTTTGCTTTGCTGGCTACAATACCTTTAGTTGAGGCATCGGCGGCTCTTGTTTCTAAATTTTTGAATGTCAAAAACTTTTCGGGGAGAAACATTGGAAGGTTTTCAGACGGCTTGGGGTCGTGCTCCTGGAACGATGTAATTAACAGTGCTGCACCCTTTAAAGAAAAATTTAAACTTTTCTATGATAGAATAACTCATCATTTCAAATTGGCTTTTCCATACAAAAGAGTTACCAAAAAACGAAAAGAATTTATCACGCCAGCAGAGTATCTTGTAAAAATAAGCGTTGTCTATCCTACCTAGCAAAATTTACTGAAAACAGATATTTTTTATCATATGTCAGGAAATATAAATTTATCCTAAAAAGAGTCATAATAGCGGCAAAGAACAAATTCTACTCTAATGAAGTAATAAATTCTCGGAATTCTAACCGCAGGACTTGGTTAGTTATAAATAAAATTGCTGGCCGTAATATCAAACCTAATAAATCTTTGGAGGTTAAAGTTGATAACTGCGTGCTATCTGAGCCTGGTGCTATTGCTGGAACTCTCAATGATTTTTATGTCAGCCTGGCTGAAAAAACAACTAAGAATTTAACATCTAAAAATTCTTATCAGGAAATAGTCCCATTGATAACTTTTTTCTTGCACCTGTTACTCCAAGGCTTAAAAAAGAAGACATCTTCTGGAATAGATGAGGTAACTCCGGGGATTCTCGAGAGGGTGCCGTTAAAGTCGTATTGGTTCTAGCACATCTGGTAAACTGTTCATTTTCTGAGGGAATTTTTCCTGAAGAACTTAAGTCATCAGCAGTCATTCCCATACACAAGGGTGGAAACGATTATTGCCCCGTCAGCTTTAGACCCATATCCCTTTGTCTGTTTTCTCGAAGTTTTTGGAAACCTTGGCTAAGACTCGCTTTGTTCAGTTTCTAAACAAGAACAACATAAAAACTCCTCTACAGTTTGGTTTTAGGGGTAATACTAGCACTGGGGATGCAATTTATCGGCTGTTGGAATACGTGTATGACAGAATTAATGACAAAGCAATAATAGTGGCAGTATATTGCGACCTTGCAAAGGCCTTCGATTGTGTTAATCATCCCATACTGCTTGATAAATTGTATTTTTATGGGTGCAGAGGCATCACATGGAACTGGTTTGCTTCATATTTAGGAGGCAGGCGACAGTGCGTTCGTGTGAGGGGCAATGGTGGTGTTGTGTCATCTGAATTTAAATACTGTAAGCATGGGGTACCACAGGGCTCGGTATTGGGTCCCCTGCTTTTCATTTTATACATTAATGACTTGGCAGCTCTCAATCTCAGAGGTAAGCTTACGCTTTTTGCGGATGACACTTCAATCTGTTGGTCTGGGCATGATTCAGTTGTCTTGGAAGATAATATAAACGATGATCTACTTACATTGAAACGTTGGTTTGATCTAAACAAACTGGCTTTAAACACCTCAAAAACGAAGTACTTGGTTTTTCCCAACGACTTTTCTCCCAGAATGGCTGTGAATATTGATGGTGCAGATGTTCAGAGGATAGGTGAATATAAGTTCCTGGGACTAGTGATTGATCAACATCTAAAAGGGGAACTGCATATCAATAAGGTGGCCAAATCTTTATCATCAGCTATTTTTGCAATTAGATTGGTGGCCCAGGAGCTTAACAACCCTATTATAGCCATGGAGGTGTACCATGCACTTTTTGAATCCCATGGAGTATATGGGGTAATCTTTTATGGGTATTGTGCAGCCTCCAGGTTAAATGTTCTATTTCTCTTGCAGAAAAGAGCCATAAGAGTCCTATCTGGTGCTGATTATCGCGAACATTGTAAGCCCTTTTTTCAGCATATAAAAATTTTTACAGTTTATGATTGGATTCTTTTCGAAACATTCTGCTATTGTCATTCTGGTGACTTCGAGATAAGGGGTAACATTCATTCTTATCACACAGGGTCTAGGCAACATCTTCAACTTCCCCAATTCCGTAGCACCCTGACTAGAGTTACGGTCTTTCATTATGGCAAATTGTTGTATAACTTAATACCTTTACAAATTAGAAATTTGAGCACACAAAAATTCAAGCAAACAGTAAAAAAGATATTATTGAAATCTGCAAATTATTCATTTTCAGAGTTTTTGAATGACTCTTTACCCCTGATGCAAGAACTTTATGTGGAAAGTTCATAATGTTGAAATGGATGGTTGGCGTTGGGTTAAGAGTTGGATAATTAGTGTTGTTGAGTTAATGGCAATGCAATGGCTGTGCTGTGTGTATTGGTTAGGACATAGGATTGTTAAACGTGTATTGGTTAGGACATAGGATTGTAAATAGCTTTAATTTTAAGACTCTGTAACTTGTACAGCTATATACTTTTCAATAAACTTTTGACTTTGACTGGTCCTCATAGTCAATTGAGGACCAGGAGATTGTAAGAGAAATTTATTAACCATAAGTCTATCGAAAAACTTGAAAGTAAATATTTAATGGCTGTATTTGCAGATAAATTACATCAGCGAATAAATATAAAATTACTTTCTATTGGCAGCACCAGTTCCGAAGTAATGTAGCACCTAAATACTAAATTATATTATTTGTAATAACCAAAAGTCTTCAAGGCTTGTGGGAATTAAACATATGACCTCGCGAATGCTTCATAAATTAAATAACATGTAACGTTGTAAATGTTACAAAATACAGTAATGCGATTTTCTCCATTTACTGGTCGATTTGTGTCATCCCCATGCTCGCTACCTTACTTCTCGCGACCTTAATTCCGGTGTTACGAGCAGCTCGAAGAACGAATCCGTTTTCAGCGCCACTTGTGAAATGTGGTATGTATTCCTTTTTGAGAGTTATTTCAGAGTCGATCTTGGTCGATTTTCTGAACAAAAAGAAATGTGCTCGTAGGCATTAAAATTTACCATAGGGCTAGTTCTAAAGTCATTTTGTAAATAAAACAAAAAGCTTCAGCATTATATGAATATTTTAATAAGTTACTTTACTTGAAAATAACTAGAAGCTCATAAATACACAAAATATAAACACTGAATAATTGTACGTAGTCAGTGCTACGGTATGAGCAATATCAGTCGCGGCAAATTTCGATCTTGAAAAATATGACATAAGTAAAACTCTTAAAATCTAAAGCATGCATAAACAGTTGTAATACTATACTAATATATGGTTATAAACATAACCTTGAAGCTATGTACAGTTAAATGTCTCAATCAATCAAATCAAATCAAATCAAATCTTTATTGCCATTATTGGTTACGGAACATTGATTGGGTCGTCAATATCTTTACTTAACCTTAGAGAACTAAACTTTAAAGAAAGAGAAATATTACTATACTAGGATTTAAAAAAACAAACAAACAAACAAAGTCAAGATATAAAATTTACAATTTAAAATTCATAACACAATTGTTCAAAAGAAAACACACACATATAAAACGACCATTACTAAATGTTAGCAGTAAGCACAGTCCATCCCTCCCGCAGTGGCCCAACGGTGCACAAGAAATTCATGAGTACCATAAAATGGATGTGAACTAAAGAACTTTTTCATAGTTTGCTTAAATTTTGCGTAGGGTCTAGTGTCTTTCATGCTTGGTGGAAGACAGTTAAATACCTTTATACCCATGTAGTAGAGTCCTCTCTCATACAAAGTTGTTGCATGTTTGGGCACTCTTAGGTTAGCCCCGTACCTTGTTACAACACCACTACCACCCATTGCACTATTACTCACAAATGTATCCCTATGCTGATATATGTAACAACACATACTATACAAGTACACTGAATAAACTTTCATGATCTTAAGTTTATTAAATAGTGGTACACAGCTGTCCAGGAAGCCAGCTTTACACATCGTTCTTATAATGCGCTTCTGCAATACAAAAATACGGGACATCACCTGGTTTTGGGCTCCCCAAAATAAAACACCATACAGCAGGCGGGAATGGACAAATGCATAATAGAATGATAGCAGGGAATCATGGTTAACAATATCCCTTAGTTTATAAATACCATAGTTTGCCGATGGAAGTTTCTTACATGTTGCCTCACAATGCTCAAGCCAGTTTAGGTTATTATTTAGTTGAACCCCGAGAAATTTTAGAGTTTCTACCTGTTTTATGGGTTGATTATTTATATGAATTACATATTGTCCGTTGATTATTTTATTTTTGTTTCTAAATTCGATAAAATGTGTTTTATCTGTGTTTAATAACAGCATGTTCTTTTTACACCAGTCATGCATTCGTGCAGCAGTCAGATTGGCTATCTAATAAGCCAGATTCGACTCCCTACAAGATATCACAACAGAGGTATCATCGGCAAACTGTACAACCGACACATTCTCACCACTCACACCAACATTCAAGTCGTTACAAAATATAAGAAACAGAAGAGGCGAAAGCAGAGACCCCTGAGGTGCTCCTGTGGATATAGAGTCAAACGAGGACTGATAGGAATGGTTAGCCAAACTGCCCTTCCATCCCTTAATGTGTACTGTTTGAATGCGATCTTGTAAGAACGATTTGATCCAGTTCAGACTAACACCCCTGACACCTACCCTTTCAAGCTTTTCAAATAAGATGTTATGATGCATTAAGTCAAAAGCTTTGCTTAAATCGAAGTAAATGCTAATTGTTGTATTGCTGACATCAAGGGAATTCATTATGGCTAATATATGTTCAAAAAGGGCTGTCTGAGTGGATCGATTTCGTAAAAAACCATGTTGCGTAGTACTGAAAAATGAAAAGGTATATAGGAAGTTTAGCAGTCTATTGTAGAATGCTCTTTCAAAGACTTTTGAAAACGCAGATGGGATGGCAATTGGTCTATAATTCTCCAAATGGCTCTTATCGCCCTTTTTATGCAAAGGTATGACTCTACTCTTTTTCAGATTTGTAGGGAAGAGTCCTTCAAGAAATGACTTGCTGATTATGAATGAAAGTGGTTTGCATATTAAAAGTGATATATTTTTTAAGAGGCTACATGGGATTTCATCTAGCCCTGCTGACTTTTTGAGCATGTGGTATTGATTATATCCAAAATCTCCCTCTCATCCACACTAGTCAGAAAGAATGATCCTTCGTTAATAGAATTCAGCTCATGCTGGTTCTCCACTTCATCCCCTTTGACCATCGGCAGTTCGCCAAAGTAGTCGCTAAACAGACCACAAATTTTGTCAGCATCAGTGATAGTCTCCCCATTCCTTTCTATCTCAAAATGATGAGCATTGTTAATCTTATTAGTTTCCTGTTTCAGGATGTCCCACGCACACTTACTGGGATTATTTGAGGTTGCCATTTTTTTATCATAGAACTTTTTTTTTCTTTCAATCAACATTTTCCTATAATCTGCCAATTTATTTTTATAAAGAGTGTTAATTTGTTCGCTGTTATCATGACACTTTAGCCAGTATAGGTTTTGTACTTCCTGAGACAGCTGTGTAATGTCATGGTTGTACCATTTTTTCCTATCATACTTGCTAGATTTTGATTTTTTTCGGAAAGGCTTTGTTAAAATAATACATAAACGTGTCAGAAAATGCAGAAAATGCTAGGTTTGCATCATTATTGTTGTTGACTATATCTTCCCAGCTTTCACTCATGAGAAGAGATATGAAGTATCTTTTGTTTTCCTCTGAAAATGATCTAGATATTGTAGATCCATCTGTGGCTTTGACATTATCACCTTCACTAACCAATCTAAACTCAATACCCAAATGATCTGATAATCCAGTGTTAAAAACGTTAATTTTAAACTGACCATCAAAGTTTATGAACAGGTTGTCTATCACTGATGCTGAATTACGGCTATATCTAGTTGGGTCCGAATTCAACGCCCTAAAGTTATACGAGCCCAATATGTCAGTCAACCTCATTTTGTTTACATCGTTACAGCCCCAGTCAACATTAAAATCTCCCGATACAATTACATTTGCGGAAGTTCCGTTAAGATATTGCAGTATATTTTCCAATTTGGTCATAAATATGTCCAAACAGGCTCCAGGGGAACGATATACACTAATAATAAAATATTTTTTATTGTTTACTGTAAATTTACCAACACAGTGTTCAAAATGCTGTTCTATATTACTGACCTTGGTGTCGACTGACATTAATTTAAAGTTTTTACCATGTAACAACATTGTGCCCCCGCCGCGCATAGACTCCCGGCTGGAACTAGCACACTTATAAAAATTTTCCAGCTTATAGACCTTCATTTCATCAGTTGTCAACCAGTGTTCACAGATTGATACTATATCATATTGATTTTGGTTGACAAGTTGCTCGAGTTCTAGGTGCTTTGATCGAGCGCTCTGCATATTCAACTGTAGTAGGCTAATTGTACCTGTTGAGGTTACCCCTCCTTGGCGGATATCTTTGGTTCCAGGATTGATACTTGTTTTGGTACTTGTTCCCTCCGCTTCCTGTTCGTGTACCTCGAAAAAGATAGTTTCTTACCTCGATACCTCTTGGCCAGACGGCTGGATTTAGGAGTTCCTGTTTTTGGTCGACGTCAATTCCAAGTTTAAATGAATTAAATAGGTTGTGCTTGTTTGGAATCAAATCACAAATAAATTCACGATCTGGATACCTATTTGACAGGTATTCAGATAGATCTTTTGCCATATATGTTGTTCTATATTTGGAGACAAACAGCCAGCATTTCTGCTTTGCTGCTGCGTTTGGCTCCATTTCGTTGGTACCTATTATCTTCGAGCTGTTACGGGACTCCGTTCCCATGCCTATTTCAGCAGCCATTATTCTGGCCTGATTAGCATCTTCAACGGCTTTAGAGACTTGTGTGAGGGTAATTCCAGTTTCACGTGTGGTGTTTTTTTTTCTTTTTCTGCGAAACCTCATCACTCTGAGGCATGTGAAATGGCTTCGAAGTCTGTTGAGGGCGGGAGGGGGAATGTTGCATCTGCCGTGCAGCAACGGGGGCCTCAGGACGAATCGTTCTAGTATCGTTGGTCTTATTTATTTGCTGCTTTAGACTATGATGAGTGCCATCTGGTTTGCTGGCTGCCGATACGGCTGATACCATTGCAGCAGGAACCGATGGCGGCGGGGCAGGAGTTATGTTGCTCTCTGGAAGAACTCTATCTTTCCCTTTCCTTCTCGAACCAGACTTGCCGGAATTTGAGCTCTGCAGGGTTGTCGAGTGATTTTCAGGTAAACTCTCCCCCTTACCAGAGACATTAAGTATACTTTCTAGGTTACATTTTATTGGGGCCAGATGAAATTCTAGGGTTTCATGTAGGATTTTTTCCATTATTTTTGATATTAGTATTTCTGAAAATTGGGATAGATTTTTATTAGCTTGCTGCGATTCCTTCAAAATGCAATTTTCTTCAAGAGCTATTTTTAATTTGTCAATTTCTAAGTTAAGCTTTTTTATATCGCATACAGATTTCTCGTTTTCTTTCTCTAGCGCTTCAATTGAGACTATCATGCTTTTATTTAGGGATGTTAGGTCGACAATTTCCCTGGATAATTTGTCATTAATTTTTGCTGCTGTTAAATTTTCATTCAAAAGTTTCCCATTGCATATCTCCATTTCCTTTTTTTCATCCTGAAGTTCCTTGATCCAGTTATTTAGTTTGTTAATCTGTGATGTATATTTGTGCTCGGCCTCTGTAACGTCCTCCTCAAATATTTGGCTATTGCGTTTTATTCTTGTTATATGATTATCTCTTTCCTTAACAGCTTCATGTAAATTCTCGATTTCAACTTTAAATTGTTCGTCCTTTTCTTCATCTTCAGCTGCCTTTCTTTTACATGTGTCTGAGCAGTAGATTTTGTAACCTCCGATCTTCCGCGCTTCATGGACACGTTCTAGGCAGCTAGCGTGGAAAATTCCGTGGCAGACGACACAACAAAAGTTTGCGAATTCTTTATTTTTGCAGCATTTAAAACTTTTAATCATTTTGATCAAAAGCCGTGCCGTATACAAAGCACAAAGCACCGAAGATCCCAGCTGAGATTGCCCAAACTTTTAGGAAAGAAGAAGAATACAGGAGTACACTATAACCTCAATTACGATTGTCAAATTCTCCCGCTTAAATTTTTTGGTGATGACTTTCTGCGATTTTTCGGGCATTTAGGGTACCCAGGACAACACCCCCAATTCCACACGAAGCATACACCTCTAGAAGACGACACGAACAAAAAACGGTTATTTATATCACAAACTATCACCACTTTACTGTCTTATCCAACATATGAACCACAACACGTCAACGTCACACTGTTGATAGTTCCTGCGGAACAGCTACTTATCAACTTTGTTAGCTGATTTAGCTTTGATATGAAATATAATAATATACAAGCAATAATAACAGGATTAATATTACCTTAAAATCCACCTAAAAGCTAATATGTACACTATGAACACCATTGACGAGAAACGTTCAATGTTCAGGAGGTTATCTTCTAACACTGGGGGAAAGTCACTTTGAAAAACACTTGCTAGATCTATGGCTAGCTTCTATTTACAATGTAGTTCAATTGCTTGCAAACAAGAATGACTGGAATGTAGTGGTTTGACTCTGGTATGCAGTTAGTGCATATGGCATGACATGAATGCCTTGTGAATGCGGCTTATTGGTACACGCATGAATGATTAGTAAATATGCTTTACTGGTAGCATAAGTAAGCTGAGATCCGCTTAGGGGATACAGCCATGTGATAACTTGAGTAAATTGGCAGACTAGTGCCGTTTAATCCTTATATGAGAATAAGGCATGACTATAGCAAACCAGTGGTATACTGGTGATATAGAATGTCCCATGGGCAGGGCCATTGGGGACTGTACTGCGCATGGTACAGCCTTTGAGAATTAGAGATCAGTGGGTCTCCATAATGGCAGTCAAGATGCCGAAAAATACCTTTTTGTAGGCTTTGTGCGAATGTGATTGTAAACATGTTCGTTTACTTACTTGAGATTCCGAGATTATGCTCGATTGAGTGGTTTAACTACCGCAACTGCAGCATTTATATTTTCTAAAATTATCGGCCATATCGTCTATAAACGTTGTGTGATGAACTGGTATGGTGACCACTTTTTTAAAGGTATGTTAGACATGAGTATTTCTATTTAAGATAGTTAAAATTGTTTATCATTTAACTAGGGTGCTTCTGTGGGATACGAATCCTTCCGTGAGATAGAATTTCCTCCTTTTGAAGCTGACATCCGTCGGCAGCCTTTTGATGCTGACCTAGTTAGCTCCAGCGTCAGTTACCGGTACAGCGGTCTTCTTGTCAAGGTGATACGACCACATGACATAGACTTACCTTCACAGAAAACGCCAGTGTCTGCAAATCTACTAGATAAAGTAAAACCTATTTAATTTTCGTTAAGAAACTTTATTTTCGATATAGTCGTTATACATAATTTTAGTTAATGAATTTCTTGTTAAACGACTGTAGGTCGTTTGATATGTATTGTTTAAATTCTCGTTATTTCTCGTTTCATTTATTGATCTGGCTATTTTGCTTATCCAACTTACCTTTGAAAAGGCCGTGGGTTATCTAATTATGTGCATTATATTTATTTCCGCATCTTTTCATAGTTGCTACGCAGATACTTAATTTTATCTTTATTATATATATGATATTATCTCAGAGAATTGATTTGACTAGTGTCAGGATAGCTGATTAATTTATTTTTACTGTACTTGGCTGTAAAGCTCATGGTAGAATTTGTTTCATATAACTGGAAATTTGCAAATTTATTTTGTGACCTTGATATCAGAATCAACTTGAGCTCAATTCGGCTCAACGGCTATATATGTACATATTTACCTCACAGGTTATCTTATTGATTTAGTATAACTGAGTGACTGTTTATTGGTCTACTGATATTGTCGCTGCTGCGGGATTAATTTAGGTTAAATTTGGTTAATAATCACTTCATTTATACCTGCATATATTTATCGGCTATACCTATATACATGTATTTGACGGGTTATTACTTTGATTTCGTATAAAGCTACTTTAGTAAGATATTTCCTATTTATAGTATTTCATCAACTTTACCAGTTGACAGGAGGTTATTACATTTACGTGTCTGAAAGAGTATAAATACAAGAAAAATATTTTATTTCTTATATCGCGCAGCGACATGGGTTGTGGTTAAAATAAAAATAAAGCCCTGTACATACAACTTTGGATTTTTTCCGGTATTTATCAGGCTTCCCTTGTAGACGAAGAAATACGACAAGGTCGATATTGAGAGGATTATCGACTTACTTATAAGATTGGAACGATAACGACTAAACGCTTTAATCGCTGCTAGATAGAGACCCTTTAAAGGAAGTTATCCGCCTTATCACTGACTCGGGTGATAGATAAATACGGTTAAATAATGTGCCTAAAGTTACTCTGCGCTTGTTTATGATGCTGGGGGGTATTTACGTGCTTTAGATATCCACTTTGCTCTTAGTTCGATGCGAAATTGGCATAGAGATACCCAGAAAGAAATGGGAGCGATCAGTTTAGTTTAAAATTGTGTCTTGTTGAACAAATTATGATATTTGCCAGCAGGAGATGTCACAGGAGTAGTGTATTCATGATATCGGTCCTCTTGGAGGAGATAAAGTATCTCCTCCGGGAGGATCCGCTCTCATGGTGAAATAAATTTTGCCTCCTTGTTGAATCTTAATACATTCCCTATCCTTGTCTACCTTAAAGATGCAGACATAAGACATGAGTGTTTCATCGGAGGAGGTAAAATCCCACCTCCGGGAGGGTTCTCTCTCAACATGAAATACGATTTTGCCTCCCTGATACAATTCTTATCCTTTTCTACTAACGAGGATGAGTGTTTCTTAAAAATGCAACAGAAATACCGTCAGGGCCTATACACAGAGTCACTTAAAATTTAGAAAATTATATGCATTTCTAGTTTTCCATCTTGCAGTCTAAAAACGAATACTGGAATAAGTTTTTTGTGACACAATCGAAAAGATCAAAATTATCTTATCTTTCAAGAAAAAGAGACGAATGCCGAAACCCCCAGGGGTTTTCCGTTTGTTGTTAGTATTTCAGATTCGGGACTTGTAAGTTTCAGCGAATCCTGGAGAGCTTAAGGGCCTTCCGGACTAGAAAAATAAATGCCGCGAATTTCGAGGGGAACGGTAAAGATGCTTAAGGGTGGAGTCTGCGAAGTGGAAGCAATGCGAACACAATATGAATGACTACATAGAAACAGAAAAAAATATAATTGTATGGGAATATCATAAGGCGAAAACAGATAAATATTGGCAATGAGCACTATTAGTGTGATTAATTTGCAGCGTGCGTTCATTTGGCCCGCAGGCGCAGCTTTGATTGCAGTTTTGTTTTTTTTTTGTTTTTTTATGGCAGAGGCACACACACCAAAGGGAGATCCTATGGCGCTCGACGAGCGGTGTGTGTGCGAAGATGTTGATTGACACGGTTCTTGAATATTTGTAGGTTGTAATTAGTGGGAAACAGATGTCCTGGAAGTGAGTTCCACAGTGATGCAGTGCGCCAGACAAAGCAGTTCTGGTAAAGCGATGTTCAAGGTGTTTCTAGTTGTACGACGAACTGGTGCGCTTCTGGCGTCGGTCGGGACTATCTGACAGGAGTTGCTAGGGACGGGATGATGCGGGCCAAATCCTGGGAACATCTGCCGTGAAAGTATCTGTAGAACAGAGACATATCGGCCACATGTCTGCGATGTTCCAGACTATCCAGATTCCGGGTCAACTCCGGATCCCCGACGAGACGCACAGCCCTCCTCTGAATGGAATCCAGCAGCTTTACGGTATGCTTTGGTGCGGCACCCCAGATATGTGAGCAATATTCTAAGCACGGTCTTATTTGCGCTTTGTACAGTAAGAGCAACTGCTGCGGTGTATAGAGTTTTTTGTTGCGAAATAGCGCACCAAGCTTCTGGGAGGCTGATTTTGCGATGTTAGCAACATGGTCATGCCATGACATATTGCTGTTGACCAGCAGCCCGATTGACGAGGATGAAGGAATGGTCGATCCGGCCATAATGATGTCAGGGCCCACTGTATTGACCCTCTTAGTAAACGTTGCTGCTTAGGTCTTTGCTGCATTGAACTGGACCAAATTTCGGTCGCCTCAAGTTTGAACTTTCTCCAGGTCTTGATTAATTGCTGTAATCTGCTCCTGTCTGCGGTGATGAGTCTCAGTCGCTCGTAAGGGTTTTTCTGATCTAAAGTGGGAGACAAGGGTACTGTCATTTGCAAAACTGTTAACAGGATTATCAGTTTCGATCAGCAGGCCATTAATATAGATGAGGAACAGAGTTGGTGAAAGTATTGCGCCCTGAGGCACGCCCGCGATGATGGTGAATGTGTCCGAGATGTGTCCATCGACTGCAACGTGTAGGGATCTGTTCTTAAGGAAACTGGCCAGCCAGCTGCAGAGAGAGGCGGGCAGTCCCAAGGACGGCAGTTTGTTGAGCAGTCCGTATAGGCCAATGTCTAATTGTTTTAACCATGCACAATAAACATCACCCTTAATACTTTTTCAGCAGGGAAAAATAAGCAGCAGAGAGTTTTAGGGAATCCCGGAGATGCCTAATAGTATTTACAAAAGGAATTTGCTGTCTTTTGAGGGCGGATATATCTTTTTGCACTAATTTAAGTTTAATTAACTGGGGTTTTACTATGATGCCTATTTCGATCTTCGAATCTAAGCTCTGATAAATGCAGTAAATCGAGAGATGCTGCGTATACCCGTTGCCGAAACGACTTGTCATGGGGAGCTTTACTCTTGACATTAACTAGAGCGCCATTTCGTCGCCTTGTTCAGGGTTACCCTAAAAATAGCACTGTCTAATAAATTGGAATCGCCTATTATCAGGGAAGCACTATAAAATATTTATTTTGGCTGGCAATATAAGGGTAACATTATAGGCGGAGTCCATCTAAGGACCGGTTTATAAAAGCTCAATTTAAATTAACAGGTATTTAATTGATGTTTAATATTATTTTAACGTGTGATCTACTAAAATGCATAAACTACTAAACCCTGTCCTAAGTTTGAACTTGAACTTGGAAAATATTATGTAAACATTAAAGACAAATTATATTAAACAACGCGAGCGATTATAAACCTTAAGCGTGCAACGATCAGCATTTTTTATTATATGAATACGCTAGCGGACCATCAGTTCTGCAGAATTTGCGTCTCACCTAAAATCCAATTCCCGGCAGCGCACATTGCGACGCGTTTTCTGTGTATTTTTATTAAAGAGAAAGATAATAAGTGCTCGTGGAGCTTTAAGGAGTTCCACCGAGATTTGTTTAAGTTCACTCACCGATTAGACCAGATATCAACTTCGTGTTCAACAATTCATCTGGTAGGTCGAAGCTCGATGCCTCGAAGCAAGCTGTAGAGTGAGCACGCAATTAGCCCGATGCTCAATAAATCGGAGAATAGGTTCGTTAGGCGCCACCAATTTTGTTACAGACCAAAACCGGAAGTTGTCGTGGAACATGCTTCAAGACCTTCACCCTCCAAGGTAGACCTAGCCGGTCGGAAGCACCAAAAAGATCCTACCTAATCACGAAAAGATTTCAATGGGAGTAAACGGGACAATCCTGACTGCGTTTAAGCCAAATAAAACACGCCACAGAAACGATACTATTCATCTATTGTTCAGAAAGAATCATAAATATAGTAAATACAAATTATGCGGATGCACAACGAACCGACAATTGGAGGCAGTCCAAAACCCTACTCTAATACCAATAAAATTATGAATATTAAATAAAATATCTAATCAGTGGTAGTACAAAACTCAATGTAGGTATAGGTTAAAAAATAAATAAATGAAAATAAACCAATTATGTTCTCAAGATTTTGATTCACGCCCGAAATCGTGATCACGTAAAGCCGCTCAAAGAATGTGGGCGCAAGTACGTTACAAAAGTGCTAAATTTAAGGTAACAGCAAATAGGAAGAGGTAATGATCACCTAGTTGGTGCGATGGCAGATCCAACTAACAACTAACTGAACCATATCTGACGTTCAGCTACACAGGGACTGCTTATTCAGGATAACTATACCGAAGTCTAGTCCCGTTCAAGTAACTTATGCCCGGTGAGTGGATTACAAACTTCCAGCCATTTGGTTGCCGGTTTGGTTCCAGCCGTTCTAGCCGGGCGGGTGAATTACAAAGTTCCAGCAGTTCCAGCAGTTCTAGCCGGGTCGGGTGGGTGAATCACACAGTTCCAGCAGTTATAGCCGGGTGAGAGAACCCTAGGAATAGAAATATTCCCTAGTAACGAGTTACGTTAACATGTGAATCGATTGCTATTATATATACTCGTTTAAAAAAAAGATCTTATCGGAATTTAAATTTTCGGTTTAAAAGAAAGAAAGGCAATCATCTTTTCAGTTAAATCCAGAAATGAAATAAAATTAAAAAGAAATAATAGCACCAATCTGACTATCTCGTATCGTATTGTAGTATAACCTATCCGGGTCAGTTCTACATAGTTGAATGAGATAAGTAAAGTTGTGCTTTGTCTTTATTTTGCCAATGACCGTCAAAATAGATTAAAAAGAAATATATTAAAAAAATCAATACCTACGTTGTGTTATTATTTTATCTTGCACAATTTTACTTCCTCGAAATGCGTCCGACGGTAACAAAATTAGGGAAACTTGAGGGAAAGGTGCGTCATGTAAATTAAACTATAGATTCCAAATACACCTAATTTATTAGAGAAAACGTGCCAAATTATTAGAGAAAAACGTGCCGGATTCAGCCTGGAATTTACGAGGGGAAAGAGTACGGCAGAGCAACCCTCGATCTAAATTCCTAAAACGAATTATGCTGTATAATCTTTATTAGTATAATAATTAATTAAATTACTGTCTCCCGTGCCACAATTCGTAGTTCCACACTTGTAACAATACATTTAAAACTGAAGGGGTTGTTGTTAGTTAGCAAGACGCCGCTGGGGGGTACCGAAGTCCTGGAATACGGAGGCTACCCAGCTATTTTGTGGCAATTTGGGCCAATATCTCTAGAACATTTATAACTATTATATTTTCTCGTCAAGGTAGGGAATGGTTAGTAGATTCAGCAAGGCCCTTGCGTCCACTCTCAGTCATTCTAATATTAAAATCTTACCATGAAAAGACAGCAAATTATTAATTTTCGGTTTTCATTTAAAGCTGTGTTGTTCACAGCATAACATGATTCCATTAAATATGTACACATGTTATGCCATCAAAAATGAGCTACCCATGAGAATAAAAGAAACACTTGTGCAAATTATGTTAATAACAATATTACAAATTTCATTTTACTGACCTGTAAGGACATGTTAAGACACAGAAGCAGAACAATTCACCGAAATAAACCGTACACTGCGCCGGCTTTTGACTATCAATTCCCGTTCTCGAGCGATACGCTGTCGGATCTCCTCCAAAAAACCTCGCAAAACCCGACTTCAATTTATGACTTCTTTTTCTCTTTTTCTTTCTCTGCATGTATAGGGTGTCCCAAAACCGAATGTATCAGGTCTAATGAAATAATATTTTAAATAGGCGGGCCACCTCAGTATATTAGACCAATCGGTGGATTTCTATAAACTATAACTTGACATCAATTATGAAGAAAACCTAAGTAGGTTCAGCTTGCAAAAGGAAAGCTGAAAAAATTCGTGACGTACCCACGTCGAGTTCGGCACAATAAAACAATTGTACAAAGTCGTTAAATATAGTAAAGGACAGCGATAATACCGAAGAAAAAACGAACAAATGTGTGAAATTGTACCAATACGCTAATTGTACCATATTGCCAAAGAGTAAGAGACATTGATCATAATGAAGTGGAGGTAAATAAATGTAATTTAATAAATTATACCAAATCTGGTACAGTATAATACCATGTCGATAAAAGAGTAAAAGATGTTTATCATGATGAAGAAAAAGCAATAAAATGGACTTTTATGAATTGTACCCAGTCTGGTACAATATAATATTTGTACCATATTGATAAAAGAATAAACTATGGGGATCAGGGTGCTCAAACGCATCTATAATCGCCACACAGGCAGCGATCATAGATGCGTTCGAGCACACTTTAAATTTGTCGCCAAAAGGAAAGGGACAAGCTAATGAAGTCGCCCCGATTTCCAACCACGCAAGAGTTGGAGATGAACAATAATAAGTACCAAAGAGAAATAGAAAGACGACTTCAACCTACCCACTTATACAATGAGCTGAATATAGACCAGATGGCAGAGAACATAAAAAGAACCATCCAGGTAAGCGTGAAAAAAATATGCTCCTCGAAAAGAACGCCAGCCAACAATAAACTAATACTAAACCTCATGGACCAACGAAGGAATGCATCACGGCAAACAGACGTATACAAGGAACTAAACAAAACCGTCAAGAAACAAATAAGGAAAGACATAAGAGCACACAAGACCAAAATAATTAATAACACCATAGAACAAAATGCCGGCATGAAGGTACTAAGATCAAAACTCTCAAAGGGCAAAACACAACTTATCAAAATAAAGGATAAAAACGGCGCGACGGTAACATACAAAAAAGAAGTAACTAGAGTTAATAGAGAACTTTTATGCAACCCTATACTCGTCCACAAAGCTCTTCACAAGGATAATTACTAACCGATTGACCCCAAAATTTGACTTCTACCAACCTGTAGAACAGGCTGATTTTCGCAAAGGGTTAGTGGATGGACCACTTACAGACAATTCGAGCCCTGATAGAGAAAACATCAGAGTATAAAATCCCAATCCAAGTTTTGTTGATTTCCAGAAAGCATTCGATTCGATCGAAATATGGCGAATACTCATGTCCATGGACAATGCTCGAATCGATTCCAGATACACAACACTCATCAGGAATATATATCAGAATGCATCCTTCCATATAAAAAACGACGAAAAAATGGAAATAAATAATATTAAAATTAAACGTGGAGCTGTTCACCCTCGCACTGGAAGATGTTTTTAAGAGGCTTCCATGAGGGAAAAAGGGAATCCACCTCGATGGATCATACCTGAGCCATCTTAGATTTGCTGATGACATTGTTCTTATGTCGGAAGATATAGCTGAGATCGAGCCAATGCTCCATGAATTGAATCAGGAGTCAGGCAGAGTTGGTCTAAAAATGAATTATTCAAAAACAAAAATAATAACCTCAGGAAATGTTGAAATACTCGTAGACAACGAGTATTTCAACAAAGTAGTTGATGAATACAACTACCTTAACACCACCATCAAACTTGGAAAAGACAACCGACAAAGTGAGATTAAGAGACGCGTCCAACTCTCTTGGGCAGCATTTAGAAAAATGTCCCATATACTGACATACAACACAATTTCCATCAATTTAAAAGGAATTATACATGTATCCTGCCAGTATCTATCCACCTATGGACTTGAGACAGTTGCTATAACACAAGTTAATGCGAAAAAGCTACGCGTAATGCAAAGAGGAATAGAGAGATCGAGTCTTGGAATATCTCTCAGAGATAAAATTAGGAATGAAGAGATTCGCAGAAAATCGGGCGTTAAGGACATAGTGGAAAGAATTACGGAACTGAAATGGCAATGGACAGGTCACATCGCAAGGCAGAAGGATGGGAGATGGACACCAAGAATCATGCAGTGGCGATCCAGGGAAACGAAAAGCAGTGTCGGTGGACCCCCCCCCTGCGATGGATAGACGACATCAGATAGATTGTCGCTTATCGATGGTACCAGGGGGCTCAGAACAGATGGAAGTGGAAAATGTTAGGAAAGGCCTATGTCCAGGAGTGGGCAAATGAGGGCTGACAAAGAACAATGGTTACCATACTGAAGAAAAGGCAATAATATGGATTTTTTTGAATTGTACGAAGTCTGGTACAATATAATACTTGTACCATATTGAAAAAGAGGAAAATATGGTTAACATGATCAAGAAAATGCAATAAAATGGTTTGGTATGAATTGTACCAAGTCTGGTACAGCCAACAACAAAATTCTACCAAACAAATTTGCAGTAAATAAAATGTCTAAATGATCCTCCAAAAATATTATCAATAAGAAAATGCGATTATTCCTCTATTTTCTCATTAATACTACTTTAAAACCCATTTAAAAAGGCCCTAAGCCGGAAACAACTTTTATGGTAAAGAAGTTGTATTTCACAACATAAATTAGCTCAAAACACTCGGACGATAAAATTTTGCGGCTGCAGAGGTTGCCCATGGATGGAGGAGGTTGAGCCAGAACCTGCATTTCCCATCTACTTATGATTTTCGATAATTCATCCAAATAATTGGCTATTCAAAAATCAAACATCTCTTCCCTCTTTGCTTTAATAACTCAAGGAAAACTAACAAAACTAAGTCGAGATGGCTGACACGGGAATTTCTTCGGTGATTATCGGTGAAATTCCATCGGGATGCCAGAAATCAACTCAGATTTAAAACTGACAACCACCTAGGAAAGCTGATTCGAAAGTAACCTCTCCGAAAAAACCACCATGGAACCGCGCGAACTCGCAAAGCGATAACAGGCGCAGGAACTTTAACATCGCGGCCTTTCATAGCGGACCAATGTAAATGGATTCTTAAACATACGACAGAGTTTATGGCGAATGTGCAGAAAAATCTATAATCGAATTAAATCTCGGATTTAAATATCGAACTGCAGTCGGGGACCAGAATCACACCTAAGCGTCCCTAAATATTTCCAACTCAACAGGCTACAATTAGTGATAAAAACGGACTGTAACAATTTGTTCGCTGCGCCCGGGCGTCCTAGCCTATCTTTTTTCCTTACTCAAACCTGAGTCTTTCAGAGCACATGTACATACGTGAAACTCAGGGGTTGCCTATCCACAGTAGAAAAAGTCAAATCTATGATAAATTTGCCAAAGTTCTGGAAAGATAATTTTCAGACTAGAATCTGTAAAGTAGTTCAAGTGCCAGTGTGAACAGTACAGTGCATTTAATAAAAAAAACAACCTTAAATGAAACACAACACAACTCTTAAGAAAAACTATATTTATAAAACAGTGACCAAAGACCTATAAGCAATACAAAAATATACCTCAATCTAGAGAGCATACGCACCATAGTAATCGGGTATAACATAATCTTATCAAGTTTCTGACCAATAAACATTGTTAATGTTTTCTCATTAAGGTTTTGACCAATAGACTTTGTTATTGTTTTTAACTAAGGTGCTTTATTTAACATCTCTTCTCACCTGACGTAGGTCGATTCCGAATCTGAGCTATATGCCTGCACGCTAACCAAGGCGTGGCGTCACGGAAAAACCAAACGTGACAATATTATTTTAATATTTAAGGCTAAGAGTCTGGCCGTCAAATTGTTATATTGGCAATACTTTTGATTAGAATTTTATTCTTTTTGCTCAGAAACCCGAATTATGTCCTTACAGATGGAGATTAGAAGAACTCATGAAGAACTGAAAACCTATGTTGTGTAAAAGCTGCTACTTTTTAAAGAGCCAAAGCTCTCAGGGTTTTTCAGAGGCAAATATTATTTGTAAGTAGTTTTTCTGTGACAATCAGCAATAGTGGAAAAGGATACTTAAGTTGAAAATAGTTACCACAAATTAACAATTTTCACGTCGCAATTTCAGGGTCATCCCAAAGCTTAAATTACAACACCACTTACGCAAAAAGCTGCTGATTTATCTCTAACCCGCGTTCAATTAAAGGCTAGCGTTTTTGGTCGGAGAGAGAGAATATTCACCAATCGGGAATTTTAATTACCCAGACATTTGCATGCAATCGTGTTTCGCTTCTAAAAAGGTCCTTTTCGGATTGAAAAGGGTTGACTTTTATTTAATCATCCCGAGTTGCTCTAGTCCAATTACGTAAATCTTTTAATTCAATGACTGTTATGCTAAAGTATAGATACTTGTTCTTATCTTGTCTTGTTGTGTTTGTGTCTAGCCAAGTTATTCGAATTCGTAACTCTATAACCACAAAGTTGTAGATATGTAGGTGTATATGTTAATAATTAGTTCTACGACCTTCTGATATGATAAATTAACTTTACATTTAATTTGCCAACTAATTAATTTTATTTAAAAGTTGCTATTTTATGCAGCTTCTTGAAAAAAGTTAATTTTATTTTACCCAACAATCAGTTAGGCTTAATTTATCGTACATAAATCTCATAAGCCCATAAAGTTTCCTCCCGCTGAAATACAAAAATGCCCCTCAAGAGCTTTTAATTTCAAGCTCGAGGAATATCTTCCATCTAAATGCAAATATAAAGAAAACACTCACTTAAGACGCGGTCTGTCCTAATTACCCGTTCCAATTTAAACCTTTTAAAATGTGCCCAATTTAACATGCAAAAACCTGAAAAGAGGCCTGAAATATTACTTTCTCGCCATGAAAAGACAACAAGTAATTTGCCAGTAAAAATGTATATTTTTATTTGTACACCTGTTTTTTTTGCTGGGAATCACAAGTTTTTAATGCAGAAAATTTAAAGCACCAGACTGCTCTAAATTAGTTTTAAATATGGAACTGAATACTATAGTTAGGGTTTTTAATTTTATATTATCTTCTTTTGATATTGTATTGTTTTAAATATTTATTTTCCTTGGTATTTTCACATTTTGGTTCGATTTAATTTACGATGTATACTCATTCACATTATTTTGCCTTTATTGATTAGCTGCTTAATAAATTTTCATTTATTTGTCCTTAATTATTTATACACCGGCTTTTTTCATTGCAAAAACAGATTTTCATGAAGAAAATTAATTACACCAAATAAATAAAATGTATCAGAATGTTTTAGATTAATTTTAAGCTTAATGCTAAATACTATAATAGTTTTCTTTAATATTCGATGATTTTTCATTTACTTGTTTGTCTTTTTCACACGCTTTCCTTTCTTTATATTCCATTTTTCGAATTGTTTTGCATTTTACTGCTTGTTGATTCTCTGTTTACTGATTTTTAATTTACGCGCCATGATTTTTTAAATATTTCTAATCTAAATAAAGTTTTAGAAATTGCAACAAAGCGTAATGTAAAGTATACTCTGCTCGTTTGTGTGTCTCGTTTAAACCAATTCTATTTTGGTTTTATTTATTTTTTAATAATATCTTTAATTTCGTACTTCCGTTTACTTTTGACAATCCTTTAAGTACATTATATTCCTTTATTAATTCAATTATATTATAATATTTTAGTTATATTTACATTCTTCTTCAATTTAATTTTACTTAATATTTAAGCATATAATGTAAAGTATGCTAAATTAATGAGTTTTGATATTATACATTTTGCTCGTTTGTTTCTATATGTCTTACTCAAGTTAATAAACTTTTTTTCGCTAAAACCCGTTTCAATGTAGAATTCCAATAAACAAATCAAAACTATCAGATTCTTCCAAATTAATTTAAAATATATCTACCATCAAATATTATAATGAGTTTTTCAATTCCATGATCCCTCCAGTTTTTATTGTTATATTTATTTATCCGACGACTTATTCTATTTTTGGATTTAATTTAATCCATTTCGTCAATACTCGCTGTTTTCTTTGTTCTCTTTTCTATCTTTGAGACTGTTTTTCATTTAGCTTCGGTTGTGCTCTTGTTAATCTTTAACTAATTTGTTCAATTGCCCTCAGTTTTTGATGCAGTAATGTAATGTTTTAGTACTTGAAAGCATATGTTAATCCAAATATATTTCTTAAAATGTATTTAATATTTAATTTAATTTAATACCTTTTAGTTCAATTAATATACTCAATGATTTCCTTTTCCATTTTAAATTCATTTCACATTTTTTTTGCATTAAGTTTTGCTTTTGATTTTTCTTATTGATTCTCTGCTTACTAACTTTTAATTTATTTGTCATTTTGCCTTGTCCTTATTTTTTATTTTTAGATGCAAGTAATATTTCAGGATTTGCAATTAAGGTCAAAGATAGTAACTGTGGCTATATATCGTATTTAACATATTTCTTAAATTTCATGAAATATATGTAATAATTTTTATCACTATAAATATCTAGTTGTAATGAATGTTATACACAGGGTGGCCTACCAAATTTTTCACCCTTTTTTTTGATAATAACCTGTAAAATGCTCCTACCCTTTGATACTATTTTTTAGGGGGACCAAAGACTGTGAAGTAAATACTTACCACAATTCATAATCCACTTCTTGCGGCAATTTCCTCAAATAGCCCTTTTTGATTATGAATAATCGAAATATTTTCCCGGAAAAATGTATTATTTACAGTGTGTAAAATCGGCCACTTTTAAGCAAGGGGTTTCTTAGAGGCAAATTTTGGAAAATAATTTTTCTGTGACAACTAGCAGTAGTGGTAAGAATACACCTAAGATGAAAATTCAGTTACCACAAACAAACGATTTTCACTTCGTAGTTTCAGTGTCATCCCACAGCATAAGTTGTCATACCATTTACTCAAAAAGCTGCTGATTTGAAGGTCAGAGAGTAACTAATAATATTTATTTCTTAAAACATATGTAATAATTTTTGTCACTATAAACATTTAATTGTACGGATTGTTTTATCCATTATATACAGGGTGGCCCACCGCAAAATTAGCACCCATTTTTTCGGATGATAAATTGTAAAATGCGCGAGCCCTTTAATACTATTTTTTCGGGGGCCAATGTTACAGCGGACTGTGAAGTAAATACTTACCACAATTCATAATCCACTTCTTGCCGCAATTTTTTCATATAAACCTTTTATGATTAGGAATAACTGAATATTTTCTCGCGAAAATGTGTTATTTACATTGTGTAAAAGCTGCCAGTTTTTAAAGGGCCAAAGCTCTAAGGGTTTTCCTAGAGGTAAATTTTATTTGGAAAATAGTTTTTCTGTGGCAATCAGCAGTAGTGGGTTAGTTTGGGTTAGTTTGGGTTAGTTTGGGTTAGTTAAACTGTAAATGACCCTTTGATACTATTTTTTAGGGGGACCAAAGACTGTGAAGTAAATACTTACCACAATTCATAATCCACTTCTTGCGGCAATTTCCTCAAATAACACTTTTATGATTATGAATAATCGAAATATTTTCCCGCGAAAATGTATTATTTACAGTGTGTAAAATCGGCCACTTTTAAGCAAGGGGTTTCTTAGAGGCCAATTTTGTGACAACTAACAGTAGGTGGTAAGGATACACCTAAGATGAATATTCAGTTACCACAAACAAACGATTTTCACTTCGTAGTTTCAGTGTCATCCCAAAGCATAAAATGTCATACTATTTACTCAAAAAGCTGCTGATTTGAAGGTCAGAGAGTAACTAATAATATATATTTCTTAAAACATATGTAATAATTTTTGTCACTATAAATATTTAATTGTAAGGATTGTTTTATCCATTATATACAGGGTGGCCCACCGCAAAATTAGCACCAATTTTTTCGGATGATAAATTGTAAAATGTGCGAGCCCTTTAATACTATTTTTTCGGGGGACAATGTTACAGCGGACTGTGAAGTAAATACTTACCACAATTCATAATCCACTTCTTGCCGCAATTTTTTCAAATAAATCTTTTATGATTAGGAATAACTGAGTATTTTCTCGCGAAAATGTGTTATTTACATTGTGTAAAAGCTGCCAGTTTTTAAAGGGACTAAGCTCTAAGGGTTTTCCTAGAGGTAAATTTTATTTGGAAAATAGTTTTTCTGTGGCAACCAGCAGTAGTGGGTAAGGATACACCTAAGATGAAAATTCAGTTACCATAACAAGCGATTTTCACTTCGTAGTTTCAGTGTCATCTCAAAGTCTAAATTATCACACCATTTACTCAAAAAGCTGCTGATTTAAGGTCAAAGGTAGTAACTAATAATATATATTTCTTAAATTTCTTAAAACATATGTGATGATTTTTGTCGCTTAAAAAATTTGGTTGTAAGGATTGTTTTGTCGAGTATATACAAGGGGGGCCACCCCAATCTTATCGCCCGTTTTTTTGGATAATAAACTGCAAGATGCTCAGACCCTTTGATATGATTTTTAGGAGGACACCGTTACAGAAAACTGTGAAGTAAATACCTACCACAATTCGTAATCCCCTTCTTGCGGCAAAATCCTCAAACAACGGTTTTATGATTATGAATAACCGATATATTTTCCCGTAAAAGTGCGTTATTTAGATTTTCCAAAAATATTATTAAGCCTTTGCTGGCCCTGTTGTCGCAAATAACATTCTTCTTCTTCGTGTGCCTGTCCGAATCGGATGCTGGTGACCATCTGAACAATCATAACTTTATTAACTGCTTCTGTGAACAGCCCCGTGGTTGACATTCCGAACCAGACGTTTAGGTTTTTCTGCCATGAGATCCTTCTTCTTCTTGGTCCTCTGCTCCCATACACTTTACCTTGTAGGATGCACTTGATGAGATGGTATCTACCTTCATTACGCATTATGTGCTTAAGATATTCTAACTTCCGGCTCTTCACAGTGTAAAGGGCCTCACGTTCCTTCCCCATGCAGCACAGGATTTCCTCATTGGCCACCCTCTGCATCCAAGATACTCTCAGCATCCTTCGATACAGCCACATTTGGAAGGCTTCCAGCCTCTTCTCCGCAGCAGCAGTCAACGTCCAAGCCTCCCCTCCGTAGTACAACAGAGAAAAGACACAGCATTTTAACAACCTGATCTTGAGGTTTATATTCAAGTCATGGCTCTTGAAGCACTATACCATCTTATTGAATACTGCTCTTGCCTTCTTTATCCTGCATCTGATTCCCTATCACAGGTACCCAGGTATGTGTCTCTTTGAACTTATTCCACACGTTTCCCATTTATAATTAGGTGGTTATCTGGGATATTTCTTCTACTGATTATCATTAGTATGGTTTTGTCAACATTTATATCAAGATCATATTGTTGACTGATCAGTGTGATTTGTATCATCAGGTTTTGCAGATCGTCCAGGTTATCTGTGAACATGACTGTGTCATCTGCATATCATATGTTGTTCAACCTCTGTCCATTCAGGAGCAGCCCCGCTTCACTATTTTCCAGAGCCTCGCGGAAGACGAACCCGGAGTATATGTTGAACAACAGTGGAGACAATATGCATCCCTGTCGGACTCCTCGCGCAATTCTGACTGACTTTGTATGGCCCTCCTGCACCCGACACTGGCCTTTTGATTCTAATACAGGTTCGCAACAATCCTCAGGTCTCGGTCATCCAGTCCGATGTTCTTCAGCATCTCAATTAACTTTGTGTGTCGGACTCTATCGAATGCTTTTTGGTAGTCTATAAAGCACGCATACACGCCACAGTTCATGTTTCTGCACCTCTGGAACAACATCTGTACACTAACACTGCAACCAGGGTACCGAGCGAGCTTCTGAAGCCAAACTGGGTGGCGCTCAATTGGTCTTCACAGAGCCGATACATTCTTCTGTGAATGACTTTCAGAACCAATTTCAACAAATGACTCATTAAGCTGATTGTTCTATACTCATTGCATTTCTTGGCACCAGGCTTCTTGGGTAAGGTGATGAATTCCGATTCAAGCCATGCCTGTGGTATGTCTCCCGTATCATAAATGTGATTAAAGATCCGCCTGCATCCCGTCAGGTCCTGGCGCTTTGCCTTCTTTGAGCCCATAGACAGCAGCCTGAACTTCATCTCTTAGTATCGTCGGTCCAGTGTTACCATCAATTTGTGGTGGCGGTGATCTTTCATCATGGAAAAGTTCCTTGATATAGGATTCCCACGTGTCTCTGATCTCTTCTTTTTCAATGAGTTCGCCGTATCGATCCACCAATCTGTATCCCAATTTTGATTTGGTCTTTCCTGTTAATTCCTTGATTTTGCTATCGTATCTTGCACTAAATGTTTCTATTTCAGTATGTTCCAATTCCCTCCGTTTTTAATCTCTGATCATTCTTCTAATGGGTTTGTCGAGTTCCTTGTATATTGCAATATTGTTTTTGTTTTTTCGCCTTTGTTCCATCAGTTCGAGGATTTCCCTGGCCATCCAGGATTTTCGTTTCAGTTTTTCGGGTCGTAACCACGTAGTTGTGATAGCCTTGACACTATCACACAGTTCCTGAAGCTCCTCACTCACATCTCCATATAACAGGTTATTTTTGTGATGTTCATTCAGCTTCATCTTTGCCCGCATTGCCACTGCAGAATCATGTAATTTACGTAAATCATAGCGTTTTTCCATTCTTTTGTATACCCTCTTCATCCGTAGGTTAAAAACACCTACCACCGGATTATGATCCGATTGTATATCTTCTCCTGGATACGTTTTTGCTGAAGCGAATGCGTTCCGATATCTACTGTTGATCAAGATATATTCAATCTAGTTTCTGACTATAGCATCTTCTCTATCAGCTAGAGAGCTCCAAGTGTATATTCTCTTCAGAAGCAATTGGAAGAAGGTGTTTGTGACTATTAGCTTTTGCTTTTTCGCAAACATGCTCTTCTGTCGTTTCTCTCTCCCAGGCCCCAGGGCCCTATATGCTCTTCTGAGCATCCGCGTCCCACCTTGGCATTGAAATCTCCCATTACCATCTTGACATCTTCCTTTTGGGGGTTTTCGAAGTACAGCCGTAATGTTCTCGCAAAACTGCTCCACTTCTTCCTCGCTGTGGTCACTTGTGGGTGCGTATACCTGAATTATGTTTATTCTTGCAGGTTTCGCTTCGATCTGCAGTAGCAGAAGTCGTTCAGATATTGCTGCAAAGTTGGTGACACATCTCGCCAGGTTTTTACTGACTACAATTCCCACACCGTGCCTGTGCTCTTTATTAGTTGGTCCAGAGTAGCACATCCTATGTTGGTTGATGTCGTACTGACCTGATCCTGGCCACCTTGTTTCGCTGACTACAAGAATACTGATCCGCACTCTCTCCATCTCCTGGATTGCGTTGTGAATTTTTCCAGGTTGGGCTAATGTTCTTACATTCCACGTTCCTATTTTCACCTCTCCGTTTTTCTCAGCCTTAATCTTAATAACGTTCACAACTGTCCAACCTTGAAACTCCGGAATATTTATTTATGAACTTTATCATGATGGCTATACTAGGGATTATCCGTAGATCTTTACTGCAGTGCCAGTGGTTTCCCGTTGCCTTCTGCAGTCTACCGCCGTTGACTGTCTAACAGTTCGTTTGCCTTTAGGGCTAATTTCTTGACCCTAGGATAATAGAGTACCCTACCATTTACAAGCTCCTCCACCCGAAGCTGTTGATCAGTAAATGGGCGATTGCTTATTCCGGCAATAATTCGGTCGTCAGAGCCTTGTTAGTTTTAGCAGGGTGCACCGGGTGATTGAATCACCACACGAGCAGGTAAGGTTGACATTTGGGTCTTGGTATTTGGAACTGTCTTATTTCAGTTAACCATCATAACGTCAATAACATTAATGAAACATAGATAAATATATTTCAAGACTCTATTTAATAGTAGCTGAACTATCATTTAATATAATAATAATAATAATAATAATAATAATAATAATAATAATAATAATATCTTTTTATTGCCAACCAAATGATATTCATAATCACAAACAACGTCACATGAAAAGCATGGAATACATATGTAACCTAAGTGCTAAATACAATTAATTTAATTAAAAACAAGATACTGATTTTAACAGACACACAAAAATCTAGACAGATATACAAACCTAAATCTAAATATAAACATGTGAAGCGTTTCTCGTTAGGCGCTTCTTTGCTTCTGCATGCTATGCTATTTCTT
>MU182369.1:230711-286461 GCA_016904865.1 Pissodes strobi | reverse complement strand
GAATATTTACATTATATATTACGAAAAAGAATGATGTGAATAGCTCGAAAATAATCCGGCTTGCATACCATTCCCCTAAAAATATAGTAACTTCGTTACAAACATATACCTAGAGAATATGTAAAGCAGAATAAAATAAAACAAGTTTTAAAACAAGAATTTACAAGAATTTAAAAATTAAATGAGTAGAAGCATTTTTCCATGATGAACTCTGTCACTTTGGACTTGAACCTCCTTAGATCGGTTATTTCTTTAATATGATTAGGTAGCGTATTATATGCTTTTATTCCCCTGTAGTAGGGTCCTTTTTCAAAAAACGTTGAATTATGCAATGGGATGCGAAGGTCACCCCTACCTCTGGTTGTTATTGACATTTCCAAGGTGTAATAATTATCCGAGTTAGTTTGAAAAAAATGCGGACACTTCCTTACAAAAATAATCAAAGACTGAAAGTAAAGAGATGGAACTATAGGTACTCCAAGCTCAGAGTAAAATGGTTTACAAGATGTTCCCGGGTGTAACTGTAACCTGTAAATTGCTCTTATAATCTTTTTCTGTACCTTGAAAGCATTAATAGCACTTCCAGAAGCACCCCAAAACAGAATACCATAGCTAATAATTGATTGAACACAGGCAAAATAAAAAGTTCTTATGGTATCTCTGGACAGTATCTCCCGAAGCCCGCGGAAAAGAAAACAGTATCGGCTCAACTTAAGAGTCAAATTATCAATGTGACAATTCCAGCTCAATGTTGGGTCGATATGGACACCCAAGAATTTGATGTTATCGCTTGCTGGTATCGATTTGATATTCAATCTCACGAAGAGCAATTCGTTTCGTTTTGTTTCATTAAATGATATTAAGCCAGTTTTCTCCACATTGAGTTTAAGATTATTGTTCTGGCCCCAACCCTGCATTTGATCCGCTATCCATGAACATCCCCTAGACAATCGCCTAACAGTGGGGTCTGCCAACATAACCGATGTATCATCGGCATACCAACCCAGCAACAAAACCATCACTGAGGCCGTTCGCATACAGCAGAAATAGCAGTGGCCCCAGTATTGAACCCTGCTGCATCCCCAGAGGCTCCGAGAAATTCTGCTTACCATTTGTGGTGACACATACGACCTGCGACCTCCCCGTCAAATATGAATGGATCAGTTTCGCACTCATACCTCTTATTCCATAAGCTTCAAGTTTTTTTTAACAGCAGTGAATGATCAATAGTGTCAAAGGTCTTTGACAAGACAAAGACAAATTACAACCTCCCCAAATACAAAATCGTAAAAAAAATTCTGCGGAAATGCATCATTTTCATTTTTTCGACTCTAGAATAACTGAAATCAGTTTCATGAAAACATGTATTTGTTTTACATTCTAAATATTTTTCTAAACATAATACCCCAAAAAAACTTCTTGCGGAAATAAGTCATTTTCATTTTTTGAGTTAGTTTGGGTTAGTGTCGTCTCGTTTAAGCCACTACGCAAGCCTAGGTGACACAATTTCGGTTAGCTTTGGTTAGTTTGGGTTAGCTTTGTTTAGTTTAGGTTAGTTTTGGTTAGTTTGGGTTAGTTTCGTCTCGTTTAAGCCAGTACGCACTTGCGGCGCAAGTGCAAGCCTAGGCGAAACACTTTTGGTTAGCTTGGGTTAGCTTTGGTTAGTTTGGGTTAGCTTTAGTTTGGGTTATTTATCCCAAAGGCAACTAAACCTGCCAACTGGGGAAAAAATAAATATTACCTGTGGTGTCCCGCAAGGATCGATACTTGGGCCCGTCTTGTGGAACATTTTCTATGATAGGGTGCTCCGCATACGGGTCGAAAAAGGAGTACATTTGATAGGTTATGCAGACGACTTGGCAATCTTGGTCAAGGCGAAGGAAAGCGTCGAACTAGAGGAAAAGGCTCAGCACGCCATGTTTCAGGTGATGTCAACACTAGAGGACATGGGGTTAAAAGTGGCGGCGAATAAAACAGAGACAATTATATATGTTTAAACATACAAGGAGTCCTAACGAATATGGTAGACAGTGTAAAGTACTTGGGCGTGACCATTAATAAAAATTTAAGCATGACAACTCATGTTAAAATAGTGACCGAAAAGGCACATAAAATGGCTAATTTGCTGGACAGACTTATGCCAGGAATTGGAGGACCAAAGGCTAGTAGGAGAAGGATTTTAGCAAGTGCGGTAACATCCGCAGTACTCTATGCGGCCCCAACATGGCACTGGGCCCTGAAACACAAATGCTATCGTGACTTGGTGGGGAGGGTCAACAGAAGATTGGCGATCGTCATAACTTCATAGTATAAAACGGCACCCACGGCGGCACTGGAGGTTATTGCCGGACTGCCGCCTATAGACCTGCTGGTAGGAGAACGCGTCCGAGTGCATAGGGAGGGTAGGGAGATTAAGTGGAGAGCGAAAGAGGAAGTTTTTCTGAAATGGAAGGAGAGATGGAACGGCTATGAAGGTTGGGCTAGTCACTTTATTAAAGATGTGAAGAAATGGACAAATAGAAAAGGAGGGGAAGTGGATCACTATACCACGCAGGTGATAACAGGCCATGGTATCTTTGGGGGATATTTAAAGAAAATTAAAAAGCAAGAGGAAGACAGGTGTTGGTTCTGCGAGGATCCGGATAACCCTGAGCACACCATTTTCCAGTGCGGAAGATTTGAGCAAGAGAGATTAAGAGCAACCATAATCGTGGGTACGGCTATAACAAAGGAAAATATTGCGGATAAATTACTGGAAACTACAGAAAACTGGGAGGCGCTAACGAAAATGTTCAGGGACATTATGGAAATTAAAGCAGGAGAGGAGAGAAGGAGGAAAAACGGTGTATGAGGCGCAAGGGAGAAAAAATGCCTGAAGTAATACCTGACGGTGGTTCCAGGCGGGATAAAGAAGGTTTTTTTAGTCGGTAGGCGGTTTTAGGCATGCAAGCCGAATCCGACACTACCCGACCGCACATCATTAAGGCGGCATACTCTTTTCTCAAGAAGACGCAAAACCTGGCAAAAACGACGGCCGGGTGTCTTCTCGAAGATTTTTCCCCTCTACGAAAAAAAAGGGTTAGCTTTAGTTAGTTTGGGTTAGCTTTGGTTAGTTTGGGTTAGCTTCGGTTAGTTTGAGTTAGCTTTGGTTAGTTTGAGTTTCGTCTCGTTTAAGCCACTACGTATTTGCGTGACGATTTGCGTTAAACGAGACGAAACCCAAACTAACCAAAGCTAACCCAAAGCTAACCCAAACTAACCCAAGCTAACCGAAAGTGTTTCGCCTAGGCTTGCGTGAAGAAAGGCTTGCGCTTCGCGCAAGTGCGTACTGGCTTAAACGAGATGAAACTAACCCAAACTAACCAAAGCTAACCCAAACTAACCAAAGCTAACCGAAATTGTGTCGCCTAGGCTCGCGTCAAGTAAGGCTTGCGCTTCGAATTTTGGGGGCTTTTTTACGGCTCAAATGTGGGGGATCCTCCGATTTTTTTGGCTTAAACTACTCTATAGGACACCCCCTTTCTGGTGAAACAAAAATAATTCGCGAAATCGTAGAGACCCTAGCTCCCTTTTAGTAAAGATGGCTTCGTTAAGCTTACTTCCTCAATGGCCTCTTCTGTCAACCAGTGCTCAATAACGCAAACTATTTGCGGAGAAATTTCAGCAAGTAAAACCTCAAATTCCAGTATTTTATTATTTAAAGTTTGAACATTGAAATGAAATATTCCAAAGTATTTAAATGTTGGTTTCTGACAGATTCCCGTACTATATTTGGAATGTTGTTCAGAGATTATGACTTTTGAGGTTCTGTCAACGTCAGTTGACCTTGGTCTAAAAATTTCGACCCAAACCGAAGTTAAACCTCTCAAAAGTTATTCCGACCTGGCCAGAACTCTATGCTATACACAAGGTCCTTGTACTCCAGGTTGACGCCAATCATAGAATGCCGTTTTGCTATTTCGTGCTTAGGTATGCATAATTTAACGTGAATATCCTCCAGGGATGATTTTGTTTGTTTCATTATGTAATTTCTAACAATGTCTTCTGTTACAGTATTTTTTACCTTTGAGATAGAGAGCCAGATTTTGTTGTTCTGTTTATCCTTTCTAGCTGCTTGAAAATCTCCGCTATTCTCGCAAGCTCCATATTTCTCTTTTTGTTTTAAGGAAAGGTTTTCTGTTGTTCGTTGTTTGTTTGTCATTTTGATGACTTTGACGTTTTTGTTTTTTGGTTATGGCCGTTTGGAAGTCATCATGTGTCACATCTTGCTACCACGATTGTATTTTGTTTGTCAATACTTTCTTCCAAAGGCGTATGATTTTCAAGGTTTTGATTTGTTTTTTTTCCTTAACTTTTTGTTGGTTAGGTTGATTATTTACCTTTTTTACATTTTCTTGAGTTTTCATTTTATGGCGTTTTTCTAATTCTTGGGATAGTTTCTTCCACAGATCACAGTTTTCTTGTAAAATTCTATTTTTTTCCTCCAATTCCCAAATAACTCTTTTATGGATTTCAATCTGTTTAGCGGCTTCTTCGTTTCCCACCAAAATTTCACTTTCATGTTCAAGGCATATTAACGTGTTTGGTCCGGGATTTTCACTTTATTTTTCCAATCCCGTGCGGCACTTGAATGGTGATATGCTTTTCCGCCCTTTATACATACAAAATTGTCGACTTTTCTCGTTTTATGACACTCGAAATTTGCTTTTTCGTCTGCAGTTAAATTTTCGTGCAGCTCAGCCGGCGCCATATTACTTTTATATTTAAGAAGTACTACTATTCATGAGTAATAAACATTAAATAAGTTACGAGTATGTTTACGAATCTATAATTTTTGTTCAATATTAACGCAAAACAATACAGTCCGGTAATGCGGTCTTCCAAATGAGTAGCGCGAATTTAATTTTAAAAGCTAATATGAGTATAGGCAAATGATTAATCGCGAGTTTATTAACCATGTAAAGTTCAATATTCAACAAAACCGGAACTAATTAAAGCAGTGTTAGAAGCCCCGATTTCACGTCGGATTAACGAAAGGCTCCCACAGATATTTTCATTTAAAACTATTTTCAGAGTTGCAGTAAAGCTGCGACCTAATCTCGTGCTTTTGGAATATGTTGTACTGTTTCGCGTTTGCATTAACAAACCTTTCCTGTATTATGGGCTTAAGTTCAAAATCAATCAATTTAATAAAAAGTAATATTTTGACCCGTTTTAGATGAAGCCTCAATGCTACTAGAAAATTATCCAACTTTGATCAGAAATTTTATGCCAGGAATATAAAAAACATTTCCTAGCTTGGTATAACGTACATTCCGACACAGAAAGGCGTTCATGATTTTGATATATTGAACGCGATAAAGTGTAAAAGATAAAATTAGAATCATAAAAGGCCCCCGAGCTAGCGAATTAACGAAAATGTTCCAAAATGGCGCCGGTTGGTCGTAGCAATTACGATTCGGTGGTTAATCGTGATCTCAAAAACATATACAGACGGTTTTAATGGACAAATAAAACGGTCTGCCAAACACGAAATGCATATGGATATTGCTAATGTGTATTAAACGAGAATTTAGTTACAGCTTTACGGTATTACACAATAAAGTGAGCGTCATAACCATAGAAGTTATGAATAGACGGGTATAGAACTATGTGTGTATAAATATTAAATACCCGTGGCAAATGAAAAGTGCATCTGTGAATAATTGGATGCTAAAAAACTACAAATTATGAATGAAAAAGCTCTCCCTTTAACCGATGAGCAAACAATGCGGGTACGTTTACCCAATAACTTTTTCTAAAGTAATTGCTTTTTATGCAACAAAACAACTTAACAAAATACACATGGTGTAGAGGTTCAAAGCATGCTAATAATATTTATCCCCAAGCAAGGGAGCTGCGCTAGGGTGACAAATAAAGGATTCAAAATTTCAACAAACAATAGGCTTATTTTAATTTCTCTCTGTCAAAGGTTAAATGGAATATTTTATCTCTGTATACTGATTCAGTACAGGGTGCTTCCTGGAAGTTATTGCCCGAAATATCTGAAGACTAATTTTAGCAAAGTTCTTATTACTATATACATGCCACTCTGGAAGATTTAGTCAGGACTTTGCATTGTAACGAAAGCACAGTCTAATGCTAAGTAGGGCATTTACATGAAATCGCCGAAAGGAAACTAGTTCATTATGTTTTAATGTAATATAGTGCATCATCCCGTAGTCGCATCAGTGTTCTACATCGTGGCACGTCTTTCAAGCGAAACTGCTCCTTCATAATAATAAACATACAAAATTGATGGTGCTTAATTTTTTAGCATAATGCTTTAAATCGAAAAGTTAGTCTAAAACGCATCGTGAAAGGCTTTGTGTCTAGAGTGTAATAATTCATTTTGTAAACTATGCGCCATTTTAGCTAGATTTACGTTCTAAAAGAGAATTCACTTTAAACCTGACGCGCAAAGGTGTAATACGATGCAGCCACATAAAACGGCTTTAAGCTCAACATATTAACAGCATATTCCGCTGCAGCCTATGTTGCTAATTAAAATTACGTGTGTGAGGATAATCGTCGTTATGCAAGCAGTTTTATATAGCTATATAGAGAAACGTACCTATATGTATCTAGGGATGAACATGATTATACATAATGTTGTCACTGTTTTTCTTTTCAGGTGTCGTGGATCAGACATAGAGATCTTCACCTCCTGACTGTTAATCGGTTCACGTACACCTCAGACCAAAGGTTCTCAGCTCTCCACAATCCTCAAACGGAGGACTGGACTTTGCAGGTGCGATACCCTCAACGCAGAGACGCCGGAATTTACGAATGCCAGGTAGCCACCACGCCACCCATGGGACATACCATGTACTTCTCGGTAGTGGGTAAGTGTTTTTGATTAATCTATTCGACTATTCGTTCTAGTGCACGCTGAGTTCGAGTTAGTTGTATTCGATTAGTCTACAATTGGTGGTGCACACCGTCCACTGATTCATTGATTACCGAAATACTAAAGAACAATTGCTGAAATTAATCATTGCTTTCGGCATGATAGAGGTATTTGCACTAAGCAGCTGTTATTAGAGGACCATTGAATCTAATAATAATAATAATAATAATAATAATAATAGTAATAACGTAAAGTATGTGGTAGCGAAGTTCTTTGTGTAAACTGCGGCGGCAAACACTCCGCACGATCTCGCAACTGCCCAACCTATAAAACAGAAATAGCAATACAGGAATTAAAAGTTAAAGAAAAGATTACTTATTTTGAAGCAAGAAAAAAAAGTGGTAGTAAATACTCCAAAGAACATTAGTTATGCTCGTGCAACCGCTGAACCTGAAACAAAACAACATTTTAATAATAAAAACTTCATAAATGAATTAATACCTACACTAGTAAAAGAACTCAAATTAGTATTTGTCTCTAAAGTTGAAACGATTCCGTCAGAACGGTGTCGAAGAGAATCGGCTTCTTCGATCGCTTCTGAAGTACCGTCTGAAAAAAGGAAAAGGGCAGTTACAAATACTGCAGAGTCGAGCGATGGAGAAGGTTCTGCTTTTGATACAGAACCCTCCGACCAAAAACCAAAGAGGCCTAAAGGATGACCAAAGGGGAAACCACCTGAAAATAATAACTAGTCAAAGCAATTAACAGACCTGTGATAAATTAACTGTGATATCTAAAATACGTTTCATAATATTTTTCACTATATTAATTGTTTGTCTGTTCTTGGATCTGTCTCATATTTACATTTCTGTTTTTACCTCATCAATAACTCTTAAATGTCCAACAAAATTATCCAATGGAACTGTCGAGGATGTATACAGAACCATTGTCATATCAAACTATTATTACATGAGCACGATCCAATATGTATGGCTATACAAGAAACTCACCTAAGACCAAATCAATCATATTCATTGAAAAATTACTCCATGGTTAGACGCGAGGCGGAAGGTGGTGAGAGGGCGCATGGAGGCGTCGCACTTTTCTTGAGAGACGATGTTATCTTTAATGATCTCCAAATACGTAGTAGCCTACAGGTTGTTGCAGCGAGAGTTAAGGTTCCTGTAGATATAACCTTATGTAATGTCTACTTACCTGATGCCAACTGGACGCTTGAGAATTTAAATAACATCGTCGACCAGTTAGATCATCCATTTATTCTGATGGGCGACTTTAATGCCCACAACACGATGTGGGGTTCCATTAAGGTTGACACCCGGGGACGCATTCTTGAGCGGTGATTGGAGAATGGGGAACTTGTCTTACTGAACACAGGCTCTAAAACAAATTTTAATACATAGTCGAATATTTTTTCAGCAATAGACTTAACTATTGCCTCAAGCAGATTACTTACCAAAGTCTCGTGGAAGACGGAAGATGATCTATATAATAGTGATCATTTCCCAATCGTTGTGGAGTTTGACGGTCCAAAAATAATTAGGACCGTTCCGATAAGATGGAACACAAAAAAGGCCGATTGGTGCAAGTTTTCTGAAAATTTGCATATTCCTTCAGATAATACAGTGGAGAAGATAACCGAAAGTATCATCGCAGCTGCGGCAAAGAGTATACCCAAATCTGGAGGTAGACCCGTGAAGAAAGTGGTTCCGTGGTACAATGAAGAGGTTAAAAATGTGATCAAGATTAAAAAACAAGCCTTCAATAGATATAAAAAACATTCCGCAATTGACAATCTTATCGTGTTTAAAAAAGCTAGAGCAAATGCAAGAAAAATAATTCTTAAAAACAAGAGAAATAGCTGGAATACATACACCTCAACAATAACAGGTGATGAACCCATATCAACAGTGTGGAGAAAGATAAGAGCAGTGTCGGGCTACTATCCATCAAACATAATCAACTCAATACAGACAGAATCAGAGCATATTGAAGAAGATCTACTGAATATAGCGGTTATAATGGCGAATTATTTTGAAAGGGTTAGTAAGACGTCGAACTACGATCCAATCTTTTTGCAGATTAAAAATCAAAAAGAGGTTACATTAGACTTTGATACGCAAATCGCTCTTGATTATAACTTACCGTTTACCATATTGGAACTAGACGAGACACTCGATAAGTCCAATGTCAGCGTTCCTGGCCCGGATACCATATCCAACGATATGCTGAAAAACTTGACACCTGAAATGAAAAACACGTTATTGCACATGTATAATCAATTATGGGAAAATAATACTTACCCTGATTCCTGGAAAGAAGCAACGGTGATTCCGATCCTAAAACCCAATAAATCAAAATTGCTACCCTCCAGCTATCGTCCAATTAGCCTCACCTGTTGCATGGGTAAAATAGTGGAAAAAATGGTCAATAAGAGGCTCCAGACGTTTCTGGAAAATAATAATTTATAAGTACACCAGCAAGCGGGTTACAGAAGAAAGAGATCCACCGTTGATCACTTGGTCCTCTTGGAACATAATATTCAGGAGGCTTTCAGAAAGCGTGAACATCTAGTCGCCGTGTTTTTCGACATAAAGGGAGCGTTTGATATGACGTGGAGACATGGAATACTTGACAAATTGTTTAAATTTGGAATGAGAGGAAGGCTTCCCCTTTTTGTCAAATCGTTCCTGAGTAACAGATATTTTAAACTCAGAAATGGCGGTAATTATTCCAGTGTTCGAACACTGGAAAATGGTGTCCCACAAGGATCTACGCTTAGCTGGACTTTATTTGCAATAGCAATAAATGATATATGTGAGGAAATAGACGAGAATATGCAGTACTGTTTGTATGTAGATGATTTAGCGATATTTAGTAGCGGAAAAACAGTGGGGCACATTACGCGTCGCCTGCAATCAGCAGTGAATCAAATTGTTAGGAATGGGGATGAGATTGGATATGTGTTTTCGAAAGAAAAAAACCAAATGTGTTCACTTTTGCCGTTTAAGAAAACCGCACTATGATCCTCTTCTCTACTTGGGAAATAGTTTCATAGAATGCGTTAGCGTGGTCAAATTTTTGGGATTAATGTTTGATAGTAAGCTTACCTGGCAAGAACATCTGACTTCAATTGTAAATAAGTGCCAAAAGGCGCTTAACATCCTGAAAGCGCTGGCCAGTACTAAATGGGATGCAGATCCAAAATCCCTTCTTAATATATATAAGGCTATGGTCCTGTCAAAGATTGATTACGGCTGTGTGGCATACTCGTCGGCTAGTAGGTCACAACTAATGAAGCTAGACAAGATACAGTGTATGGGCATACGACACTGCTTGGGCTCGTTCCCTACAACACCGCTTCAGAGTCTATACTGCGAATCTGCAATGATGCCACTAGAACATAGAAGAAAAATTCTTATAAATTCATATCTGACGGGCGTGAAAACTAACATTAAAAACCCGAATTCGATATTTCTCTTCTCTAATCATGACGAATATTCAAGAAAGCCTACCATAACTAGGCCACTGGCAGTTCGATACTCGGAATATTTAAAAAGCATCAATGTCGACTTCCCGAGAAGTATCGTAGAAACCCATATTGAAATGAACGATGACACTGTAAAAAGATCAGAATTTAATAATTCTATTAAGGAAAAGGTCATTGCCGAATGGCAGGACACCTGGAATGCGACAACTACGCTACTACGACAAATAGAGCCCGTAGTAAAGGATAAATATAACTTCATAAACTTACCTAGATCAGATATTGTGCGGGCGCTAAGGCTGCGCTCGGGACATACTGATATAACACATCGCCATCTTTTAAGAGATGAACCGGCACCAGTGTGTTCCCTATGTGTTGTTGAATTGTCTGTGTCTCACATCATCGAAAGCTGTCCAATGTTTGATGTACATCGTAGCATGCATGATCTTCGTGGACTTACCGCTGTAGAATGTCTAAAACAAGAAAGGATAGTAAATACATCGAATTTCTTAAGAAGTATAGACATATATGCGAAAATCTAGAAAAAGAATGAGCTAATGGCCCTAGCAGTCGAAGCTCAGAGGTGGTTTTTAGTCAGTAGAAATCTGACATAACCAGCATCCATCCCTGGTATCTTCTTAAAGATTTTCCACCTCACTACAAAATAATAATAATAATAATAATAATAATAATAATAATAATAATAATAATGAATGTTTTTTTATTATGAAATTAAAAATTACAAAAAAAGAAGAAAAACTTATACAAAAGAAATATTAAAAAAATTACAAAAATAACACTAAGCATTACAAGTAAAAGCAGGGCACAGTCTAGCCTCTACTGAACCCTACACTACCTGTTGAAATAAAGAAAAAATCAAAAAGTGTAAGGACGATTGGAAATCATGATACTTAACATAAGCTATTCATGATTATTATTACAAACAAAAAAAGATGACGCACCAGTAAAACAAAAGATTTGACAACATAATACAGAACAGAACAAAGGTAGATTAAGGACGTTGTAAATTTTGATTGAGTAAAATAAATTCATTAGGTAAGGAGTTATATAGTTTAACAGCGTTGTAGGTAAATGTTCTTTGAAACATGGCAGTCCGATGGTGAGGCATTGTCAGTTTATACGAAAACCTTGTGTCACGGGAGTGTACAGTTTCACGAAATACGAACTTATTTTTTAGGGATGGAGGGAGAGTCTCATTTTTCAGCAGTTTTACCAAAAAACTTCCCAAATGCAAAGTCCTACGGTTAGTCATTAATAGCCAGCTCAGATTTTTAAAAGTGTGATAAATATGATCAAATTTACGAAGTCCATAAATGAGGCGTGCACATGTGTTCTGTACTTTTTGTATTCTATATATACAATCTGCTACATCAAGGCATGGCCCATAAATGAAATCACAATAGTTAAAATTAGACAAGACGAGACTTTCACAAAGCATTTTGCGCAATTTAAAATTGAGAATATGACGGTTGTTGTATAATACTCTTGATGATCTCTGAATTAATTTTGTAACGTAGTCCCTAAACCTCAAATCAGTATCCAAAATTATACCCAGATTTTTGGCTGTTTTAACCACAGGGATCTTGACACCATCAAGAACTATATTGATATTCTCTTTCAAAAAGTCAACATTATTACCATTCCCAAAGAGCATCAAAGATGATCGATGGATTCAACTTCAAATTATGATCCAGAGAGAATTGGTTTAAAATATTTAAATCTCCGTTAAGCAAATTTGATGCCATTAAATAGTCCTGGCAGTCAAAGTGAATGAAAATTTGCGTGTCGTCTGCAAACGCCTGAATTTTACAGTGCTTTAGAGATTTCAAGACATCTGAGGTATAGATTATAAAAAAAAGAGGTCCAAGGATAGAGCCTTGAGGTACCCCTGACAAAATTTGAATTTGATTCGAGTAATTATTATTGTAAATTTTTTTCTGAAACCTTTTAGTGAATTAAGATCTAATGAGATTTAAAGACGATTCATCCAAGCCGTAATACTTTAGCTTTGCCAGCAAGAGTTCATGATTAAGGGTGTCGAAAGCTTTCGAAAAGTCAAGAAGAACCAGTACTTATTTTTTTTTCAATTGCTGACATTATATCATCTATGACTTTAACAAGAGCAACCGATGTACTAAAGTCCTTTCAAAAGCCACATTGGCTCTCTGGAATTATTTTATTGGCGACACAGAAGTGAAATAATTGACCGTACAAGGACTTTTCAAAAAGTTTAGATAATAGTTATGATGCGTAGATCATTAAAAGTTGTAGGGCCATTAGTTTTGGGTAATGGTTTACCAACAGAAATTTTCCATTGATCTGGAAAGTAATTAGTCTCAAGACAATAGTTAATAATACGTGTAACATACTGATCTATGTGGGGACTGCAATATTTTAACATTCTTAATGACAACCCATCAACACCAGAGGCATTAGAAGTGATAGAGTGAATTATCTTGTGAATATCAGCTACTCCAATTAATTTAAAAGAAAAAGTTAATTCATTATCAAAAATATTATTATTGTAAGAATTCACTTTCGGGCTGCAATCGGACACAGTTTGCAAATATGATCCAAAAAATTGACTTATATCATTAGGATTGGATACGTTATCAGGAATATCCCAATTCTTATTTGAGCTTATATTAAGACTTTAAGGAAACCCAGGTTTTCCTGGGATTATTTTCTGCACAGATGTAATCAAGGTATTGTCTTTTCTCCCTTCTTACCATAGCAACAGCAAAGTTTCTTGAGTTTTTATAATCTTCCCAGTCATGTATGTCCCACGTCCTTTTAAATTTCTGTAGTGCACGATCCCTATTCTTCATGAAAACCTTCAAGTTGGGTGTAAGCCAAGGCGCTCTAGGTTTAGTAATTCTAGACTCCTTGTAAGGAGCATGTTTGTCAGAAAGAAAAATTTGATTATCTATATTTTGTTCGTAAACAATGTCATTCCACTGCAGTGTATGAAGATCAATAAGAAAAGAGTTTAAGTTAAAATTGTTGAAATTCCTATACTTAATAGTGCTTGGCTCGGTATATACCTTCTCAACATTCAAACAACAATAGACGAGCAAATGATCAGAAACATCAGGAAGGGCTACAGTTCCGTAGTTAACCACCAAAGTATTGTCAGTGATGAAAATGGGATCCAGAAGGGTACTTGACGTCCTTGACACTCTAGTAGGTTGGTTAATAATCTGAACGAAATTATAATTGTCAAATAGGAAAGTAAGTGAATAGATTAACATTAAAGTCACCCAAACAAACTATTTCATCATGGATAGAGAGCAGAAAAAATATTGTCAAAGTCATTAATAACATTGTTAAAATTAGTGTTCGGAGGATGGTAAAAAACACAAAATGCGTAAAATTTGTTTTTATTTTAATTTTAATAATCAGAAACTCAAGATAAATTCAAAATTTATTAGTTCGGGAAATAAATTATTTTTTACATATACCGCCACTCCTTCACACCTACCCAGCCTATCCTCGCGAATCATGCGGTAATCTGGAATAAAAAAAGTAGAAGTTTCATCACCAACAGATAGCCATGTTTCAGTGAGAAAGATAAGATCGAAGTCACAATCTGCAACAAGTGACTTAAAATCATAAAAACCTGTAAAAATCGATCTTATATTAAATTGAAATTTAAGGTTGCGTCAAATTTCAAACAATTCACAGCTGGAGAACACCAAAGTACAAAGTCTGGAGCTGATCACTGGGGAGTAATCCAACAAACCCCATTTTTACCCCTGTCAGACTAGGGACCGCCAAAGGAATGAGTCTGAGGCCGATGCTTCGAGTGGAAGCGGCCCTAGGTGGTAGATGCATAAGCCTACTCGCATCGTCCGGTGAAGGACCACCCCACCAGAATTGGGGAGCGCTAAGTGGTTTTCCCAAATCACGTTTCGCTTCCGCGCTGGTGATTCCGGGTTTCAGAGTAAAAATATATGGACATGATGGTGCTTCCAGGATCAAAATATTCCGGAGGTAAACTCCCCGGCCATTCGGATCTCCGGGCGCTGGGTGGCCCTGGGAGCCCTTCATTCCGCATTTCACAGACAGCAAAGATACCGAACCAATTTAGAATAGATTTCTGCAACATAAGAGGCCTAAATACAAACATAAATTCGGTACACCAATATCTACAAGCAAATAGACCACACATATTGGCCCTTACAGAAACACAAGTATGTTCTACAACAACAACAGTGAACTACCTCTATCCTGGTTACGACTTACATACCCGATTTAGATATAAGTTCGGAATATGCCTTTTTGTCCGAAGCGACCTTTCATGTCACCGCGAGGAAACACTCGAACCGAACAACCTTGACGTCATGTGGCTCAAGTTCACCGCCAAGGGATTAACCAAGTTTATATGTTGTCTCTATCGCCCTCCGAGCGATAGAGCCTACCAAAGCTTTTTCTCAACACTAGCTACCACCTTTGACTCAATACAGGTCGATCACCCCAGTTCAGAAATAATCGTTCTGGGAGACTTCAATGCCCACAACACCAACTGGCTCAAACATCACAACAAGACCGACAATGAAGGTAGCGGGCTTACTCAACTTGTAGACGAACCAAGTCGAATCTCAGAGAGGGGCGAATTCGCCGCCCTCCTGGATCTTTTTCTGACCACCAATTCTGACCAGTACAAGGTTACAGTTGGTCCGCCATTAGGTACCTCCGACCACAAACTTATTACAACGGTTTGTGAATTGCCACTCATACAGAAGGATCCACCATTGCCTCGCAAAATCTGGCATTACAATTCTGCAAACTGGGACGATCTGAGGCAGTTTTACCTAGATTTTCCTTGGCTCGACGTCTGCTTTGCCACTGACGACCCGTCAGACTGCTGCGAAGAGATCATGCAAGTAATCTCCTCAGGAATGGAAGCATACATCCCAAATTCCATCAAGTTACCATCAAAAGGAAAGCCCTGGTTCGACAAAAGATGCGAAAGAGCTGTAGGAAGGAAACAGCAAGCCTATAAGTACTGGCAGCAAAATCAGACCGCTGAAAATCGCAATTATTTTATCGAAGCGAGAAACGAGTGCAAGCGTGTGATCGACGAAACTAAGGACAAACACAATCAAAGGATCAGGAATAAACTTTTGCAATGCCCCAGTGGCTCCAGGAATTTCTGGTCGGTAGCAAAGGCAGTAAGTAACAACTTTACAAAAACGTCTCTCCCACCTTTGACGGACGAACGTGGCATCACGGCGACTACAGCCAAAGAAAAAGCAAACATGCTCGCCAAAATGTTTTCATCGCACTCTACCTTAGACGTGCCCCAAAGCAAGACTCTCCCCACTATACCGAACATCAACACCACCATGGCAGAAGTCAAGTTTTCTCATCGTGATATTCGCAAAGTCCTTAAAGAACTGGATACGCAAAAGGCATCAGGACCGGACGGAATACTTGACATCGTGCTAAAGAACTGCGCCAACGAACTAACACCTGTTTTTTCCAGGCTTTTTTCTCTTTCTTACAGAAAAGGGATTTACCCATCCTCTTGGAAAGTCGCTCGAGTGCAACCTGTTCCAAAAAAAGGCAAGAAAACCACGCCCTCAAACTATCGCCCGATTGCCTTGCTTCCAATAATCTCCAAAGTCATGGAACGTGTAGTCAACCAGCAACTACTCAAGTACCTCGAGAGCAACAGAATAATCAGCGATAATCAATACGGCTTTCGCAAAGAGAGATCGACAGGAGATATATTGGCCTATGTCACTCATATATGGAGTAGGGCAATTGAAAACTACGGAGAGTCTCGAGCGATTGCGTTGGATATTTCAAAGGCATTCGACAGAGTTTGGCATGACGGACTGCTCAACAAACTGCCGTCCTTGGGACTGCCCGCCTCTCTCTGCAGCTGGCTGGCCAGTGTCCTTAGGAACCGATCCCTACATGTTGCAGTCGATGGACACATCTCGGACACATTCCCCATCAACGCGGGCGTGCCTCAGGGCGCAATACTTTCACCAACTCTGTTCCTCATCTATATTAATGACCTGCTGATCGAAACGAATAATCCTGTTTACAGTTTTGCAGATGACAGTACCCTTGTCTCCCACTTTAGATCAGAAAAACCCTTACCAGCGACTGAGACTCATCACCGCAGACAGGAGTAGATTACAGCAATTAATCAAAACCTGGAGAAAGTTCAAACTTGGGGCGACCGAAATTTGGTCCAGTTCAATGCAGCAAAGACCCAAGCAGCAACGTTTACTAAGAGGGCCAATACAGCGGGCCCTGACATCATTATGGCAGGATCGACCATTCCTTCATCCTCGTCAATCGGGCTGCTGGGTGTCTCGGTCAACAGCAATATGTCATGGCATGACCATGTTGCTAACATCGCAAAATCAGCCTCCCAGAAGCTTGGTGCGCTATTTCGCAACAAAAACTCTATACACCGCAGCAGTTGCTCTTGCTGTACAAAGCGCAAATAAGACCGTGCTTAGAATATTGCTCACATATCTGGGGTGCCGCACCAAAGCATACCCTAAAGCTGCTGGATTCCATTCAGAAGAGGGCTGTGCGTCTCGTCGGCGATCCGGAGTTGACCCGGAATCTGGATAGTCTGGAACATCGCAGACATGTGGCCGAGATGTCTCTGTTTTACAGATACTTTCACGGCAGATGTTCCCAGGATTTCGCCCACATAATCCCGCCCCTGGCAACTCCTGTCAGGCAGTCCCGACAGACGGCAGGAGCGCACCAGTTCGTCGTACAACTAGAAACACCTAGAACATCGCTTTACCAGAACTCCTTTGTTTGGCGCACTGCATCACTGTGGAACTCACTTCCAGGACATCTGTTTCCCACTAATTACAACCTACAAATATTCAAGAACCGTGTCAAGATGTTGAATCTTCGCACACACACCGCTCGTCGAGCGCCATAGGATCTACCTTTAGTGTGTGTGCCACTGCCATAAAAAAAAATAAAAAAAAATTCCCTATATTCATACTGTGTACAATACACCAGCATGCGCTATTCCACTTTGAAAAGGAGATAATAGAACGAAATACCAAAAGTGGCTTGAGCGATGTGATTAAATACACAAGATTAATTCAGAAATAGAAAAGAGTACAAACATTCTTAATTAATCACACCTATTCAGATAATTACTAAACTAATAAAAATAAAAAATTGATCAATTTAAACAAGAACCACGTAGTGATTGTTAAAAAAAACAAATATGAGAGAAATCATACCATCGGCATTAAACAGGATGCCAATAACTATGCTCATCAGTACATAAAATACCCAATTGCAAATTCTGTTCGGCAGTAAATAATTGTTAGTTGAATTGAACATGCCAAGGTAACGTATCCCATACATTGGAGAAATAACAACATTGCAAAAAAAAATGTTCACCTTAAAATGTTTAGGCAGTTCAACACACAATAAATAAACTATTCAATTCTTATCAGTTCGACCCATGAAAAGCAAAAAAAAAATAAAATATATAATTTATAAATAAACAACATACTGAAATATAAAATATAGTACTACCATCACGATACAGACGCAAAGATATGATTCAATTCATTTTATTATTTCTCACTATTGTTATACATCACCAACACTTTTTTGTTATTTATATGGTCCCAGTAGAAAATATTCCCACGAGACGACCAAGCCTTATTAGTATCATACTTCTTCTTAGCTTGCAACTGAACCGCTTGGTTGTGAGACCCTCAAAAACAGCATAGGGTGTGTCCTTCAGAACTTTTTTAGCTGCAAACAATTAAGTTTTCATCCAATTATGAATAAAACGAACGACAACAACATGTGGTTTGTCCACTGCCTTAGAGGGGACACCTATCCGAAAGCAATAGTCAATATCCCTTTTGGAGCACACGATTTTTAAATTGCTACTAATAAAATTGACAACAGACACCATTAGATCATCATGGCTGTTCTCGGGAAGACCGCAGATTCGGATGCAGTTCTTTTTCCGCTCTTGGTCTTAACTATCAAGATTCTCCTCAAGAATCGTAAGTTTGGCAGCATTTTTTTCGATACCCGCAGTGAGATCATTAATGGATTCATAAACCTGTGTTAGTTTGCTCTCCAGCCTTTGAAACCGGCTGTCAAGCTTCTTATCAAACTGCGTCAACAGGTTGTTACACCCTTTAGTAATCAATCTTTCCAGATTTTCATCCTCGGAACTAGTGCAAGTTGACTCTTTATTAGCACGAGTTTCGACAGTGCGAGAAGATCCACCCATTTTGCTGATCACGACTTTATTACGACGGTACACACTTAACGCACAGCAAGCACGCTACATACACAAATTGTTAATTATTGCCGTAATTAAGCTGTTTAACAGCAAAATACTCTCTACAAGATTACAGGAGCCAAACAGACACTAGTGGTCTCAAAGACAGTAAATTAAACCACCAATATCACCATTTATCGTGGAACAGTACAAAACACGTCTACTCACAGAGCATATTCAAACGAAATTATTTTATATGAATTGTCACATTTCAGATTTCTTTTTTTAGATTTCGATTTTTAGTTTATAAATTGGCAGGATCCAATCGGCTTGCCACTTTCCAGGTCACCAAATCTTAATCCTTCCGACCCCCCAGATATCGGAGGCTCCTTCCTTAACTATGAATAAGTTCTATTGGACCATTGATATTGGAAATATTGCCTTATCCAGTAGAGAAGGTATAAATGATCTATTTCTTCGTCACTAGAATGAAGTCCTTTAGACTATTTCCCATAAAGATGTTTAGAAAGTAACAAATGAAGATCTTCACCTTGAGTACAGATTAAAAATGTACTTCCTTTTCATTCAATAATAACAAAAAAAAATAGAAAATAATGATCGGAAATTATCACTTGTCGATTTCTTAGTCTATGCATTGACGGAAACGAATCCGGTCGCCAGATTATCAGATTTAAACCAGAGAAAACCCTTTAAAACGACGTGACGCTCCAATTCCCAATAATTATTTTCGGAGGGGTAGCCACTCTGGCTCCATGAATCAAAAATGTATGTGCTTTGCCGTTTTTTACACGTTAGGCTACCAATTCTCGATTTTCGAAACTTTGTATAAACATACACCAAAAAAAAAAAATGTTTCAGCGTTTAGACTCTAATTATAAATATTCAGAAATGCAAATGTGAATTATTTTAAAAAGCCCATTTGTATACTCTTAAAAACAGCAGCTTAACGAAAATGGCCAATGATGTTTTAACTGCCGCAGGCCGTTTCGATTTGGATTCGAAAACATAAAAGAGATTAGGTCGTTTTTCATTTTGCAGAGTAATATTATTGCGAAGGGCTTTTAAATTGAATGAATTTTTAAAAGGCCTAGTTTAAATATGAATGCCCCATTGTTCAAACTCTGTTTTTAATTAAAGGCTTAATATACCGTGATTTTTTGATTTGCCTCCAACCGATACGAAATACTGAAAAACATAGTTTGCAACGGTCAGAAATTGACAGAATTCTTGTGTGTTAATTAAAGCTACATTTCATCCACTATTAAAAATTTTAGCCACCAGTTTTGCTATTTGAATTTTGCTTCATTTATTTGAAAATAAAGGAACACCTAAAAATGATATAATAATATATTGGCCACATTAGACGGTATTCGCTATGTGCGTTACACGACGCGACATCTGGTGGTACAAAATGTGGCGAATTTCTTAGATACGCAACACGTCAAGCACAGCTTATTCAATAATCAGCTACTCATCTTGCGGCTGCATTCTTTGATTTGGGAAAGTCAAATGAAAATTTTATAAGAGGGCCTTGACTTAATATTTTTCTAAACATCTGAGCATTTAAATAATACTTTTGACAGTTCGTTTAATTTAAAATACGATGTTTTATCATCTAAAATTCGTTTGAAAACGATTTTAAATGGCAAAATTGTATAAAAATTCGAAATTTCCGGTCTTTTTAGGGCGATAGCCGTAGCTTCGGACGAATTTGCTGTGGATTTTGAAGCGAATATTCATTTTAAATTCAGTTCGCTTCGTGTCATTACATTGCCTGAAAAATAACGAGACCGTGGAACCGAACCGCTCAGGGCACTCCCAGGTATGCGCAGTGCCCGACACTCCAACTTTCCGATTTCGATAGAGATGAGTAGCTGGTTATTGAATAAGCTGTGCGACAAGTACATCGGAAACGATTGAAAATTCAAGAAAAATTGTTGATTTTAGTGCAATATAATTATTAGTTCTGCAGATAATACGTTGTCATATGAGAATATTTATCGATTCGACTGAAAAAAGGCAAGTTCGATATTGAATTTTGTGTGTATTCATCATAATACTAAAACCTTGTAGGATATTAGTTAGTTAGTTTATAGTTATGGGCTTCGCGGTTACTTATTTACCCAGAAACGACCCCTGTCCAGGCTTAGTTAGAGCTGGGGCGACCCATCCCAGATAAGTTATACCTTGGTGGACAGGGCTACTATTTTTAAAACCCCCAGTATGTCGATTATGTATTCCTGGTGGCTCAGACATATTCATGCACGGCTTGTTTTAAGGTTCGAACACCACCGGCTGGACATTCACACACATTTAAATCATGTACATGCACGGCTAGAGTCTTATGCAAAGGAGCTTCACACAATGCAGATATAATCAGTTGCTGTCAGAGAGACTTCCCATCTCCGCAGGGCCCACAGCCCCGATCTCCTTCAGATCACGTATCACGTGCAAGAGTCTGGAAGAATCTTCGTAGGAATCGAGCCTACATTAAGCGACCGACCCTAAACACTGTCCTACCCGGCTACGACTTCCCTTTCGGACCAACGGGGCCCCCAACGCTTCCTGCCGCGAATCACGTGCACTTCCCGTGCGAAGTCAGGTTAGAAAACCAGACTCCCTTCCCACGTCCGAACACCGCGAACTCCAAAGCGGAAGTCCCTTTGTAGGTTATGAAAGCGTAAACATGAGAATATCTTAATAATAATAATAGCATTGTGAAATTGATGCGATTAAAAATTCGATTCATGAAGTTTTACTGAAATTACTTTAGAATGAATGAAGACGATTTAGAATAATTTATTTTTTCAATCTGGAAATTGATAGAGAGACTGAAATTAAGTTATTAAATATATTTGTCGGGATTATTAGTGCTGCCCATTGCACTAATCATAAGAACCGGCTTCGAAAATATATCACACAGGTTATGATACTTACCCTTGTTGGTTCTGGTGTCATATGAGCACTGTCGATTTTGAAGCATTTTTTGGGTTATATGGAAAGATTACATCAAATGGGACACATTAACGCAAAAAAATTTGCGGATGAAACACATTTTCTCAAAATAAATTGAAAATAAAAATTGAAATTTAACATACATTTTTTCCTAATAATTCCAGTACACTTTGTCCTAAGATATGATCGCAGAAGGTTAATAATAACATAATATAAACCTTCTTTTCATTCAAATTGCAAATAAAACTGTTTTTTGCACTTTAAAACCATAATATAATATTTATGAGATAAACGTCAACATGACTATTTCTTAAAACATTATTATATACGTTGGCTTAGCACGGCTCAGCTGGCTGTTGTACGGGTAGATGTTGCCAAGGGTAATTTCTATTTGGTCCTAAAATATAACAGCCTCGTGTTGAATATGTTTCAAAAGTACTGTGGGACGAAAACTTCTTATAAATAATGATTCTTAATGGCTTTGTTTAATAAAATAACAATAATTCGAATATATGGTTTACTAGAAGAAGATGTTACGCTAGAAGGGGGTCACCTTTAATATATATTATATAATAATAAGTCATATAAACTAATTCATTTAGTTTATTGAAATAGATACAAATTTAAAAGATCATTTGATTTAGTTTAAGAGAGTATCAGGCTTTGTTTTGTTACTTTGAATTAATCTTGATTTTGTGATGGTCGGGGGTGGTCAAGCGCGTAGCGCGCTCGCCTCAATGCGTTTCTTTGGCTAATTAAAGTTAATTTTTGATTATTTTTGCTTAATCTGGAATACGTTAATTAGGGTTAGTATAGGTTAGTATGAGTTACTTTTGGTTAGTCTGGTTGGGTTTTGCTTAGTTTATGATAGCGAAGAGAAAAGGGCGCGTAATGCGCTTTTCTTTTTATTTTGGTTAATTAGGGTTACTACTACTAAGGGTTAGTTTTGGTTAGTCTCCAAGGGATAGAATTAATGTGCTACGCCGATGATTTGGCTGTTCTATTAAAGAGTAAGTCCATTGAAGAAAACGTCCTCCAGGGAAACACCGCTCTCTTTCAGATCCAGCAATGGATGTGTGCAAACCGCCTGGAAGTAGCTCCCGAAAAAACGACCGCCCTTGTATTTGGATGGAGTTATAAGAACCGAAGGAGCATTGAATACCGTTTTGAAGAACACCTTATAAAACCGGAAAAGTCGCTGAAATATCTAGGAGTAATGCTGAACTACTGTACTAATTTCTCTATCCACGTGGACTACATCGTCAAAAAGTCCGATAAAGTCAGCAAATCCCTCCAATGTATCCTACCAAATACCGGCGGTCCATCCTGCTCTAAAAGAAAAGTTATGGCAATGGCTCTCCAATCGATTCTGCTCTATGCAGCACCAGTATGGGCAGGTGCTCTCGGAGCAAAAAGAAACCGCCAAAAACTGGAGTCTTGCCAAACGAAAGCAGCCGACAGATCTTGCTGCGGTTACCACACCATCTCTACAACAGCTGCAACTGTCATTACCGGTCTTATTTCAATAGACCTTCTGGTGGAAGAGCGGTGCCGAATCGAAGAACAACGAACTCCCGAACAAAGCGAAGAAACCAAAAAGAGAGTAAGAGAGTCAGAGAGAAGAAAGACCTCGGACAGGTGGCAACAGAAATGGAGATCCAATAGCAACGATGCTAAATGGACGAAGGAAATCATTCCGGATGTCCGCTCGTGGGTAGACCGTAATTTCGGAATAGTCAACTATTCTATAACCCAATTCCTATCCGGCCATGGATGTTTTGGGACTTACCTGTACCGTTTTAAGAAGAGAGATTCTCCCGCCTACATCTATGGAGATGCAACTGAAGACTCTCCAGAACGCATGCTATTCGAATGCAGTAGATTTGAAGCAATCAGGCAGATCGCTCAAATTGATGTAGGGCGCAGACTCACAAAATAAAACCTCCTCAACGTTATGCTGAGGGATCGAGCCGGTTGGAACGCTATCGAAAAACTAACGGCTGCGATGGTAGAGAAAAAAGAAATAGAAGAGAAAGACTTGGAAAGAGACATCGGACACTAGCGGAAGAAAGTAAGAGCTCCTATCTCGACGTTGATATTTTTTTCGAAATGGTGCCGGGACAGGCAGCTGGAGACCAACAGAGGAAAAGGGTTTTAGTCGGTCGCTTCGGCGGAGTTCGACACTCCCCATGGTCGCCAGAATGGTCTATCACCAAACAGAAATGCAAATCACCGTTGACCATGGGACTGCATAGATACGCATTTCCTAAACCTCTATAAAAAAAAGTTTTGGTTGGTCTGGGTTAGCTTGCGTTAATTTTGGTGAGTATGGGTTAGTTTTGGTTGGTCTGGGTTGGTTTTGCTTAGTTTTGAATATACTTTGGTTACAAAGGGTTAGTCTGGGTTAGTTTTGGTTAGTATGTGTTAATTTTGGTTAGTCTGGATTGGTTTTGCTCAGTTTGGGATAGGGAATAGACAAGCGCGCGTAGCGCGTTTGTCTCTTTACTTTGGTTAATTAGGGTTAGTTTTGGTTAGTTTGGGTTAGCTTTGGTTAGTATGGGTTGGTTTTGGTTAGCCTGGGTTGGATTTGCTTGTTTTGGGATGGCGAAGAGAAAGCGCGCGTAGCGCACTTGTCTTTTTACTTTGGTTAATTAGGGTTAGTCTGGGTTAGTTTTGGTTGGTATGGTTTTCTTTTGGTTAGTCTGGGTTAGTTTGGGTTAGTTTTTGTTGGTTTGGGTTAGTTTTGGTTAGTATGGGTTAGTTTTGGTTAGGCTCGGTTGGTTTTGCTTAGATTGGAATCGCGAAGAGATAAGAGCGCTACGCGCGCTTGTCTCGACTTTGGTTAAGTATGGTTAGACTGGGTTAGTTTTGGTTAGTCTTGGTTAGTTTGTATTAGTCTGAGTTGGTTTTGGTTAGTTTGGGTTAGTGCTGGCTAGTTTAGGTTAGTGTTGGTTATTTTGGGTTACCTATGGTTGATTTACTACGCGCGCTTGTCTTTTAAAATTATTTCATTTTATGACAAATATACTTGATCTAGTGCATTTACTGGGAAATGAAGAAATTGAGTCGACAGTGTACCGTAAGCAAACTTTTATTATTTATATATATATATATGTATGGCTAAACAGCCAGGGTTAGTTTTGCTTAGTATGAGTTACTTTTGATCAATCTGGGTTAGTTTGGGTTAGTTTACGTTAGTCTGGACTAGTTTTGGTTAGCTTGGGTTACTTTGCACTAGTCTGAATTAGTTTTGGTTAGTTTGGGTTAGTTAACAGCCAAATGGGAGCTTATTTGGTTAGTCTGAGGCCTATAAGGAACAAGCGCGCGGTGTGCACTTGTTTAGTTACTTTCGCAAGTTGTTGTTCTACTTTATGAAACATGCTCATGGACTTGGCAATTTTCTTACTTGAAGATCAAGAAGGTTAGCCAAGTCTGACACCATTGCAAATAAATTGTCATCATTAGCATCATATAGCATTTAAATATCACTAAACAGCCTCATTTATGAAATAGTTATCTTTGTTACAAGTACCTAAAATGGAGTTTTTCAGGACGAATAATTGCTGAGTCCTGAAAAACTTCATTTAGGTACGCGTGACAAACACTATTTTTTGTCATACGCTCCCAAAATTTAATTTTTATTTATACGCTTTTTGCAATTCTTCAGAACGCTTAAATTTGCAAATTTACCATAATTTTTGAAATCATAATGTACGACAAAGTTAGCTTAGAATTTGATATCGTAGCAACTATTTGACAATTTTGTCATGTCATTCGAAATTTGACATTTAGACAAATTCAGGAATTTTGGAATAGTCCGTAAAGGTTGCCATGACGACTTTTAGGGACTAGGCCTAAAAAGAAGCATTTTACGGACTCAAATGAGTCCGTAAAATAGCTATTTTTGGGAGCGTGTGACAAAAATTCTTTTTCAATTTTTATCGTCAAAGGTGCTTCATCCGCAATTTTTTTTGCATTAATGTGTTCCATTTGAGGTAATCTTTCCATTGAACCCAAAAAAATCTTTAAAATCAACAGTGCTTATATGACACCAGACCCTTTTCGATGTATTCCACGTGTATATTTGTATAGTAGCTGAATAAAGTTCCAAATTTCTCCGACTCGCGCGCACGATCGTTCATTCGTTCGTCATGTCTCCCACTACCCTAACGCACAGAGCGAATAATACTACTTCTCTCATTAATTACGGTAAAACAGAGTAACATTCTTCTGGCTGTAATAATTTGACTATACCATCTTACTTTAGTGTCCTACGGAAATGGTGAAATGGGTCACACATACGCTTGCCTCAAATTAAAGTTAAACTCCAATCATGTCTCCAGAACATGATTGTCAACAATGCTAAATTCTCTTTCGACATGAGTCCTTAATTTTACGAAATACGTACCTAGTATAGGTGTGGCGGATTCTAATTCTGATGGATCCCATGTGTTTTGTTCGAGCAACTAATTTTATTGTTTTAATTTCTAGATGGTTTGTCCTTCATTTTGCTTGCATGGGCTTTCGGGAACGTTTTCCGATGCTTAGTTTTCCTGAGCTTTCCTAGAAGAAATGATGTTGATTAAAGCGTTTAAAATGTGTTGACTTTATCCCTCAAGCCAACTATGAAGACAAATCACTATAAGTCATTTTCGAACAATTAACCTCACCTTATTATAATGTTACTTCGTGGTGAAAGATTGTAGCCTTATACCATCATACAATGCCGTACTGTTTCGGTTTTAATTAATTCTCTTTTATGTAGCTTTAATTGTTTTAACCAATTTGTTTTGTGTAATATTTCAGGAATCGTGTCAACTGATAACCTGATTTGACGTTTTGCATTACGCCTGTTGTAGAAAGCGCATTTTGCCAACACTATCGTTCGACCAGCTGATGATATATGTTCTGAACCACAATGTTGTCGATCTATGATTTAAAAACATTTGGTTTCGTGGCCGCTTATTGTCGATTAATAATAAATATTACAGGTACGATATAGAGCATGCCTACCAGTGCCTCAGTGCAACGTAGTGGAATAGGGGAAAAAATCACAAAATGTGAGAGGTTTGAATGTCGGATTTTGTCATCGCTCTTGAGAACAGGTTATATTGAAAATGTTGACCCTTTTTTCTTTAAATTTAAGTAGCCCTGTCGAATATGACTGTCGCGAGTTAAGCAGAGTTTTTGGCTAATGGGTAGTTAGTAAAGGAACTAATTAGCAAATACGTTTCAGTGAAGTAACGGAATAATATTTTTTTATTACGCCAAGAGTCCTACTTTGTCCTAAGAATCTCGTGGTTGTCCGTCGTGCAAGTGTAGAAGAGCCTTTATTATATTCAAAACCCATTGTGTTCATTGGTCATGTACGTTTCCGTCTGAGAGTTGAGGGAGATCTCCCCATGAGTTCCTGTTGATTAGCCCAGCAGGTCGAGTCATCAAGTCAGATGGGCAAATTTATTTTTTTCATGTTTCATCTCTGGTTAATTTGTTTACCCTATAATAAACAGCTAAATCTTTTTTTTCTCTGTATTTAGAACCTTCGTAAGGTAATTTCGATGTTTCAAACTTGTTTTTTTATACATTTTGGCGTTTGGGGTTAATATTATATGAGCTAGGACTGACTACCTCGAAACAATTCAGTTTCGCAGATCGCACCAAGTAATCAACATGCATAATGATTTTAGTAAAGTTAATGAATATAGCAACAATACTAATAATGTGTTTAAAAAAGATGAATCTACTATGAAAATTAGTGAAAAGCTTCTAAATTCTAAGATTTAAATAATTCTTCATCTAAGTTTATAGTTGTTGGAATGAGTTTAAGTGATTTTACACCAAGAAGGCTTATTGATGGTGGAAATGGATTTTGCGTGAGCCTTAATGAAGAGGAATGGAAAACTCTGTTAAAATACCAGGGAGTGAGAATTTTTTAAAACATTTTCGAGTCTTTATACACAATCGTTGAAGTGCAATTAAAAATTATACAACGATTGCCTCATTATAAAAATTAAAAAATTCGGTGAAAATTATATGCACCTTTCATGTGGTTTTCTTTGTGAATTACAAAATTGAAACATTTAAGAAACAAGATTTTGAAAAGTATTTAAAATTGTTTCAAACTAGCCTTTGCACACAAACAAGAAACTTGCTATCCGATATATTTGAAATACTAAACACAAATCAGAATATAAATAGTGAAAATGTAAGTGTGATGCTAGAAGTCTTGTTATTGTATCCTGAACAATTAGAAGAAAAATGCAAAAACAGCCTTGCAACGAAAAAATATTACGAAGAAATTTGATGGAGGTATGACCTTTGCCTATAGACAAGCTCGAAAATCTTAATATCAAAAATTCTATGCGAACAGATTTCGATTTAATAGAAGAATTGGGCAATGCCAAAATGTTTTGGACTTAATTCTGAGTGAGGAACATTGAAACAAAGATTTAATGTCTAAATTTAAAGTTATTTTTAATAAAATATTTCAATACTAATATTTGATTTTATTAAGTAAAAAATATAAAGTAAAATTGTGCAAGGTACAATCATTAAATTATATTAGATTCATTTTAAAGATCCAAGAATTGTGCGATTTATCCAATTCAGGCCATTCAGCCTATATTTTATTTCCTTTTCTCTTAATGCTTCTTCTACTAAATAGACATCTCGATGTTTAACTTTCTGCATTTATTCTCCAAAAACCCCTCCTTCAATTTCTTTGTTTTTTCATCCTGAAGCAAATACGTTGGAGGACTTGTAAGTTTAACTTCTTTTATGCGAATTATTTCATTTGACCAATTCGATGTGTAATTTTTGGAAAATGCTTCACGTTGCTTACCTTGGCACCTTTGGATCTATTTTTGTGGATAAGCAAAAGACAATCTTAAAATGTCATTTTCACTGTGTCTGTTAACTTCATTTGGGTTTTTTCCGGTTGTAGAATGTTTTGTGTTATTATATTTTTGAACTGTGTCATCTAAAAGAGTTATCCATTTGGTGGTGTTTGACCGTCGTGCGGTTCAGTCGGGTTTGTTGTGCTCCGCACCGTCGGTTTTTTTGTTTTGTTTTGTTTGAATTTCGTGACCAGTCACCCAATACGCGTCAATTCTTGTGTTTGCTTTCTTTCGTATTTTTATTTATTTATTTCTTTTTTTTCTTTCTTTTCTACATACGATTCAAGAAAATGTCTATGTATAAGTGCGACAATTGCCTTAAAGAATTTCCCGATAAGGACAAATATAACAAAGTGCGCTGCAGTGGTGAATGTCGCAGATATTTCTGTATGCAGTGTACGGGCCTTGACAAAGTCACTACCAAGACCTTGCTGCTGGAGAAATTTAACCACCTACGTTTCTTTTGTGCCCTGTGTGACTCTCCAAATTTGAGATATCTCAACGACAAAATTTCCAACTTATCAAAAAATCAGGTTCCTCAGGAGACATTTGACTCGCTGGCTGACGGTGTGAGTAAATTATCAAACAGTGTACCGATTATTTCTGAGATGTATGATATTTTATTGAATAACGAATCTAAATGGAACCTTTTGGAGAAGAAAATAGACGATATTCACAAAATGTCGGAGGTGTTCTACATTTGTAACCCTCATTCTCTGTTGAAATCGGTAAGGGAAGTGGAACAGAATGTCTTTACTATTTCCCAAATTCTACTCAACAATACAGAGGAAACCATCAAGATCCAGGTGCAAGATTCCGCGTCCGCTGATATTAAGAAAGGTATTGACAACTTAAAAAGTAGCCTTGCAAATGTTACCACCTTGGTTAGGGACTTAAATTCTAAAATTGCTAACCCAAAACAACATAGTGCTCTACCTACGATGACACGCTTTACTTCTACGTCGTGCTCCACCCAAACTACGTCAACAACATTTGTTTCATCTTCCACTCAAACGGAACTGCCTACTGAAGTTTCCTCAATCCCAGACGATTTCAACTCCGCAATTTATAGAAGTGCCCAAAGATGGCACTATGTGATCGTAGAACACCTCCCGGCAGGATTTGCTTCAAATAATATCGTGCACTATGTGAAGGAAAAGTTGAAAACATCGGAATGTATTCGATGCTATAACCTGGTCAGTCAGTGCAATGACTCCATAGGATCTACATTTAAAATAGGGACCCTATCAAGAAAGTCCGCTGCGAATTTGTTCGGCATCAATATCTGGCCACCCGGGGCTCAAGTTAGATGGTCATCGGAATCTGAAATCCCTCAGAAAACTACAAAACTAAAACAAACTACAGAGCTCTATCTAACTCCCTCCACCAAGGCAAAAGTGACTAGCAGTCCGACCTCTGGCACTCTGCGGGACTTTCCCTCTCCAGTCAGTGAAGCTAACGCGCACAAGGTAACTACAGTAACTTCTGACAAACAAGCTATCGCTGCCTGCAAAACTAATGCCCTTGTGAGCGATGTCAAAATTAAACTGTCTAAGGAATCATCCCATAAACCATCCTTCTCTCTGGACCCGCTGACTCCCCCAACAGTTAAATTAACACAGGCCGCCAGTAAGTCTAACGACTCTAGTAATCGTTTCCTTATGGCAAGGCTAAGGGAACCTGCCATCTTCAGAGTCATTAGGTTGTACCTTGCCTATTTGTATGACCAACCTGCCTCGGTATGCTATGAGGGATTTACCAACATAAGCATCAGATTATTCCTAGCATCTGAAGGACTGCCAATCCAGGATGACATTTTACGTAAGGTCTACCACGACTTTCATGCCGCATATGGGTTTAAACACACTGAAGTGGAAGAAGATCTTTGTGCCTACAGATCCCATGTTGTTTCCGAGAGGACGATTCAGCTTCAGAAGTCCAGAGAGGGTCACCAAAAATACTTCTCCAGCGGCTCCCCGAAGAAAAATTTTTAAGCAGATTGACGTGTCCTGAGCGACTAGATTCCACTAATCCTGACGCCAGGCTTAGTATGGTTCTTAATAATGTTGCCTCATTGCGAAATAAGACTGATGAATTGTTTTTGTTTTTGGAGGAATCAGGGTTCCCCCAACTAGTTGCAATTACAGAGCACTGGCTGAGTGAGACTGAACCGCTTTATGTTGAAAAGTACTCCACAATAGCCAGATATAATCGGAAAAACTCGGCTCATGGGGGAACACTGATTCTTTCCTTGAGTGAGGACTTTTTACCTGTAACTAAATTTGATAATCTCCAATCGGATAACTACTTTGAATTTTCCATTGTATACAATAAGAACCTTGATTTACACGTAATTTGTATATATAGAGCGCCAAATTCCGATGTGCAATTGTTCTTTGATAACCTGCTAAGCTTGTTAGATGGTCTGCCGGTGAAAGGCAAGAAAATTTTGTGCGGTGATTTAAATATTGACTAAGCTACCGCTTGTGCTGCCCAAAAATCATTAATTTCAATTTTTGACTCTTTTGGTCTTTCAATGCATGTAACCTCACCAACTCGGATTTCTAACAATTCGTCTTCTATCATTGACTATGTAGCGTCCGACTTTCCTTCAACTGATGTCCAATCGACAGTAACTAGCGCGGGTCTCTCAGATCATGAGGCAGTAATCTCCAAATTCAATACTTCTTATAGGCCCTCAAAAAAAACTCGCCACCTAGGTAGAATCTTCTCAGCCTCCAATTTTTCATCCTTTCGTAACCTTTGCCTAAAGACCAACTGGAATTTTGAATCAGGTGAACTTGATTCTCACTTTAGTGGTTTCTTAAATAAAATTATAAATGCATTCAATAAAGCCTTCCCGCTTAAATCCATTAAACCTAAACATCACAAACCATGGACTACGAAAGGCTTACGCATATCTGCAAAAAATATGCGTCCCCTCTCATACATAAAAAAATTCACTAACTCCACTCAAGTTCTTGAATTCATTTCGAATTATAGGAAGATCTACCTAAAACTTATCAAGACAGCAAAGAAACTATATTATCAAAATCGTTTATCAACTGCTAAAAACGTATCCAAGGAGGCCTGGTCAATTATTAACGATCTTAGAGGCAAAACAAATTCCGCGAATCAGAGCATGCCAAAACCAAATGATTTGAACGAATATTTTGTCAACGTGAGCAAAAATGTTACCTCTGGTATTTCTCCTTCTCTCGACCCTCTCTCGTTTCTTCCTCCTTCTAAAAAAGTCGCTGATAGTTTTTTCCTAAGTCATGTGACCAGCCTTGAACTTCTTCAGGTAATGGGCAGCATAAAGAGTAAATCAGCTTGTAGCACTGATAATCTGTCAATTAAAATTTTCTTGAACCTCGCACTTCCAATTCTGGATGTCCTAGCTTCCTTAATTAATGCGTCCTTCACGAAAGGTGTTTTTCCCGAATGCCTCAAAACTGCGATAATTATTCCTCTTCATAAGGGAGGTGAAAAGGATGTCTTATGCAATTATCGTCCAATTGCTCTGTTGCCTGTACTCTCTAAAATCATTGAAAAGTTATTAAAAAATCGCCTCATGCCATTTTTCCTTGGACATGGCATACTGTCCCCGGAACAGTTCGGATTTTTACCAAACAAGTGTACAAATGACGCCATGTTCTCGTTGCTTCACGATGTCTACTCATCCCTTAACAACAATCTCCCTACTGCTACAGTCTTCTGTGATTACGCTAAAGCGTTTGACTGTGTGTGTCATGACATCTTGTTAAGAAAACTAAATTTTTATGGAATCCGTGGTATTCCTTCCAACTGGTTCCAATCTTATCTTGAAAATAGACAGCAGTTTGTTAGAGCGAACGGTTCTGATTCTGATTGCAGATTAATTACCAGTGGAGTTCCACAGGGCTCTGTTCTTCGACCTATCCTTTTTCTAATATATATTAATGACATTACATACCTAAAAATCAATGGTAAAATTTCTCTCTTTGCTGACGACACAAGCATAACTTGGAGTGATTCTAATACTTTCTCCCTACACTCTAATATCTCCAGCGATCTCGTCACAATCAAAACATGGTCTGACTCAAATTGGCTGTGTTTCAACGTTGATAAAACGGTAGCCTTATCTTATAAAACAACCTTGCAACAAGCTTTGCTACTTCACAACAGCAATATTAAATACGTTGACTCGGCTAAATTCCTAGGTTTGAGTATTAGTGCCAACCTTAAGTGGTCCGCACATATTGATTCTTTAACAAAAAAGCTTTCTTCTGCCTGCTTCGCAATTCGATCGGTTCCGAAGGAACTAAATCTGTCTACTGCCAGGCTCACTTACTTCTCTTTGCTTGAATCTCATCTTCGCTACGGCCTTCCCTTTTGGGGCTGCTGTAACACCGAGCAATTTCGTACCATTTTCAGACTTCAAAAGAGAGCAATTCGTTATTTATTTGGTCTTAATGGCAGAGCTCATTGCGAATACTACTTTAAAAAATATAAAATTCTTACGCTTCCTGCTTTGTTTATTTTAGAAACAACTTGTTTAATACGCAAATATCGAAACATATTTCCCGAGAGGCCACAACATGAGTACTCAACAAGAAATTCGAGTCAGGATATCTACCTTCCTTTTCCCTCCTCTGAATTAACAAAAAATTCTATTCTTTATAATTCCAAGAAGTTATACAATACACTCCCGCTACATCTTAAATCCATCCCTACATTTGTTAAATTTCGTGAAAAAACGAAGGCTTACCTACTAGAAAGACCTTATTATTCTATAAATGAGTTTTGCGTGAATTAGATTTTACTTTTTCTCCATTAATTTTCTTGGGCTTCATGTGCGGCGGTGAAATTTATTTTTTTTTATATTATATATATTTTTTATAATAGGTATAGGATTATCTTTTTGACGAATTAGTGATTTTTCGGATATACAGGAATTGCACAAAATTAAATACCTAGCTACCAATTTTAGTCATGTTTTGTTTACTTTTCCTCGGTATTTTCAACTCTGCAGCATTTGCGTTTTGCCTGAGTCAAGTTCACCGACATGACCTTCCTTATTTTTTCAAACAGCACGTTTCGTTATAATGTATGTTTAATATTTTGATAACACTGGGTTTCTTTACCCTATATTTTGTGTACTTCCTGTGGATCTAGTTCAACTGCTTATGATGTTCTGTAATATAGTTTATTTGTTAAATCGTGACCAATTTCAATTTGAAAATTGCTTGTTCTATTTTTATCGTATATATTATTGTATATATTAAGTTTTGTTTTGTTTTGTATTTGCCCTACTATGGTTAGTTTATTTATTTTAGTTAGCTTTGTCCACAAATTTATTTGAATTTTTCTGTGGCAATAAAGCATACTTGACTTTGACTTTGACTTTGACATTTGTGATTTCCATCTAAGCTGATTCTTTTTTCACATTAAATGTTTTATAGTTATGTTCACTCTTTCAACCACACTTGTTTTACGTTAGAATAATAGGAAATTCACTTTTGAAAATCTTTATTCAAGAATTCTTCTCCCATATCAGTTTGAATGTTTTGTTGGAACATTTTCAACGCTTTTCAAAAATTTCTTCATTGCCTCAGTCACTTCTTTACCTGATTTTGATTTAATTAGTTTTATTCAAACATATTTTGAGGATACATTAATTACTACCAGCCTGTAGCGATATCCTCTATTGAATTTTCAATAAGGTATCATTTCAACCAAATCAGCTTGCCATAAATTATTTAAACCTTTTCAAAATTCAAAATTCAAAATAGTATATTACTGTTAAAGCAAAAAATATATACTGTACAGACGTCAAACAATTTTTAAAACATTCAGTTATTAAGATAATCTTTAAAAATAATTCTAAAATATCAGAAACATTACAGTGTTAAAACACATCTCACTATGAATCTAAAATAGCAACAGCAAAACAAAATATATATAGTACTATTGGACGTAAACATATTACAACAAAACTAAATCTTAAACCTAAAGTCAAGGTACTCCTTAACACTGAAAAATGCATTGGTCGTCAAAACACTCTTAGCTGCCCTCTTAAAACTGTTAAATTGAAGGTCTCTAATTGATTTAGGCAATTTGTTATAGAGCTTTAAACCAATAAATTCCGGCCTGTCCTGGCACTTCCCCAGCCTGCAACGTTTAGTCAATAGATCATCCCTGTTTCTGGTGTTATGGTTATGAATGTCTTTGTGGGCTTTATAAGATATCTCGTTTTTCTTTATGTGAAGAATGTTTTTGAAAATATAACTTGAAGGTAGTGTCAGAATGTTCAGGCAGACAAAAGCGTCCCTGCATTCGTCCCTGTACCCCAGATTAGATATGACACCAACAGCCCTTCGCTGCAACCCGAAAACCCTTTCTGATTGAGCAGAATGTCACTATGCAATCAGTCCATATGTCATGACCGAATGAAACAAATCAAAATAAGCAGACATTAAGGTTTCCCCTGACACACGACCTGCGAGACTTCGAAGTACAAACACAGCACTCCTAAGTCTCCCAGAGACAGAATCAACGTGTGGGCTCCATTGGAGTCCCGGATCCAGAGTGACTCCCAGAAATTTTACCGAGCCAACGCTGTTCAGGTCATTATTATTTCTCAAAGAAAAAATGATGTTTTTTGTCTTGTCACCGTTTAGCATTAGTCCATTCACACTAAACCAGGCTTCAGTTCTTAACCGTGCCTCACCTGTCCTCCGCTGTATTTCATCCTTGGTCTCAGCCGCCAGTGATACTGTGGTATCATCAGCAAAAAGGGTATATTTAACATTAATATCTAAATAAAAGGAGATCATTTATGAAAATTAAGAATAGGATTGGACCCAGAACAGAGCCCTGGGGTACTCCAACGTTTAACACCTTTTCTGCTGAGAACACCCCACCAACACCAATTACCTGTGGCCGGTCTTTCAAGTATGATGCGACAAGAGCAATGTTCTTCCCGCAGAAATCATAGTATTTCAACTTCTCTAGCAGGAGGCCATGCGAGACAAAGTCAAAAGCCTTGCTAAGGTCACACAACAATACAGAGCCGTATAAACAGTCCTCATAAGAGTCCATGACATGAGATAACAAGTCCAATACAGCCTGAACTGTGCTTCTCCCCTAAAACCAAACTGACTGTTGTTGAACAAATTGTTACCCTCAAAGCAGGCAGCAATTCTGGCTGACATACACTTCTCCACAATCTTTGAAATTATGGGCAACAGTGCAATAGGTCGGTAGTTTGAGGTGTCATTTCTGTCACCTTTTTTAAAGACCGGAGTTATTACTGCCCCCTTCAAAAGTTGTGGGAATGTGCTCTCCTCAAAACAAAGGTTAATTAATTTTGTAAGTGGTATAATTATCAGGTTTTTAATTGACTTTATAAGTTTAACAATAATATCAAAGATATCTGAACTATTTTTGTTTTTAAGTTATCAATTATATCTTGTATTTCATTAAAAGTAGCCACTTCAAAGGCAAAGTTGGCATAGGGAGAGACGCCTGCCCTAACAGCTTCTATAGGGTCAATATGTGAGTGTGGAATATTATTTATTATGTCATTGGCAATATTAGCAAAAAAGTTGTTAAATTCATCAGGAGTTATGTTGATATCAATATTACCTTTGTTGGCTTGACCCTGATGACTATTTATAATACTCCACATTGACTTTGTTGGGTTTTTAGATGATGCTATGATTTGATCATTTGCAGCCATCTTCGCCTCCTTTATGGCCTTCTTATATGTAGTACGGTAGCTTCTCAAATCTACCAAATCTCGAGGTCTATTGTATTGCCTAGCAATGTCCCCAGAAAGAAGAGATGATCCCTCATGCAACGTAACTCAGCAGTAAACCAATCCATAATATTAGGGCTATCAGTCCTAACTATGTATCTTTTTCAGGAAATGATTGAATAAATGCCCCTTCAAGATGATGCATAAGGACATTGAACTTAAAATCAACAATCAACAAAGCTATATTTAAACAACTCTTGCTGAGTTATTGGCCTAAATGTTTTATTTTCATATTGAGAATTAGTTTTAATTTCAGTTATTAACTGTAACTTCTGTGCAGAGTGATCAGAAATATGCAGATCCACTAAAGTTGTTAAAAATGAGTGGTTATTGAAATGTATGAAGATGTTGTCCAAGCAGGAGCCTCCACTTGTTGCCTCAGTAATTGTTAATTGTAAACCATAGCGTTCCAAAAGATCACAGAGAAGTATGTTTACTCTTTGGTTAGTACCAAACAACACATTAAAGGCCCCCGCCAAAACAACTTTCTGATTCATACCAACCTGCCGCAAGACACCATCCATTGCATCCAGGAAAGCACCAAAGCAGCCAGAAGGAGCCCTATATATTATTATAACATAAATGTTAACAGGTTTCAATAAAATTGCAGATATCTCAATGCACTTCTCAATGTTAAAGGATACAATACTACTAAAAAGTACAAATTCAAGATCCGATTTAACAAGTATAGCTGTTCCACCACCTTTTATTTCTTTTCGAGTGGAAAAGTGTGCCAGTTTTTATCCAGCCAGCCCAACAGTCGCGACCACTTCATCTTCCTGACACCAATGTTCAGTTAAACATATTAATGTTAACATGCTGCTCTATTAGAGATGCCTCTAACTCATCCATCTTATTTCTTGCAGATCGAGTATTAAGATGAAGCAATCTTAACTCAAAGCTGCTGCCAAAACTTGGTGACGGTGACACAGGAAGTTCCTTGGTTCTTACCTCCTTTGGGGTAGAGGTACTATTTTCGTCAAGGTTAAAAAGTCGTTGATGATAACTCCCATTGACCAGAATTCAGCTTTCGTCACAAGCTCTTTTTGTTCTTGGTGAATTCCAATCTTGAATGAACTAATGATGTTTTGCTTCTTTGTTCTAAGCTTTTCACAGGAACTTTTCTGTATACCATTTTCTTCTAGGTATGATTCTATGTCGGTGCTCGTTATTTCCGCTGCTAGATCAAACAAGAACAACTACGAATACTCTGATGTTAATTTGGGAGCAAGTTTCAAGCGGGATGAATTGCTCTTGGTTCCTTTAACTGGGGAAGGTCGGAGATTCCGATTGAATTTCCTCTTGTGGGTCACTTTAATCCAATAATTTTTTGCAGTTGCGCCACCATTGCTTTTAAGCTGTTTCCAGCTATTTTTAACGTGTTCGTCTGATTTATTCGTTCTATTTTTAGGTATTGTCGAATACGAATCCACTGAAACAAAAACATCGTCTTCAGATTCCGATGTTGAGGTTAGAGTTAGAAGCTTCTGCGGCTGCGTCTTTTTTGATGTTGAACGCAGAGATGGTTGCCCGCCATCAAGGGGGATTGCTGTTTTCAATGGTTCCGATTTCTGTCGAAGACGAGGGATTTCCGGATTTTGTGATGCAGATGACGTTATCCGCATTTTTCTTTTACCGCCATCTGGCGGGTTGGTTTGTAGGTTCGGGGTTTTTGCTGGCTTCTTCGCGTTAGTGGATTGCTCCTGCGCTGTTTTCGGACTATTTGAGAAAGGAATATTGGAAACTTGTTTACCTTTTTGTGAATGGAATTTGATGTTTTTTGTTGTCCATCAAGTTGTTTTTCCTTCTCGAGGAAATTTAGTCTTTCCTTTAGAAGCTAATTATTCTCTGTTAATAAAGCGTTTTTATCCTCCAATGTTTGAACAAGCTTCAGAACCAAATTCAAATCAACATTTGATTCATTTGTCTGTAGTAGAACCTCACTTTTTAGATCTTCTGCGACATGCTTGCACACGGCCGTTTTCTGCCCTCCAGACTGCACTAAACACTTTGGGTGGTACTTTTTCTACACTTAGCACAACTTACAAAAGCCACTACTTTTTTATTGCAATGAAAACATATTACATTTCGATTTATTTCAGGACCGCCCGATTGTACGTCTTCATCGTCGACCATCTTGAACTTATGCTATAATCCTCCGCATTATAAGATCCTTTACACAAATAGTGCACTATATAAAAATCGGCCTTTCCCATTGGTCGATTCGCATGGCCCTCCGCTCGCTTCGCTAGCTACGGGGGCTCAAGAAAAGGAAACTAACCAGGTGCTAACCCAATCTAACCCAAGACATACCCAAAATCAAGAAAAAAAGCTGTTTAGAAACATAATCTTTCAAAAATAATAAAAAAGGCAACGGGGTTCCAACCCGCGTTTTCCAGGTGAGAGCCAACGATCTAAACCTCTACACCATCACAGCTCTTGTCAGAAATCGATTGCATCACGCAGACATATCGTAATACGAGATGGATCGACCAATAGGAGAGGTCGATTTTTACATAGTGCACTATTTATGTAAAGGATCTTTAAATGCTAATCCTCCCACGTTGGTAATAGTTTCTGTTTGGGTTATGTAGGTCATTAACAACAACTTCTTTAAAGTTATCTGTCATAATTGTAAGTTAAGAATGTTTATTTTTCTATTAAAATTGGATATTTTAAAGACAAGCTATCCATAAAAAATCGTCAACATTCTACAAGTTAAAATTGTAATACTTCGAACATGTGAGCTTCATATTTTACAGGGATATTCACCACTACTGATTAGAATCTATTGACTTTGTCGTTAATACCTTTGAAATTTAAGTGCCTTTTTGACACTTTAATGATTATTTTATGGAATGTTTGTGTCCTACGCCGACATGTTGATAAATCGCCCACGTTTTATCGCTATCAAAATGCAAACATTTTCTCAAGACTCCTGTAAATCAGGCTAATTTCAGCATAATGGACAAGCTAACACGTTTAGCCTGGCCCTGGATGGGGCCCATTATTGTCAGATTTGGGAAACAGATGGTATAATATTAAACGTGCTTCGTGTTTTCTAATAAAGGTCGTTAGGCATGTGAATTTAGAGGTGTAAACGCGTAGTGGTAATTCTCAAATTTCGTAATAAAAACAACGGAGGAAAATGAGTTGTATTAATAAATCCTATTAAAACTTAAGGGGTGTTTACAGGGGAAGCGCACCGAGATTAGAGTAGAGATGCTCATCCTATTTGATATCAATTTATAGATACGTGAAACACGCTGCAATTTCTTGTTCCCTCGATAACAGAATAAAATACTTCGGACAAGTATTTTTATCCCGAACAAAAGTTTTCGTAATGGAGTTTTAGTTCCGAACGTGAAACTTGGCAGATGCATTTAGTTTCATAAATTTTGTCGCATGTTCTGAAATATGTCTGAGCTAAAATCCTTTTCAGTTAAATAACGCAAATTTTCAAAAGTTTATATATTTCTCACAAATGAACATGCACAGGACTAGTAACAATAAATTGGCTAGTCTGCCAAAAATGAAAAACAAATTTTCCGTGTTAAGTAAATATCCTTCCTTTCCTTGATTCTTTAACTTTGCCTCCTCAAAATCATATAAAGGTTCGCATTTTTCTTATACTTTTAAAATGTTGTGACGCACGGGCATGCTCTTAATAATTTCTCATAAATTTCAGACAGGATTTTAATAGCGTTTATACAGAGCCGGGCTTAAGGCGCCAAGGTCTTCATTATGTTTAAATTAGTCTGATTTACCGACGTCATTTATCGAAGGGCTTAGCGATGACGCTCTTCAATTTGCATTTTAATGACAGGTAATCGAGGCCATTTGATACACAAAATTGCTACCTTAGGAACTGAAAAGTGAACGCATTTGCACGTTTCGGTAATCTTTATGCCGCGAACTAATTTACTTGGTTTGCGAATTAAAAATATTTCTTTCAATTGTGCATTCGATGGTATTTATAACGATTGATCAGTTAAATGGTTGGACATTTTTCCATAATCATAGGCATCCGCTGCCTTTCAGATATACACCAAGCTAAAAGTAGGTGAGAAATAAAGGATGAAGGTGCCAAGATTTAGGGATGTACGTAATCCTAAATATTTGAATTGAAGAGAAAAATCGATAAAAAAAAATCAGTGATGAACAACAAACAAAAGGAAAATAGAAGCCTGCACCAAGAATTCATCGAAGAAAATCGGTGTGACAAGGGAAACACTGAGGAAGAAGAAAGGAAATCGTTAAAGACAAGGGAGAAGATATCCTATATCATCTGGTCAAACTATGTGAGAAAAAAGGTGCGAATGAATGAAAATTTTCAGCGTTGCATCCATCTCTTGCGAAGGGCCAAAAGAAGAAGTTGACGATACATCCGAAGATCCAGATTAAGACTTGTCTCTATCAGATTCCATCAGGAATGTGAACTCTTTGAAGGGTAATGCTTGTCCATTAAAAGCGATGCTGAAAGTTGAAGACATTGAGAGGATCTTCAAGTAGAGACTTAACTAGATTTTCTGGGGCCCGCTGCAGTATCCAAAGGGCTATTTGGACTTGAACAACAGGCGTTAGATATTCCAGACCATAAATAAAGGGGCAAGGAGTGATGAGGAAATTCTTCAGAGCAGCAATCCTTTATTGAGATGAGGTGGTTCAGTGAGTGAAATAAAATTGGTTAATGATGGGGAAAATAGCCTTTGTTTTCTACGTTGATGCCCAGCAAGCTTATGGATGAGGCCAGGGTTAGTATTTGTCCTGCCATTGGTGAGTCAGGTCTTTGAGTGTTTGCATTTTTTGAGAAGGCAGCTGCTTGAGTCTTTCCTGCTTTAAACTGGATATTGTTTTCCTTATTTTATTCCATGATGGTATTCATATCCTCATTAATGACAGCAATCTGATTTTCTCGCTCGCGTTGGGAACGAGCAGCGGTCATTGGAGTCCGGGACATGAATGAGGATATGAGCTGTCGTCTTCAAAGCTGTAAATAGAATTGTTTGTCCTGTCTAAGAAATCGTTCATATAGAACAAGACCAGTGTAGAAGATAATATACAGCCTTAAGAAACTCCGGCATTGATTTTAAATTCCTCCGAGAGATGTCCATCAATACCAACTCGGACACTTCGAGCCCTTAAGAAGTTGGAAAGCTATAGAAGCAGGGTTGGTGGTAGTTCCTATGCTGTCAATTTGCTTAACAATCCGTCATGCCACACCCTATCAAATGCTTTGGATATGTCGAGAGCCAATGCACGAGATTCGCCTTAATTTGTATATAGAATGAAAATCTCGTAAAAGTTGATGTCAGAGGATTTTGATCTTTAAAAATAAAATTGGAACACAATGGCGTCTATAAAAGTCAAAATGCACATCGCAAGTTCTCAGGGCTCTTTCTTACATCGTTTCCGGGCTTAAAAGGCGGGATCATTACCGTTCATGCAAGCAGAATGGGAATGTAATTTCTAATTCAGAGGCAGTTTAAAGCGATTAGCGAGTACCGAAATCCCATGATGGTGTGGAAATCGAAAATGCACTGTCATTTAATTTGCATATAAAATGAACATTAAGTCCTGTTGAGATAAGGCTGCTAACAAGTTTCTGATAGTCACGATAAGCGGGTATTTCTGAAAATAAGTCACTAAAGACTGGGTCATTAATTGATTAGCAGAGTAATCGAAATTTTTAAATATGTTAGTTCGTCGTGTACTGATCGATGTGATAGCTATCCTGACGTTTACGCGTTTATTAGTGTGGAAATGGGTGGATAAATTTGTAGTGTTTTATATCAATGGAAAGCTAAGAAATCATACTTTTTTTTTACAGTGACACATGTTGACTAGTGTTTTTATTTTGAGTGGAAATACCACAATTCCACTAATATAACTAGTTAAACACAATCCAAGAAATATAAACAATTTTTTCCTCTACTGTTAATCAGTGAACGCTATTGTATTGGAATCCTGCGTAGGCATGGTATGCAGATAAACTGACAAATATTTCTGCCTTTGCCTTTGCATATTTGGTCTGTACTTCTGGTGTTGTCCACCTATTTGTTATTGTACAAGATTTTGTACAATTCAAGAACGAATTTGCCTTTTACGGGATATCCATGAAGCTATCTGGCTCCCAGTGTAAAGCCAGCTGTATTCTTAAAGGAAGAACAAAAAGAGGATGAATTGTTTGGTGCGAAATGCGATTGCCGTACTATGCCGTTTTGCAAAAAATGTGCCGGTATAACAACAACTGAAGCTCATGCCATATTATTAACACAGAGACGCCTTTTATTTTACTGCATGCACTGTAACTCGTCATCTACCAATAACTCTAACTCCAACCATAGTATTATTAAGATATCTGCCTCTGAGTATGGAAAACTTAAGAACATTTGTGCAGAGAAAGACCGGCAGATTGTTAGCCTCAAGGAAGATCTTTATGAACAGGATCAAGAAAATCAGGCTGAAATAGCCAAGCTTACTTTAGCAGTGCAAGAAAAGGAAAGACATATAATACGTCTGAAGAGAAACACACAGGACTTTGAGGACGAAGTTTATTCAAGAGAGCAGCAGTGCGAAGCAATTATTAAAGATCAAAAGGAAGATATTGTGAAACTTAACAAGAAGTTTCTACAGCTTCTAGAAACCAATAAAGTCTTCTCAGAACAGGTTGCTAGATTGGAACTAGAGGGGACCAATCATAATAATAAGCTTCAACTTGTAATTTTGAGGGATAGTTTATTAACTAGCATTAAGTTATTGGATTATGAAATAAATCATTATATGTTAGATCTCAAACAAGCTATGTGTGACTTGAGGGTAGTTAAGGAAACTCAAAAACTGAAAGTAGGTACGAATGCTGATTCAGAATTATGTAATTTAGATCATCAGGTTCCACTTGATAACTGTAGCAAATATGTTAGTATAGTTAAGCCTAATACAATGGTTAGTTCTAAATGAATTTTAATTTTAAGTGATCAAAATGGCTACAAATTACGAAATATTTTGGAAAAAATTTCCTCAAATCTTGAAATACTGTCTTTTGTTAAACCTTATGCTAAATTTATGAATGTGATAGAAAACATCGATATATTGACAAAAGATTTTACTTTGGATGATCATGTTATTGTTGTGGCTGGTGCGAATGATTTACTCCAGGGTAAAGTTCCTTTATTTAAAGAGATTAACAAAAGATTAAAGCTTTTGACTCATACCAATGTAATAGTTTTTTTTTGTTCCACGTTTTAAAACTTTTAAAAATAATAACAATTCTAGACTAGATGCATTAATAAACAATTATAATCGCAAACTGGAACGTTTGTTTAAGTAGGTTAAATGGCTGCGTGCAAGGAAATTTTGATTTTTTAGATATGGGTGACAATGGCAACGCTACTCGAAAAAGTATTTGTAAAAAAATGCTTTCTATATACTTCCAAAGAAAAAACTAAAATTTAACTTTTATAGATCTGAACCAGGGAGTCTCAGATTTGGATAGTGGCTTTGTTCAGAATGCTTCCAGTGAATGTGAAGCTGTTTTTGATCTAAATGATTCTCAAGAAGAAATTAACGATGGGAGTATTTGTTCGCCCTCAGCAACTGATAATTCAAATTTTCCCCGAATAACCCAGATTCCAATAGGAATTTAAGTCACGCAAATGCTTCGACTTTATATCTTCTTTTACTTAACATTCAGTCACTGAGAAACAAGACTAATGAGTTGTATCTTTTTCTTGACCAGTGTAATTTTCCTAATTTAGTTATGATCACTGAACACTGGTTAAAGGAGGAAGAGATGGTGAATATTCCTAACTATGCAACTCCAGCTTTATTCTGCAGATCAACATCATCTCATGGTGGATGCATGATTTTGGCGAATAATCTATTTTTAAGTGCTGATTCATTCTCACAAATTAACAATTTTAACAACCTGTTGGAGGAAAAGTCTTTCGAATTTACAATGGGACATTGAAAGACAAACAACTTATATATCATTTGTGTGTATAGGTCTGCTATTTCAGAAGTTTCTGTGTTCCTTCATAAACTAGACATTCTTTTATCTTCAATTCCAACAACTTCATCTGTGATACTTTCAGGAGATTTTAATATAAATTTTATGGATACAAAGTCAGTTGCAACAATTAGGTTGGTTAATCTTTTCAAATGTTTAAGGTACGTCAAAGACCCTACACGCATTTCACAATTTTCATCAACCTTAATAGATTATGTTTGTTCAAATGGACTCAACTCTGTCCAGTGTTCAGTGGTTGACGCGGCATTGTATGATCACAATGCAATTCTGTGCAATTTTATTCGATTCCTGCACCTAGGCCAAAGGATTTTAGAATGGGGAGAATTTTTGGTAGGCTTAACTATGGTTAGTTTTACCAATTGTGTCGTGGAGCAAATTGGAATAATGTTTATTTATCGAATGATCCTTACAAAGGATATTATTCAAAATTCCAATCCTGTTGAAAACTTGAAAAGCAACGCAAAGGTAGATAATTCTTTTTTCTTTGTGCCGACAGGTGACTGAATTAAAAGAGGCAATGTCAGGCGTTAAAAATGAGAAGAGTTCTGGGAATGATGGTTTAGCATTGAACATTTTTCAGGGGCTGCCAGATACGGTTCTTCAGATCTTAGCATTTGCAATAAATTACTCTTGGGAATCAGGAGTTTTCCCTGATTGCCTTAAGCTGGCAAAGGTCATACCTCTTCATAAAGGTGGTGACTTAGAGGATCCATCTAATTTTTGGCCAATTTCACTATTATCCAGTCTCTCTAAAATTATTGAGAAATTGGTAAAAAAAACTAATGTCCTCCTTCTTGGATAGGCACAGGGTGTTATGCTGTCAACAATTTGGGCTTCAACCAAACTGCAACACAAATGATTTATTTATTTAATATATACTCGTTACAAACACCAGCAACTGGTAATTACGTGCAATGGAAGGAAAAAAAACCTAAGCATAATACAAAAAACAACATAGTAACTAAAACTAGAAACATAAAAAGAAATATAAAAGTATCACATGTAAACTAAACTATTGACTTAAACTGTTGACTTTCCACCTAATATACATATACTAAGATATTTTTTAATTGACTTTGTGTGGTATAAAGGCTTTTTTTAGTATTTGGTTAGATATCAGTAGCATCCTATTTATTGGTGAAGGGCTGGCTAGGTTTATTCTAAAGAGATCGCAATTTAATATTTTTAAATTAATTTTAGGAACATTTATGTATATGTACTTGATTAAATCACAGTCTTTATACTTCATATTATTTGTGATAGAATATATAAAGGTCACAGCCTGTTTGTTTCTTGTGTCCAATAAGCTTGCAAACTGAAAGCTTGCCAGCATGCTTTCAACAATACATATCCAAATATGGATATGTATTGTTTTTCCTGAGATAAAGGTATCTCTTTTTTGTACCTTTTCAATGTGATCAATATGAGTATGGGCTGATGGCATCCAAATTTGTGCAGCATATTCCAGATGTGGCCTCACCAGGGCATTATAAAGCCTAACAATAGTCTTCAACTCAAAGGTCCTGCTATTTCTAACCACAAATCCCAAAGATTTGTAAGCCTTATTGACTATTTTTGAGTAGTGTGCATTTAACTTCATATCGCTCTGAAAAGTGACTCCCAAATCCCTAATTTCAGTCTTTCTTTCCACCAATATTGTAGTCATATTCAATAATATTTATTTTTTGGTGTAAAGGTCATAACTGAACACTTGATGATATTTACTGACATTTTGTTGTTGTGAAACCATAGAACAATGTTGTCGATGTCTTTCTGTAGTAAAATGCAATCTTGAGGAGTAGTTATTATTTTTTTAAATCATCTGCAAAAAGAAGTCCTAAGGATGCAGAGAGGCATTTGGGAAGTGGATTAACAAACAATATGAAGAGAAGCGGCCCTAAGACAGTACCTTTTGGCACTCCTGAGGTACCCGTATACCTATTTGAAATACTTTTGCCAATCTTCACCATCAGGATCCAATTAAGCAGATAAGATTGCAAAAAAAGAAAAGCTGAGTGTGATATTCCCATTGAAACCAGCCGATCCAGGAGCAGCCCATGATCAACCCGATCAAAAGCCTTCTCACAATCCGTATAAATTACATCTAGCTGAGCTTTGTCCGATATCGCCTGAGAAGCATATTCAGACAGTATACAGAGATTTGTGACGGTTGTTTTATCAGTGACAAAACCGTGCTGGAATCTAGAGATACTTGGTTTGTAATGCGTCATTAAATTTTCAAAGAGAATTATTTCAAAAATTTTTCCCATTATATTAATTAGGGTTATAGGTCTGTAGTTGCTGATTTCATTTGTTTTGCCACTTTGAACAGGAGTAACTAGAGCCGTTTTTAAAGCTTGTGGGAATTGCATGTTGGTTAATGACAAATTAAATATGTGAGCTAATGGTTCTGCTAGCAATTCGGCTAAACCTTTGCAAATGTAAGTAGGTATACTGTCCGTGCCTGTGGACTTTTTGAATTTTAATTTTTTATACTACTCAGTACATCGGACTCAGCTATAGTAGGAAAATTAAATTGGGGTTGATAAGGTGCTGCCCCGAAACTATCTGGATAGTCGGAGGCCTGAAAAACAGACTTAAAAAGTTTAGCAAAGGTATCAGCAATGTCCTGAGGAGTGCCATACGTGGAGCCACCGAAATTCATTTCTCCAGGAATTCCACCTGCTCCAGATTGTAAGCGAATAAATTGCCAAAATGAATAAGTCTGACCAATCAAGGTTTTTTACCAAATGGTACAGTAAAGCGAAATTACCTTCCTTGTAGTTATATGAAAATTGCTTTCTTATTAGTTCTTTTATCTCACCTGAGTTTCTCAGAGGGACATCAAGTTCAATGGCGGGATGGTGGGAATCCTCGGCCACCAGAGAAGAAGTGGCTCTGTTTACATTTTTTAGTCCAAAATTTGAAACTAGTAAATCAAGACATCTGTTTCTAGAATTTTTAATATCATTATATTGGACTAGGTTTGTTAAAATTTAGGAACTCATGGAGTAAGATGTTTCTCTCATTATCACAATTGAGGTAAAATGGCAAGTTAAAATCTCCCAAAATTAATAAATATTCATCATCATTTAAAATGCCTTCAAGTAAATTAAAATAATTAAAATATAGATCTACCTTAGAATTAGGTGGAAAGTATACTACTGATACATAAAACACAGTTTTCTTATATCGCAACCTTACAATTACACATTCAATATCACAGTTGTTGGTATCAATTTTTTTATGACATATATTTTTCTGGATTGCCAAAATGACACCTCCCCCTCGACTGATAGTAGCATTTCTGTCAACATTATACCTATCGCTAAACAGTTTAGATGTATAAATACCTTCATTTAGCCAGGTTTCTGTTAATGCAATTAACTTGTATTCAGTAGATAATACATTTTCAAAAAAGATTTCCGTTTTTGTCCTCAGCCCCCTTAAATTTTGGTAGTAGCAAGAAAGTGAGGTGCTCTCTGGAGAAGATTTTTGTGGATTCACTGGAAACCTGCCTCCTGTGGCTGTGACTGGTTCCCCCTCTTGAATAAAAAACGTGACACCAAAGCACCACTGGGCCAAATCTCACTTCGCCAGGCATCACGGAAGTGCTCCTGCTGGATGGTGACCTTCATTGACGCATACAATGTTGGATGTCTGGATGGGTGAATTTCACAAGTTACTTCTGGAAAGTGTTTTAGTAACATCCTACGGAGGTCTTCTGGTTTTGTGGAGACTTTCAGTCTAGTTACATGTAAGGACACATGTTTTGGTACTCCTTGGACTTCAGTTTCGTTCGCATTTTTCCCACGAACAAAACGCCTTCGCTTTCGAGCTCTTACAGATTGCCAGTCGTCCTCATTTGGTGTCTCATTGTTTTGATTTGCTAATTGATGAACATTATTTACGATATTTTGCGACTGGGCTAATAAGATTGCGGCTCCAACGTCTTTTCTAGTGATAATTTTCTTGTTTTGGTTTTGCTCTTTCTTTGAGGGTGCAGTGGCACCAACAGCTGATAACGTCATTGAAGTTTGACGCGGATGATGGGAAACAGCTGATGCGAATGAGGCAAACGCGGCGTTGCCAACGCAGTTCTGGTTTGAACCCGATGCTGTAGCAACCGACGCTGACGTACAGGAAACATTATCGGCTGGGGCAGAACGCGCATGTGCTGAGCTTGCGGTTCTTGCGGACGCATGTTCATCGATGGGTAGAGATCCGGGGTGTAGCGGGTCAAGCGGGGCTTTGTTTACCTTTGCTTGTAGCGTCACTTCTCCGGAACTGGAGCTAATTATAGTTTTTTTGTAGACTGGAAATGTATTCTAGATCATAAGTGCGGCATTTTAATAGGTCAGACTCACGGCTTAGGCACTCGACTTCACTCCTCAGGAGTTTGGAAGTAATACAATGCCGCCATTTTGGTCATTTTGACAACAACCGCTTTTGGTAATATTTTCGACGGGTTCGTGGTCCACTATCATGGGCGATTGGGTTTCTATGGCTTTGATGGCTTCTTCACTAGCGGCTAATTTAGATTTAAGTTCCAGAATTTCGAAATCTTTAGGTGCGGTTGCTTGAATCACCGCCTTGTTTATTTCTTCATCCCTAGCAGTTTTAGCACCAAAAATCCAAAGATGCTATCTTTGGATTTTTGGTGGGCTTATATTTGGGTATTATGGGGAGGCTGCTGCAGCGGCTTTCTGTGATCTTTCGAAAGCATTTGATTATGTAAATCATGGAATTCTGTTGCAGCTTTCTCATTATGAGTTTAGGGGAGTAGCCTTGACATGGCTGAAGTCTTATCTGTCAAATCGGAAACAAAATGTTAGCATTAATTCCACCGAATCTGATGTCTTAGTGAATTTCTGGGGTGTCCCTCAGGGCTCTGTCCTGGGGCCCTTACTGTTTTTGATTTTCATATACGTCTTGGCCTCCTTGGACATCACAGGCCATTTTACGTTGTTTGCAGGTGACACCACAATCTTGTGGCACTGCAAAGATCATCACAGCTTGCAGGACACAGTTTTATCGGATCTCATGAAGATGACATCTTGGTGCAATGCTAATCTTCTTGTACTTAGCTTTGCCAAAACCAATATTGTGTCCTTTAGATCAGACCGACTTTTTAATATTTCTCTCAATAATATTTCTATTGCGAATAGACCCGAAACAAAGTTTCTAGGTTTAACTGTTGACAGCAAGCTGAGTTTTGAGGGACATGTTGTTGCATTTGGCAAAAAGATTTCTTCTGGTTGCTATGCAGTCAGAATTACTGCTGGTGAGCTGGGAAAGTCCATGGGAAAAAATGTTTATTATGCCCTTGTGGAATCTAGGATTAGATATGGAATTTGCTTCTGGGGATCGTGTAGGCAGTATCTGTTTAATTCAACATTTTTAATTAAAAAATGTGCTATTAGATATTTATGTGGTGCTAGTAGTAGTGATTCTTGTCGACCTCTATTTAAAGGGGAAATAATTTTAACCGTGTGTTGTTTGTTTATTGTAGAAACAGCATCACTTATTCACAAAAATCGCGAAAAACTTAACACTAGCAATATTACCCATAAAACAAGGCAAATATACAATTTACCTCTTCCCATTCCCCACTCATCTTTAATAAATAAACTATATTAAGAAAATAGTTTATCCCCGATTTTCATTTTTGTTTTTTTGTGTTTTGTTTTTCTTTTCATCCTCTTAGAGTTTTAAATTTTTACATTTGTAACAGTTCGATTTTGCCAATTTTAAAATTTCATTTATATGCCGCATTTAGGCAAAAATTATGCTGTATTTTGCACTAGTCGGTTTATTAATTCTAAATTTAATAATTCGCTTGAAATTGCCTCTTTTCTCAATGTAAAATTACCTATATTTTAAGTATAGATTAGCTATATATTCGTATTAGTTTTTAGAATCGATTGTGATTATCTATTTTAGTTGATAAGCGATGTATGTACCTTATTATTAAGTCAACTTGGCTTGATTTGCATTATATTATCGTAAATAGCCAGCGAAGCGATTTATATTTTTAAAGAATTCAGTTAGCCTGCAAATACGTTGCATTTGACTTATTGAACCATAATTTAATTTCAGTTTGAATATTCTATTACCTTTTGAGAACCCTAGGTTGATGTTCCGGAGATCGTTTTTGGACCTCTGCTTAAATATATTTCTCGTTCGGTACAGCGGACCAGTTTTTTTTGTAAGGTTTTTGCAAAATAATAGGAATGGGCTAGGTATCGCGCGTTTTTCATTCTCGGTTTAGATTTTTGAAGGTTTATTATTTCTGTCAGAGCATTTCATAGCCTTTCTGGAAGAATGCAATTTTAGCTCACTACTCGTGGCTTCCGCCGTCATTTATCACCATAATAAGCGAGAATTAAGGCGTTTATTTTCTTAGAATTATTCCTTGTATCGAAATACTCGTGAAGTTTTCAGCCCATTACTACTTGTCTCGCAGTATTTAATTTAAGGCAAATTGACGGACGACGGGAACGAGGTCTTTTCTAGTTTTGTTCGCCTGGGGAACGTTTGCGAGTATAGCGAGAAACTGCACGTTTTGCGTATTGTGAAATAATACAACCCTTTTGAGGGGATATATCGTGCGTTTCTGTTTGTGTTTTGACACGACCGATTATTCGGGCTCTACAAGCTGTACTAGGTAAGCATTTTCTCTGGATTCCTTTTTCTGTGGCCTATGGAGCACTTGACCGCCATTTTGCTAAATTTTTTTATTTCCATTATTTATAGCGGCTTCCACGTTCGTCCCATAAGACCGAGACCGTCGAATCTCCTCTAATATACCCTCAAGTCCGAATCTGAGGTAAATATCGCTACCATTTTTGCCTAAATTAATGATATTGACTGCTTATCTACCTTTTATTTTTTTTGTGCACATAACGCCATTTGCTTTTCCCATGGGTTATTTTATCTACTCCATTTTATTTGATCCGAATTTTTATTTTAATGCAACTTTAATTTTGATCATATGGGGAAGTTTATATATTCTCTTAGGGGTGATTCATACCTATCTTTTTATATTCAAGTTACCTGAACCTTAATGTCTCTTTTATTTGCTTTATTGCACTGCAAGTCCATGGTTTTTTTGTCTGGGAAAATTTGTTTTATAAAGAAGATGTATTTATGCAAAGAGGGAGGGGGTCTATGATTTTTTTTTATTAAAGTAAGGGGGTCTATGATTTTTATTAAAGTAAGGGGGCGTCATTTAATGCGTACTGGATTATTTCAGGGTCCTTCTGCTGGGCCAGAGTTTATTTGGAGGACTGCAATTTTCTTCTACTGGGCAGAAATTTACTTGATCAACCAATTCCTTCTGCTGGGCCAGTAGTTTACCTGGTGAACCAATTTCTTCTGCTGGGCTAGAACTTCTTAAGCTGGGTCAGAACTTCTTTTGCTGGGCCAGAACTTCTGTCAAAGAACTGCTGTGGTTCCCGCACTAGAGGCCATCGACAGAGTTCGACGACGGGATTTGGGTATATGTTTTATGTTTCACTGTGTCTTATGTTTAATCTTCGCTTACTTTTATTGATATAAATCACACATTGAATTGAGGTAGCTCATTGATTTTAATTAATTTAATTTACATTTATTCACTGGTTTATCGGATCAGTTAATCAAATTGCTTTGATTTGTTTTCTCATTTTAAAAGATAAGTGCGGGCTGGATAACTTCATTCTTTTCATTAATTTTTCATTTCATTAATTAGTCGGCAGATATAACTGCTCTGAATTTTATCTTTTTATCATATGAATCAAGCTAACCATATTTTTAATCTGATCTGGTGCTTTTATTAACTTCTCAAGTTTTTTTTTGATCTAATCATTGTGTCCGCTCATTGCGGCGTATTATCACCATCAGTGCAGCTATTAGCGCACGCATACCTAGTTATAAGAAGCTTAGTCTGCGCCAAGTGATCACTTTGATAAGTAGTTTAGTGCATTTAGTGATAAGGCATATAGAACTGAGGTTTTCCAACTGAATTGGTCTCTGTACGTACAATCTTCATATTGTACTCAGTTTATTTTATTCATTACTTTCAGTCATTTAACATTCTTTTGTCTACTCAACCACCTTTTTTTTAATATAACCATTTTCTCCGGATAGATTGTTGCTGTGTTTGCAAAAAAAAGGGAATTTAGTAGCAAATATAGTGTCATTAAATTTTTAGATTGTTGTTTTCTTGATAGGTTAAGTTGCATGATTATAGTGCCCTAATTATTCTTATTTTTTTCCTGATATTCTAACCTTTTTTTTTGATAGTTCGAAATTAAGAACCGGTTAATTTTATGAGCGAATCTAGCCACTCGGTACAACACCTGCCGAGCTTTTTCCGTTTAGCTGGCTAGAACGGGTGGCGCTCAAACGACCCCACGACAGGGGCCGGGCTTTGTAACGCGACTCTCCGGGGCTAGGTTCAATTTTTTTTAATTAATTGGGAAAAAAAAAATCTGGGTTCAATCATTAAAAAAACGTGTTGCACATTATATAAATATGTTTTTATTTAGTTTAAGACTTCAGTAATTGTTTATTGGTAGGATTGATAACTTTTGTGTAGGCATCTCTTTTTGGAATTAACTACTTACGTATTTAATATGTTTCCTATTGGTTATTATTATATATTTTGCTTTATCGACGAGATTTATATCTTTTGATAATAAAGCTTTTTTTGACTTTGACTTTGTTTTGCCGTTTCAACAATAAATAGTCAGGTAAAAGAAACTCAAATCGCGCTGCTCATTACATCTATTAATTTCTGAATTGCATAAGTTTATTTATTTATTATCTTTTTATTTTATAACCCGATATATCTTTAGTTTATCCTACAAAACAATTCATTCGCAAAAAGGGCAAAACCTGAAATGCACTAAACTGATTGTGCAAATGTGATTGACTTCCGAAACGGAATGATCTCGTCCATTTTATTTCATTGTAGCAGAAAATAGACTGGATTGCATACACGTGGGTCACGTAAAATATAGAAAACATTTTGCCGGATGAAAATTAAAGTGCTTTACTGGGCAAAAAGGATATCAACTAATTCGGAGAATGGTCTGGAATTTCAACCGCATTCATAGCCTTGATTTCTCAACGCGTAAGTTTTAGAATTCGTGACCTAAGTTCGTTTGAAACTAATTACTAGGTCCGGTTTAATTTTCTTTGGAGTTGCTCGGATAATTTGCTTTTAGATTTATATCGTTATATGTAGGTGAATATTGCATGAAATAAATATGAATTAATTTACTGTTAAAGTGTCTTTTAGGATAAGGCTGAAATATCGCACAAACTTAATTTCTGTGTGTTTGACTGCCTGTTAATTAAAGCTAGATTAAAGACAGCCCCTTTAACCCTTTTTGTTTTGTAATATGCGTTTGTTTCTCCATTTACAGAAAAATCATGGCGGCAAGGCGTTTCTTTTAAATTATGTAAATATCTAAAAGTTCCTTTTTCAAATATTAAAATACAAAAATATGTGTGTAGTGCCAAACTAAAATTTTCATTCATTGCATTTATAATAAACTCATGTAGGCACTGTCTTATAAAATATTTATAATTGGCAGCTTATAAATAATGTTATCAAAAAATGCACCCCATTATTTAATCAATGCAATTTACTTGAAATGGCAATGCTTATTTTTCGTTTGGAAATAAAAGTTCTTTCTAGCTGCATGTGAAACTCATTTCGTAAACATCTAATAAACATCATGTGAACATGAAAACAATTTTCCGTCGGAGTTGCTACATCGGCAAATAACGACCTACATTGGAAAAGTTTCCCCAGATATTTTCCGTAAATTGGTTGCGTCAGGTATGCCAATATTATACTTATGGATCGCAAAGGATATTGATGTGCTGTTAGTCAACTTTTTTAGTTATATTATGGTTTTCTATAATTAGCATTTACTGGTTTTCTTTTGAGTAGAAAGATAAGTTATGGGCAAAAGTTATGACATGTAAAAAGTGACCACGAACATTTTAAACAAATTTTAAAATATCCGTAATAAGTAATCTAGATATTGAAACATTTTAATTTTAATTTTAATTTATCCATTATTACTATTTCAGCATTTAGATGCTTGGTGGGTTATTCAATCTACTGTATGACGGGAGCTAGAACAGTCTAGCTCCCAGGAAACTTGTCATAGAGAAATAAAAATTAGGAGACGCTCCACCCTGTTGAAAAACCGGAATTTTATTGCCCAGATTCCAAATATGAGCTTCTTCAAACTAGTAGGGATGTCGCTTTTCTTCTTACTCATTAAAATTATATTTGTTGCGGTCTAGATCATCTTCATTCAATTCATGATGTAGCTGGACTTTGCAAGAGCGAATTTTATGTTTTATTTTTAAATGTCATGATCTGGCACCTGTGCGTGACACTGTTTATTTGACCTCAGTCTAAATTTTTAGTCTGAAAATTTGAAAACGATATCTCAGCCATAGGAGTGTGCTTCAATATTTTAGAACTGAATTTCGAAGCACTTAAGAAATCATGCGAAGTGAGTTTCAAATGCTAAACTATACATAAGTAAGTGAAATAAGTAATTTCGGTGCTTTAAAGGGAGCAAATTTATTAAGACATTTATTGTTAAATAACATAAAATTTAAGAGCAATTGCGAGAATAACATTCAAGATCTAAGCATCCACTTTTAGTTCTGTTAACAGCAAATCTAAAAAAATATTTACACTTATAAAGCAGACTGTACGAGTAATTTCACGATTAATATAAAGCACCTTAAAATGATCCTTTTTTAGGTTTACTACCCCCTTCTATATGAGGAATATTTTATTGTATCATGAATATTTTATGAGTGATTTCACAGGTAATATATTTCTATGTAAGTAATCTCACGAACAATAATGATTATCTATAGATTTACTACAAGCAACCAAAAGATTTTCTTTCTCCCATAATATTTTATGACTTATTTTACTAATAATATGCAGCATCTCAGAATGTACCTGCTTTAGTTTGAAAGTAATAGTTTAAAGATATAGGTACGATTTGTTCCATAATTAATATTTTAAAACTAATTTCATGAGTAATATTCGACATCTTAGGATTCACCTGTTTTAGGACTAAAAGCAGCAACTTAAATAGCTCTATTTTGTTCCTTAATACACAATGTCATGAAACATATTCAGCTCATTATTAGCAGCAATGTGAAGAGAACTATTTCAGGACTTTATAAGCAATTTTACCAATAATATTCAGCATCATAGGACCTACCTGTTCTCGTTTTGATAGCAGCAATATTAAATGTTCAGCTAATTCTTAACAGCAATGACAAATATTTTATTCTACAATGAATATTTATTCTACAATGAAGACTATGAACAATTTCACCAATAATATTCAG
>MU182369.1:134101-210711 GCA_016904865.1 Pissodes strobi | reverse complement strand
AGATAGCAATAATAGTGGATTACCTAAAATATATTTAAAAATATATAATAATATAATACTTCGGAATCTCATTTTTACTACACTTCTTTGGTTTCATGAAAGTGATTTTTCAAGGCCACGTTATGACAAGGTTTATGTTTTCGTCTCGCGTTGCGGCATTTTTGTAGGATACTAACCAAATCTATCAAAATTGATTATACCGTATCGGCACCGGCACCGGTTCAAATGACTACAATAAGCTGAGACTAAGTGAAACTAACCAAAACTTGATTCGACGATTAACCAAAACTAACAAAATCTATTAAAATTGATTATAACATATCGTAACGGGTTCAAATTACTAAAATAAGTTGATACTAACTGAAACTAACCGAAAGTTGATTGAAGGACTAACCCAAACAAACCAAATCTATTAAAATTGATTATAACGTATCGGAACAGATTCAAATAATTAAAATAAGTTGAGACTAAATGAAACTAACCGAAAGTTGGTGACGAATAACCCAAACTAACCAAATCTATTAAAATTGATTTTAATGTATTCTGAAAAGCTTGAAATGACTAAAATAAGCTGAGAATAAGTGTAGCTAACCGAGAGTTGATTGAACTACTAACCCAAACTAACCAAATCTATCAAAATTGATTATAACGTATCGGATGACTAAAAGAATTTAAGACTAAGTGAAACTAACCGAAAGTTTATTGGAAAACTAACTTAAGCTAAAAAAAATCTATTAAAATTGATTATAATGTATCGGAACCGCTTTAAATGACTAAAATAAGTTAAGAATAAGTGAACTAACGGGAAGTTGGTTCTGCCACTAGCCCAAACTAACCAAATCTATTAAAACTGATTATAACTTGTTGGGACCGATTCAAATGACTAAGGTATAAGTTAAAATTAAGTGAAACTAACCGAAACTTGATTCGACGATTAACGAGAACTAACCAAATCTATTAAAATTGATTATAACGCATCGGAATCGGTTCAACTGATTGAAATAGTTAAGACTAAGTGAAATAAACCGAAAGTTGAATCGAGGACTAACCTAAACTAACCAAATCTATTAAAATTGATTATAATGTATCGGAACCGCATTAAATGACTAAAATAACTTGAGAATAAGTGAAACTAACCGAAAGTTGGATCGACGACTAACCCAAACTAACCAAATCTATTAATATTGATTATAACATATTGGAACCGCTTTAAATGACTGAAGTAAGTTGAGAAAAAGTGAAACTATTCGAAAGTTGAATCGACGACTAGACAAAGTAACCAAATCTACTAAAATTGATTATACATTATCTGAACCGGTTCTAATGACTAAAATAGGTTGAAACTAAGTGAAACTAACCAAAAGTTGATTGAACAACTAACTGGATTAGGTTGGTTAGTTCGGGTTAATCGTCGATTCAACTTTCGGTTAGTTTCACTTAGTCTCAACATATTTCAATCATTTGAACCGGTTCTAAGACGTTATAATCAATTTTAATAGATGTTATTAGTTGGGTTAGTCACCAAATCAACTTTCGGTTAGTTTCTCTTAGCCTTAACTTATTTTAGATATTTGAACCGGTTCCGATACGTTATAAACAATTTTAATAGATTTGGTTACTTTGGATTAGTCATCCAATCAACTTGAGATAAACTTCACGTAGTTTCAACTTATTTTAGTAATTTGAACCGGTTCGGATACGTTATGTAGGATTGTCTTTTCGTTGTCTAGAGGTTGTCAATGAGGCACTCGGATAATTTGAAAGGCATTTAATAGTTTAGTATTTAACCATGTTTGATAATCCTGGGATATATTGTAGAATAAACATACAGCAGTAACAACTGGTTGCAAACCTTACTTGCGATCAAGCGATACTTAATCCAAATACACTGTCACAAATATACGTCGTATGACCGCGTCTCGGTCTTAGAACAAAGAGTAGATAATCCGTCTTGGCACAAACTAAATACTCCGACTTTAACTATGTTATACAGCAGAACGTCTTTCTACCGTATATCGTCTTCTAGGGCACGTCTTGCCCAAAAAATATAAAAGGTCGCCTACCTTTTACGATGCTAGTTTTTGACTAATTGACACTAACTACCCTTCTGTCATTTACAACAATGTACTGCCTATATCGTCGAAACGAATGTTGCTGCGGTTCGCCTAATTTTGATCAAAGAATTATAAACAACAGCTGCCGGCTTGGGTATATTTATGCTTAGAGAGGATGATTTAATTTCAAAGAAATAAATACATAAAGAAGGTTGTGTTAGAGATTCATAAATGAGCAAGGAGTACAGTTCTGATTGTTCTGATAGAAAAATGTTACTCTACAGTTATAATCAATTTTAATAGGTTTGGTTAGCATGGGTTAGTTGTTGATTCATCTTTCGGTTAGTTTCACTTATTCTCAACTTATTTTAGTTATTTAAAGCGGTTCCGATACTTTATAATAAATCCTAATAGATTTGGTTAGTTTGGGCTAGTCGTCCAATCAACTTTCGATTAGCTTCACATAGTTTCAATTTATTTTAGTCATTTGAACCGGTTCCGATACGTTATAATAAATTTCAATAGATTTGGTTAGTTTGGGGGCGACTACAAGCAACTTTCGACTAGCTTCACTTAGTTTCAACTTATTTTAGTCGTTTGAACCTGTTCCGATACGTTATAATCAATTTTAATAGATTTGACTAGTTTAAGTTAGTCGTCTATTCAACTTTCGGTTTGTTTCACTTAGTCTCAACTTATTTTAATCATTTGAACCGGTTCCGAGACGTTATAATCAATTTTAATAGATTTGGTTAATTTGGGTTAGTCGTCCAATCAACGTTCGGTTAGTTTCACTTAGTTTCAACTTATTTTAGTCATCTGAATCGATTTCGATACATTATAATTAATTTTAATAGATTTGGATAGTTTGGGTTAGTCGTCGATTCAACTGTCGGTTGGTGTTAGTTATTCTCAACTTATGCTAGTCATATAAAGCGGTTCCGATACGTTATAATGATTTTATTACATTTGGTTAGTTTGAGTTAGTCGTCGTTTGAACTTTTGGTTAGTTTCACATAGTCTCAACTTATTTTAATCATTTGAACCGGTTCCGTTACGTTATATTCAATTTTAATAGATTTGGTTAGTTTGCGTTAGTAGTCCAATCAACTTTCGGTTAGCTTCACTTATTCCCAACTAATTTTAGCCATTTGAAGCAGTTCCGAAACGTTATAATCAATTTTAATAGATTTGGTTAGTTTGGGTTAGTGTTCAATTAACTTTCGGTTAGTTTCACATATTCTCAACTTATTTTAGCCATTTGAAACGGTTACAATACCAACGTCATTATCAATTCTAATAGTTGTGGTTAGTTTGGGTTAGTCGTCGATTCAACTTTCGCTTACTTTCACTTATTCTCAACTAATTTTAATCATTTAAAGCGGTTCCGATACGTTATAATCAATTTCAATAGATTTGGTTAGTTTGGGTTAATCGTCGATTCAACTTTTGATTAGTTTCACTTTGTCTCAACTTAATTTAATCATTTGAATTGGTTCTGATACGTTATAATCAATTTTAATGGATTTGGGTTAGTCATCCAAACAACTTTCGTCTAGTTTCATTTAGTCTCAACTTATTTTAGTTATTTGAACCGGTTCCGATACGTTATAATCAATTGTAATTGATTTGGTTAGTTTGAGTTTGTCGTCGAACCAACTTTGGGTTAGTTTCACAGTGCCAAAATATATTCAATATTTACAAAGCATTCCATTATCGTTATATAATATGTACTTATAAAAAAAATCTGACACCTAGACGATTTTTCCGGTCTTGTCGCCTCCTTCACCTAATTTTATTAACATATCTATTCTCTAATCGGACTATAGATTTTTCCTATTTGCCTTTGTATTTTTCATTGCTTCGTATATATTTCCACCGAAGTCCGAATAAAATATTAAAATAGAAATAAAATTGAGGATTTTCACAAATCCGACTCTGTTCTGAACACTCTGCCTACATACGTACGACTGATTAAACTAAAACGCTCCACATGCTGCCAACAATCTGCGGATTTTCGGCGGCTGGCAGAAAATATTTGGGGGAGTGGAGCTACTATTGTTAATATGGTATATGCTATGATCCTAATATGGAATAGGGTAATGCGGAGATAGGTAGGCAAATAATGTGGTTAAAAATGAAAGAGTATACATTTTAAGACATTTTTTGATTACTTTAACAGAATGCTTTTGCAGTTTCTTTCATAAAATTCTAAAATAAAAAAGTGTACCTAATATGGAATATTCTAAAATAGGAACAACTTGCTATTCCATATAAGGTACCCTGCCATCTTTATTTTCTTTGACCAAATTCACGCGTTTACAACAAGTAAAACTTACATTGCAATATCAAAGACGTAAACTTAAGTTATATAACCATGCCACACACAATCAGGTATTTCTGAGTTTATTCTAACTAGGTGTATCGAAATTTCGAATACATACCTTAAATAATTTACGATGTCGCGTAAACACAAATCGGACTGAAAAATGACAATACCTACGCTCAACGATTTATAAACACCTGAGAGCAGTCGCATCTAGCCGTTTCAATGTATTGGCGACGTTGTGGCGGTATTGCCACACTTGGGTTGTTCAATTTTAGAGTATTCCATATAAGGAGCGTATACCATATATGGCACTTTTCCTCTACTAGAGAAAGTCATAATAAAAACATGTAGGCGTCCAAATAGATTTTAGAGAAGATTGATATAAGCAAAAATAAAAAAAAAATAAAAGTTTAGTTATAATATTGAACTAAAATAAAGGAGAAGCTAAAAAGCAAATACAGGTCGCGTAGGGAATGTTGTAGCCAACTGTCGCAGATAAGTACCTGATAGGGAAGATCATAAGTCAGACACTTGGGCAACATGAGGACCTAGGAGATGAAATTAGGAGCTATAGATGGGCATATATAAAGCTATAAGGAAAAGTAGACAGTATATGAGAAGATAGTAAGCTAAAGTAGTAATAGAAATAAAGGAAAATAAGTTAAAAGTTAAAGATAGGAGGTAATATTAAAGAGAATACATCACAAAAGTGTCGGAGAATATATAGAGATAGTTAAAATAGGTAGACAAAATACATAGAGATAGATTAAATGATTAAAAATTAGCGTCACCCCACATAGAAAAAATGAAGACATAAAATAATAAAACATAGAATAAGATAAAATAAGGCGCCTCACTTTTATAGAAACATAGAAATAACAATAAATAACATATACGTTGATAGAAGAAAGCATAGCTTAAGTAAATATATATAAGAATAATTAATAATCATGGACGGAATGAGGAGAATTACAGTCGTACAGTACATAATCTAATCTAAATCCACACAACCCGGCGGTCATCAGCATCAATCTCGCAAAAGGCACTTAATATTAATGATAAGCAAAACGTAAGTATTAAAAGTATATCTATCATGCTATAAATACTAAGCGAAAAATTTGTATCTTGTGTGAGGTAATTTACACCTAAAATGAATCATTAGCCTTCTTAGAAAATGTGCACACCCTGAGAGAGATAATAATAATTAAAAATATTAATATACAATTCAAATCATCATTTAAAGCAATATAACTGACGTCAGTCAAAAGGTGTAAATAACCCATACATGTATTAAATATCCACTGTTATTAATATTGTTCTAAACAATCTCGGCAATGTTTACTTTTTCGATGTTATATAATCATAAATAGTCAACAATAAACCAGACCATCGTACCAATTTATGTTTTGTTTTCAATAGGTAATGCGGCGAAACAGACCGACGCGACGGCTGGAAAAACAACATTTAAAAACGCTGAAGATTTAGTTATGAGTTAAAGTATATTAAAAATATTTTTTCACCTATTTTTAAACAAAATAATTATTATTATTTTGAAAGCCAAATGTTTAGGATAACAATAATATAAATTTGTTTAGAGATATAAACCAGACCAAGAAAAATCCAAGCCGTAATTACTTCACAGTTATTTTAATAATACCGATAACATAACAATAATCCATTTTTTATGTCATGTACACAGTGCACCAACTAAGATATAATATGATATTTCTCAAATTTGTAGTTCCACGAATTAACCACATAATTATCTGATCTAAACTATAGGTTGCAATCTTAATTTTTGAATCATAAGATAATATTTTCAGAGGATGACAATTAGTATATCTTTTAACAAAACAAAAAGATTTAAGGATAATATATGAAAAATTCTTAATAAGCGATATTATAAGCATTAGGTACGTGTCAATATTGTTTACTAATATTCTGTTTATATTTTTTGCATGTATTTCGAGCGCTATTCAATGTCGACCTACAGTTCAGTCAGATGAAGCCCTTATACGGACGACACCCAAGGAATGGTACCAGGTGGCCAAAACTGAACCAAGACGCAAAATGGACAACAAGTAAAGCGAATGGACAAACTGTTGCAACCAGCCAGAAAGTCCTGGATCGAGCAGGGACCTGTACGGACTGATTGTGACAGTGAAAAAGTGTTAATATAAGGTTGAGTGCAAAATGTAAAAAATATATATATGTAGTAAGGGAATAGCATATCTGGTAATAAACTCCGGGGACCGTCGCTTTCCAAGGGGAGGGCATGTGTCAACTACCATGTCCATTAAAATAAAATCATACAGTGGAAAGTTTGAACTTAACCTTGAAACTCAATTATAAATTGTAATTAGATAAAGTATAAACTGTAATGATTAACCTTGTTGACAATTCAAAAGAATACTCGAACTGGAGGTCAGAGTTTAGTATAAAAAGCCGCGAAGCAGCACCTGCCTGCAGACTTTGGCATCCAGTGCGAATTACCGAAAGAAAAAAGCCCCTCTGGAAAACCAAAGCTCTCACTTTAAAAAAGACTTGTCCGTGTGAATTACCGAAAGGGAAAAGCCCCTCTGGCAGGCAACTACCATCTCTTTAACGAAGACCTGTCAGTGCGAGTTACCGAAAGGGAAAAGCCCCTCTGACATGCAGCTACGCTTGAAAAGTGCATCTCTTAAAGCCGTAGGCGTAGTGCTGAAAATAAATTAACATAATTAAAAGTAAACTACCTTGATAAATAATTATTCAGATTGATTGGTTCATAACGCCCTTCTGGCAAGCTTTCTTATTGCTATTCGCTGTTAATACATTTCGTGCAGAGTAACCCCTGGGACTTACGAGATATGCATTCCTGAATATGCTGGTAATACTCACCCCCTTATACTTAACCTGGAATTAATAAATGGCAATCTTGTTTTTATCGAGTGTTTCTATCCATCTCTCCCAATCTATCTGAGCTACGCAACCTGAAAGAGCACAGCGCAACTTAAGTCAGTTCCATAAGCGACAAGTGGTAGGAAGCGCCGTATGTGACAATATTAAGGCTTGTACAGGCTCTTATTATACCATTCCTTCTATACATAAATAATTACAACAAAAATTGCTGCAAACTTTATTACATCATGTATTTTCTTCAATAATAATTATTATTATTAAAGGCCTCTATTTGAGCGCATTGTTCAGCCTTATCTACTATTTTACCTACTATCTATTATTTTGCCTAATTAAATGAGTTTGTAAAGTAACAACTTACTTTTCAAGATTTGCAGGAAAATAGAACAATTTTCCTACTTCTTTCTCACTTTTACACCTTCCATTATTTGGCAAGTGAAGTTTTTTTATTATCTCTTTTTGCAATAAAGACGGGACTCTGGATGGGATATTTTCGGCATAGCGAACGAAAACAGTGCAGAGAGAAAAGCTTTCCTCTAAGAGCTTTCTAGATTGTCGGTTCCAATTCGGCCAAATCTATAAAAATCGTTATTGAAAGTTTACCTAAACACACAGACTAAAAAGCAGTATTCCTACGGGTATAAATTGTCTAAAAATCACTTAATAAAGTCACAAAGTAGAAACCACAACTCAAAATAAATGCTAAAAAATGGCCGATCCATCAGAGACGAGAATGACAAGATCCATGGTCGATCGACAGCGTTGTCACGTTTTATTTATTGATTTATTTTACTACTTCTGTTACTTTCTCCTTGCTTGCGTTAGATAAGGATAAAAAATAATTATTTTTCTGTACTTTATTAGGATGTGTTACATTTGACATTGTTGTATTTTTAGTTCTTAACGCCATCTGGGTATCAACTTTCATCATGTCAGAAAATAATTGGGTTAATACAGAATCAATGTAATAGATAAAGACGAAATAATAGGAATTCATTTTCTATTAAGTTGACTATCTCATTGGTTGTCTCTGATTATTTTTCGTTTTCGTTTACTGATCTTGCCATTTGGCTTGTCGAACTTACCTTTAAAAAGTTGTAGTTTATCTAATATCCCGTATCATATTGTTTCTGCTTCTTTTCATAGTTGCTGTGGGGATACTTTTTTTTTTATCATATCTGATATTATCTTAATAGACAAATAGTTAATTGATTTATTTTTACTCTAATTGGCTGTAAGGCTCATGGCAGGAATTTGTTTCACATAACTGCAATTTGCAACTTAAATTTTTCGCCTTGATACAGGAATCGAACTGAGCTCAATTCGTTTTGACCGTAGGTATATATATACTTATTTACTTTATAGGTTATCTTATTGATTTAGCATAATTGAGTGACTGTTTATTAGTCTACTGATATTATCGCTGCCACGGGATTAATTTAGATTAAGTTTGGTTAATAATCACTTCATTTATACCTGTAGATATTTACCGGCTATAGAAATACATGTTGCCTTCATCGGTTATCCTATTGCTTTAGTATCATTGAGTAATTATTTGTTAGTCTACTGATATTATCGCTTCCACGGGATTAATTTAGATTAATTTTGGTTAACAATCACCTCTCTACCTGTAGATATCTACCGGCTATAAATATACCTATTTACTTCTACGGTTATCTTATTGGTTTAGCATACGGTTAGTTTAGTAAAATACTGACCATGTTTCGTGTTTCGTGATTGACTGCATTTAGTTCAAATCAGAAAATAGCTGTACGTCTCGTCGGCGACCGGGAGTTGACCTGGGATCTGGATAGTCTGGAACACCGCAGATATGTGGGCGAGATATCCCTGTTTTACAGATATTTTCACGGCAGATGTTCCCAGGATTTGGCCCGCATCATCCCGCCTCCAGCAACGCCTGTCAGAGAGTCGCGACAGATGGCAAGAGTGCACTAGTTCGTTGTACAACTGGAAACACCTAGAACGTCGCTTTACAAGGACTCCTTTGTCTGGCGCACTGCATTACTGTAGAGCTCACTCCCAGGACATCTGTTTCCTCCTAATTGCAACCTACAACTATTCAAGAACCGTGTCACTCAACATCTTCGCACACACACCGCTCGTCGAGTGCCGTAGGATCTACCTCCCCCCTCTTTTGAGATAAACCTAATTGTCTTTGAAAGTTTTTATCACTTAAATAAATAAGTTTATTTAGAATCTTGATGTTTATTTTGGTAAGTTGTAGTCAAGATAATAACTAAGTCGTATATTCTCAGTTTCTTCAACGTTCTTATACAGGGTATTTTTCTAAATTTTATTACCTTATTTTCAAGGATCAATAATCATTGATATACTCCTAGTTAAACATTTAGTGGCGCCTTCAACTAACTGACAACACATAGACCCATACCTTTAAATAAAATTAAAACCAATGAGTGAACCTGGACTGTTGAACAATTGACAAATCGTGTAACATAATTAGCGCCCAACGCTTAAGGCAGGTTACAAAGTAACATCGTTTATGGAATTCCTTGTAACAACTGCAATGGTAAATACATTATGTCAACCACATCACATCTCGAAAACCATCTTAAAAGCCATAAGTATGACAAGCGAATATATAACAACTTACGAACAAACAGAAAACATACGCTTTACTATAAATATACCAAATTACTACTCACTGAACCAAACACCAGAAATGGGAATTCCTAGAAATGATCCAGATTTAGAAAAAAAAATGCAAATGCAAAAATGATAAGAAAGATATAAGTAATTTGCGCAAGCTGTACATGTCTTATTTAGTGTTTCAAAATAGATGTAATATGAAATTATTACACTATGTATCCCAAGGTTAAGTGGCAGTATTTTATGTGTTGACCAATTGTGTATTTTACGTTCCTAAGTAAGTCTTTTTTCACAAAATCAAATATTATTATCCTTTTACTTAATTTTTCCCTCTCCTTTGTAGTATGTGGTAAAGACCAAACCATGTTCTAAACGTTAAAATAAGAATATGTTAATAGAATAGAGAACTTCCTAGAATGAAAGTTATCCGAATACACGGGACCAGCATCGGAAGACATATATCTAGGCATAACGCTGGGCTGCATACTAAAATGAAGGAGTTATAACTAAGGCGACGAGGGCCCTCATGGTGTGCCAAAGCCTTGCAGGAAAAACCTGGGGATGTAAACCAGAAATCCTGCGATGGATGTACGCAATGACAGTAAGACCCACCCTACTTTACGGGTCGATCGTCTGGTCCAAGGAAACTGAAAAGCAGAACATAAAATCAGCTATCAACAAAGTACAACTCCTGACGTGCATAAGCATAACAGGCGCAATGAAAACTTGTCCAACAGCAGCATTAGAGGCAGTTGTAGGCCTCGAACCTCTACACATTGTTGTAGAGGAAGCAGCTAGATAAGCAATGACTAGGGCACAAGAGAGGAAGCGGGCGAGGGAGGATGGCTTAGAAAGAGTGAGTTAACATCCCTGTTCTGGCGTGGGCCGAGTCAAACCACCTGGCACTTATCCACGACAGCTCCCCCATCTTTCAACAGCGATAGGTGGCGTCGCGGATATAACCCGGATCTCCTATTCGTCCGCGAGGAAATAGTACAACAGTGCTTTAAGTCCATGTGTGCTCCCATCCCAAATATACAACATCGCCCAATAATGTGCCAAATGTTGCCAACAGTTCTACCGCAAAGAATAGTTCAGAAGGAGATATAATTTCAGAAAGGCAGACTGGCCTAAATTCACCAGAATACTAGAAGAGAGAGTCCAGACATATAGCTCAGATCCAGAGAACTATGACAGGAAGCAGTAGCCCTACTGGAAGAGTATCAAACGCTCTTCGAAAGAATCCCCTTCAGCGAAGAAACCCTAACCAAAGGAAGAGCAATATCAGAAGTGGGAAGGGACCAATGGACCAAACTGATGATGGAAACTGATTTTGACAGAGATAGTCAAAAGGCTTGGAAACTCATAAAATGCCTAGCCAACGACCCAACCAAGTCAAATCTGCACGCGAACGTTACATCAGACCAAATTGCACATCACAGATAGAAAACCACCACGTTCTGACAACCTAAAGACAAAAAAGAGGGGCATAGAACGAAACCCCCCCTCAGGAGACCGAAGAACCTCCAAGCCATTTACCTTAACGGAACTGGAGAAGGCGATCAGTAAGTGCAAAATGCGGAAAGCAGCCGGCCTTGATGATATATGCGTCGAGCAAATAAAGCACTTTGGACCTGTAACAAGGAAATGGCTAGTCGACATGATAATAAGTAACTGTATGATATCCTGCAAAATTCAAAAAATCTGGAGAAAATCCAGAGTTATTGCCATCCTAAAACCAGACAAAGAATGTGACAATCCCAAAAACTATAGGCCGTTGTCTCTGCTATGCCATCTGTATAAGGTCATGGAAAGGATGATACTCCACAGAATCACGGACGCCACCGAGCCCCTCCTGATCCCACAACAAGTACGTTTCAGACAGGGCTGTACATCACAGGTGCTAAAAATAACGCAACACATAGTGGACGGGTTTGAGAACAGGAAGATTATCGGGGCTGTCTTTCTAGGCCTATCAGCAGCCTACGATATAGTCAAACACCGACTGCTCATGGGGAAAATATACGCACTGAGTAGAGACTATAGACTAACCTTACTGATTGGAAACCTTCTCCAGAACCGAAGATTCTTCGTGGATTTCCAGGGACGGAGAAGCCGGTGCAGGACACAGAAAAATGGTCTCTCCCAAGGCAGTGTACTGGCCCCAATGCTTTTCAACATCTATACCAACGACCAGCCCCTTCCCCAAGGCACCGAAAGTTTCATATATGCAGATGATTGCGCCATTACCGCCCAAGCAGATAGCTTTGAAACTGTCGAACAGAACCTGTCAGCAGCCCTCGCACAGCATTGTGCGCAAACTAATGGGGGCACAGCCTGGAATAGTGAGAACCACAGCTCTTGCTTTGTGCTATTTAACAGCGAAGTACGCGTGCCCAGTGTGGTACAACTCTAGCCACGCCAAGCAGGTGGACACACCGCTCAATGAATCCTGCCGCATCATCACACCCCGACTGATAAATTGTACTGCCTTGAAGGCGTGGCCCCACCACACATCAGAAGGAAAGCGGCGGCCGGGAAAGAAAAGACAAAGGCGTCGACCTCACCAGCCCAACCGCTGTACGAACACCAGCCAGCTCGCCGCCGCCGACTAAAATCTAGAAAAAGTTTCCTGCATACAGCAGAGAACATCGTCGGGACACCGCAGCAAGTGAGGTTGGCAATGTGGCGAGAGGAAAACGCGCACCTTAGGGAATGGTTAGTTCCAAATATAGAACTCCCTCCCGGCCATATGGAAAGTGGACGACATGGAAATCTCTTAACACGTTGCGCTCTGGTTTCACACGATGCAAAGAGAATATGAGCAGATGGGGCCTCTCAAATGAATCGCCACTGTGTGACTGTGGGCACGGCTCACACTGCATGAGGTGGGTGGTGGTTTGAGTTTGAGTGTCAAACACCTGCACCATGGAGGATATGGTGAATGCCACCCCGGAAGCGCTGGAAGTGGCCAAGTTCTGGCCCAACATAAAATAAATTACATGACTTGTGTATACATAATTTTTTTTTTTCTGTATAATTTGTGTTTGTTGTTTACACTTATGATCTGTATTTGCTAATACTTGCTATGTTTCTCTGCTAAGTTTATGTACGATGCTTCCGATACGATTAAATAAATAAAAAATCCCTGACAAAGCATATGCCACTTTTTGGGCTCTTCAGGGACGATATAGTCAAAATATGCAATTTTGAAAAATACTTTACGGTCATGATAAGAAGTAGAGAAGAAGGAAAAAAACCACTTGCATTCTCACATCGCAGCAAAGTGCCATAAAATGGTATACAGAACAGGGGACCGGAGCCGCAGGCAAATTCTTCGAAGCAATGGGAAAACACTCGGACATAGTCCAGGCCGAAATTAACGCCATTATGTGCGCAGTTCAACCTTGACAGAAACTATAGGAAGAAAGATATTGTCATTTTCTCAGACAGTCAGGTAGCCATCAAAACGCTGAGCTCAACAACAATCAGCTGCAGAATGGTATGGGAATGCCTAGATAGGCTAAATAGACTAGGCAAGAATAACAAATTATCACTTCAATGGATACCAGGACACGCAGGGATAGAAGGCAATGAAAAAGCAGACCAATTGGCAAAAGTAGGAGCACAAACTCCGCATTTAGGACCGGCACCTTTCTGTGGTGTGGGACGCATATCTGAAAGGAAGAATTCAGGAAAGAAGAGCGAACCAACTGGATTGGTCTATGGGAACGCCTTCAAGGTTAAGGCAATCAAAGATGTTTGTGGGGCCCCCTCTCCCAGGAAGATCAAAACAACTTATAACACAACAATCTTCGCATCGTCACCGGCTTTCTCATACGAGGACAGTTGTCGGTTCTGTGAGAAGGGGAGGATACCCCGGAACACCTTCTAACGGACTGCGAGGTGGTCGCGAACCGCCGAATGACCTGCTTCGGGTGTTGCATCGTCGAACAGGAGGAACTTTCATCCATGGAACCATCCATACTACTTGCTTTTATCAAAGCGCTGAAGCTAGATGAGGTACTCTGATTGAGAATCACATTAACGGAAGCACCATGGGAGGCGGACACAATAGATCTGTACAGGTCGCATTGTATTAACACCCCCTGGATCATTCATTCATTAATGCATGTGTTCTTTTTTGTTTGGACATTTTAGTTTTCCACTTTGTGTAATGGCGATCTAATAGGTTGTAATCCTATATACCAATTTATTCTATTTCAATTATAACTTTTTACCAAAAAGAATAAAAATGTCGTTCGACAATATTCGGCATTTGCATGCCAAATAGCTATTAATTTCGAAAGCAAATAACTGTGCTGGTGCACATGGGGCGAAGTAAAATCGCTAAAGATTACAAGAGTTTCGAAACAATGCCGCGCATGCAACCCTGAAAGGCGTTATTAGTGTAACTGTGACATTTCCTAAATGTGGAATAAATTGCTGCTTTAAAATTGTACCGGTCTTTAAATATGGATTAAAAATTTACTTAACTACTTTTTGAAAGTCTTTTGCCAGATTTTATTGTTGATAGAACAGGTCTTTTTTATTTATGTTTTATATTTTTTAAATAAGATTTGGGAATAGCGATTCTTTCAGAATTAAGAAACACATACGAATTTAACTTCCAGTGAAACTAAAAAGGCAGTACAACTACTTAACAGGCGCATTTGACATGATTTGTAAAGTTTTGTTTCAATTAATACACGCCGTGAAAGTATGATGTATCTAATTAATTAGTTAACGAAATAATGTCCTTATCGGTAGCAGGTTCAAAAAATCAGCAATAGATGTCTGAACTAAAATTTAAATTTTACATTACTTATTGCCTGCATGGAAATAAAATTTGATGTGTGTAAAGTTGCCACACTCTTTCGCTGTTTAATAGCAGATAATAAGGTTATAGTTTATATAAAATAATATTAAAATAATATCTTCTTCTTTAGGTGCCTTCTTCATTACTGAAGGTTGGCGACAATGACAGCAAACTCTTCTCTGTTCCTTGCTGCTCTCAATAGGGTGTATGTGTCTAATCCTATCCACTCTCTCACATTTCTAAGCCATGAACATTTTCGTCTTCCGGGGCCTCCTCGGCCCTCTATCTTTCCTTCCATAAATAATCTCAAAAGTTGATATTTTTCTCCTCTGTATACATGTCCCAGATAACAAGTTTTGCGCTGTTTCACATGTCGTAAGTGTTCCCTGTCTGTTTCCATCATTCTCAAAATATTCTCATTTGTCATTCGTCTTGTCCATGGGATCTTTAAAAGTCTGTGCGGAATATCCACATTTCAAATGCTGCCAGTCGCTGCATTATTCTCTTTCCCATTGTCCAAGATTCCATGCCATATAAGAGGACCGAATAAATGTATGTTTTCACAAAACGGTATCGAGTATCGAGTGACAGGGTGGTATTTGTTAGAAATGTCTTCATTCTCATGAATGTGGCTCTTGCGTTTTCAATTCGTGCTCGAATTTCGGTCTCCGGATCAAGGTTTTGGGTAATCCAGCACCCGAGATATTTAAACTTTCTCACTTCCTCTATTGTAGTACCATATATTCCTATATTGGCTCGTGAGTTTTGATTTCTGCTGATGACCATAGCTTTTGTTTTTGCTGTATTTATTTTCAGGCCTTGTTGGGCACCTGATTCCACAATTTTATTTATCAATTCCTGTAAGCCTTCTGGAGTGTCTGCAAAGATGACTATTGTTAAATATTTTACCGTTTACCCTTATACCGGTTTCACTGTTCTCCAACGCTTGCTGAAATATATACTCGGAGTTCATGTTAAATAAGAGAGGTGAGAGAGTACAGCCCTGTCGCACTCCTCGTCTTATTGGTGTTTATGACGATACGGTGTCTCCAAACCGAATATAGCCTCTCTGTTCCCAATATAAGTTTTTTATAAGTTTAATGTCTTCGTAGTCTAGGCCCTGCTTTTGGAGTAACAGTGTTGAATGTTTGATGCGATCGAACGCTTTTCATAATCAATGAAGCAAAGATACACGTCCTTTCTTTGATCTCTACATTTTTCGAGTAATACTGTCAATCCAAAAAGCGCTTCCCTAGTTCCAAGCTCTAATCTAAATCCAAATTGTTCGGGACTTATATTTTGTTGGCATTTTAGGTAAATACGTCGATGTAATATTTTTAACATAATTTTCAGAGTATGGCTCATTAAGCTAATTAATCTAAAATTGGAGCACTTTCTTGATACATTTTTTTTTGGGAATGGGTATGAACACTGATTTGAGCTGTAGATTTTATTAAAGAGGTTGGTGAGTCGTTGGAGATTTTCTTGACCTAGCAATTTTAACATTTCTGTATAGTTTTTTTTCAACACTAGCTACCATTTTTGACTCCATACAGGTCGATCACCCCAGTTCAGAAATAATCGTTCTGGGAGACTTCAATGCCCACAACACCAACTGGCTCAAACATCACAACAAGACCGACAACGAAGGTAGAGCAGCTGAAGCATTTGCCATCAGTGCGGGCTTACTCAACTTGTAGACGAACCAACTCGAATTTCAGAGAGTGGCGAAATCGCCGCCCTCCTGGATCTTTTTCTGACCACCAATCCTGACCATTACAAGGTTACAGTTGGTCCGCCATTAGGTACTTCCGACCACAAACTTATTACAACGGTTTGTGAATTGCCAACCATAGAGAAGTATCCACCATTGCCTCGCAAAATCTGGCATTACAATTCTGCAAACTGGGACGATCTAAGATAGTTCTACTTAGATTTTCCTTGGCTCGACGTCTGCTTTGCCACTGACGACCCGTCAGACTGCTGCGAAGAGATCATGCAAGTAATCTCCTCAGGAATGGAAGCATACATCCCAAATTCCATCAAGTTACCATCAAAAGGAAAGCCCTGGTTCGACAAAAGATGCGAAAGAGCTGTAGGAAGGAAACAGCAAGCCTATAAGTACTGGCAGCAAAATCAGACCGCTGAAAATCGCAATTATTTTATCGAAGCGAGGAACGAGTGCAAGCGTGTGATCGAAGAAACTAAGGACAAATACAATCAAAGGATCAGGAATAAACTTTTGCAATGCCCCAGTGGCTCGAGGAATTTCTGGTCGGTAGCAAAGGCAGTAAGTAACAACTTTACGAAAACGTCTCTCCCGCCTTTGACGGACGAACGTGGCATCACGACGACTACAGCCCAGGAAAAAGCAAACATGCTCGCCAAAATGTTTTCATCGCACTCTACCTTAGACGTGCCCCAAGGCAAGACTCTCCCCACCATACCGAACATCAACACTACCATGGCAGAAGTCAAGTTTTCTCATCGTGATATTCGCAAAATCCTTAAAGAACTAGATACACAAAAGGCATCAGGACCGGACGGAATACCTGCCATCGTGCTAAGGAACTGCGCCAACGAACTAACACCCGTTTTTTCCAGGCTTTTTTCTCTTTCTTACAGAAAAGGGATTTACCCATCCTTTTGGAAAGTCGCTCGAGTGCAACCTGTTCCAAAAAAAGGCAAGAAAACCACGCCCTCAAACTATCGCCCAATTGCCTTGCTTCCAATAATCTCCAAAGTCATGGAACGTGTAGTCAACCAGCAACTACTCAAATACCTCGAGAACAACAGAATAATCAGCGATAATCAATACGGCTTTCGCAAAGAGAGATCGACAGGAGATATTTTGGCCTATGTCACTCATATATGGAGTAGGGCAATTGAAAACTACGGAGAGTCTCGAGCGATTGCGTTGGATATTTCAAAGGCATTCGACAGAGTTTGGCATGACAAACTGCTCAACAAACTGCTGTCCTTGGGACTGCCCGCCTCTCTCTGCAGCTTGCTGGCCAGTATCCTTAAGAACCGATCCCTACACGTTTCAGTCGATGGACACATCTCGGACACATTCATCATCAACGCGGGCGTGCCTCAGGGCGCAATACTTTCACCAACTCTGTTCCTCATCTATATTAATGACCTGCTGATCGAAACGAATAATCCTGTTTACAGTTTTGCAGATGACAGTACCCTTGTCTCCCACTTTAGATCAGAAGAACCCTTACTAGCGACTGAGACTCATCACCGCAGACAGGAGCAGATTACAGCAATTAATCAAGACCTGGAGAAAGTTCAAACTTGAGACGACCGAAATTTGGTCCAGTTCAATGAAACAAAGACCCAAGCAGCAACGTCTACTAAGAGGGTCAATACAGCGGGCCCTGACATCATTATGGCAGGTTCGACCAATCCTTCATCCTCGTCAATCGGGCTGCTGGGTGTCTCGGTCAACAGCAATATGTCCTGGCATGACCATGTTGCTAACATCACAAAATCAGCCTCCCAGAAGCTTGGCGCGCTATTTCGCAACAAAAAACTCTATACACCACAGCATACCCTAAAGCTGCTGGATTCCATTCAGAAGAGGGATGTGCTCTCGTCGGGGATCCGGAGTTGACCCGGAATCTGGATAGTCTGTAACATCGCAGACATGTGGCCGAGATGTCTCTGTTTTACAGATACTTTCACGGCAGATGTTCCCAGGATTTGGCCCACATAATCCCGCCCTTGGCAACTCCTGTCAGGCAGTCCCGACAGACGGCAGGAGCGCACCAGTTCGTCGTACAACTAGAAACACCTAGAACATCGCTTTACCAGAACTCCTTTGTCTGGTGCACTGCATCACTGTGGAACTCACTTCCAGGACATCTGTTTCCCACTAATTACAACCTACAAATATTCAAGAACCGTGTCAATCAACATCTTCGCACACACACCGCTCGTCGAGCGCCATAGGATCCTCCTTTAGTGTGTGTGCCACTGCCATAAAAAAATATATATACATTGTCTGGTCCTGCAGCTTTTCCACATTTAGCTGATTTTATTGCTGTGTTTACTTCTGATGGTAAGATATTTAATATCGATTCATTGTCATGTTCTAGTTCCGGTTCTGCCCTTTCGTCGTCAAACAATTCTCGAATATATCTTGACCATTCTTCTTTTATTTCTTCCTGGTCTGTAATTATTTCGTTATTTCCTGTTTTGAGGAAATTGGTCTGCAGCGCTTTCATTCTTGTTTCTGTAATTTCCTTAATTTTTTGTATGTATTAAACTGATCGTGCTTCTCCTGTAGTTCTTCTAATTCTTGGCATCGATCATTCATCCATTTTTCTTTTGCTTGTCTGATTAATTTTTGAATGTTGGTTTGGGTGCCTTTATATTTGTCAATGTTTATGTTCTTATATTTCCTTCGGGTTTCCATTAGGTTTAGAATTTCATTGTTCATCCATGGTTTCGTTCCTGCTGCTGTTTCTTTATTAAGTTTTCTGTTTGTATTTGGTTAATTGTGTGCTCTAAGAAATTCCATGATTCTTCGATGGATTGTTCTTGTTGCGGGGTTGGTTGTTTAATTGTTACATTTAGTTGTTCAGTTATTTCTCTACAGATTTCTGGATTCTTCAGTTTTTCAAAATCAGGTCTTCGTTGAATATGATGCCTGATTTTCTTGAGTCTTATGTATATTGTTCCCATGACAAGGTTGTGATCGGATCCGACATCAGCTCCAGGGTATGTTTTCACATCCCTTATCCCATTTCGGTAACGTTTATTAATTAATATGTAATCAATTTAATTTCTAATTATGTTCGTTTTGGTGTCTCCAGGGGACTTCCAGGTGTACAGCCTTCGCTTCGGCAACTTAAACCACGTATTTGCCGCAACAAGATTTTCTTCTTGGCAAAATTCTACTAAAAGATCTCCTCTTTCATTTCTTTCACCCAGACCCCAATCTCCAATTATGTCACCGACTCTCCCCTCTCCTACCTTGGCATTAAAATCCCCCAAAATATTATTAACTTCATTCTCTTTTGTCAATTCAACAACTGTTTGATTTCAGAGTAGAACTTGCATATGTCATTTTCATGACTTTCTGATGTGGGGGCATACACCTGGATAATATTGATATCTCTAGGATGAGCTTTCAGTTGTAATAGTGCAACTCTATCTGATAGTGGTACAAATGATTTGACAGATTTATTGTTTTTGTTATCTATTATGATTGCTACTCCGTTGTAATGTTGCGCATCGTCATTACCACTGTAGTACATTGTATGTTCTTCTATATTTATCTTTCCTGTTCCGGGCCACCTGACCTCGCTAACTCCAAGCACGTTGAAACTTATTCTTTTCATTTCTGCAATTATGTTGTGTGTTTTTCCTGCTGCATAAAGTGATTTGGCATTCCATGTACCAATTTTCAGAGATGAATTACCATTTTTCGATCTATTTTCATTCTTTTTCTTGTATACTTCCACTTTCGGGTGGTTCCTACCATGAAACGCGGGGATTCTTAATATGAACAATAAAAAAAGCGAGCTCAAGTAGTTACATAAGAAGAGGCAGTTTAGGAGAGTGTGCAAATGTGGTCAAATCAGTGAGTAAACTAATAAAAAATTCTAAAATGCACACAGTGATAACATTTTAGGTTTAATTAGAGTTATTAAAACTACTTTGCAAATAAAAGCTAACACAATTTAATGGTATCTAGCCATATAGACTATAGTTTTTCTTTAGGAATAGTAAATTCATGAAAACATTGTTTAAATACTGTGTAATATTTACCTCAATTTAAGGTGCTAGGTTACTAGAGAGTGTTTTATAGATGTGTGTGATAGTGTGGAACCTCTATTCCATGTTCCTATCTCCAGTCCAGTAGGTAAAAATCCTTCGGTGAAGATAATTGGTTCATTGTAATTAATTCATCAAAAATATATAAAGGTAACTAAAGATAAGGTACACAAGGACCTATTTATGTAGTTTTGGCTCAAAATCCCATGAAGGTGATCTGTAAAATTAGAGATACGGAGCAATCAACCACTCTTACCAAATGACCGTAGAAAAATTACATGGCCGTTGCCAATCCACAACATACCCTAACTTTCAAACGCACACAACCAATGCGCCGGTATCGCTGAAGGCATAGTCAAATTTAAAATGCTAGTTTGGGTTAGTGAATGAATTGCTTTCAACTGCTCTGGTGATGCAGTGGTCAGATCCTGTGTCTGTGATACGGTGGCCCGGATTCGATTCCCGCCAGTGTTTTTTTATTTTTTAAAGGTTTTGTTTGTAAAAAGTTTTATTTCTTGGGTTAGTTTTGGTTAGTTTTTGTGGGATGCGCCCACGTAGCGAGCGAAGCGAGCGGAGGGCCCTGCGTGAAGTGAATATTAGTCATTTTAAAATAGTAAGCAAACGTTTCGATTCTGATTTGCTGTGTGCGTGTGCACGTTAGGGTATGCTCCGATCCACCTCGATCTAGTGTCCTTAAAAAAAAAACCTTCAAATGCGTACTAAACCCTCTGTGTCACGTGAAATTTTCCACATTTAAATACGCATTTCGAGACCAAATCAGGAACGAAATAATAGATCATCCTACCCCAACCAGCTAACGTCTATACGAACCATAATCAAGGATAATTAAAGAAATTGATAAACAATGACAATAATTCTAGTACAAAAAGTCAACGAATTGGTACCGCAACGTTATTTTGGATAACCGCGACAATATTCCATACCACGTATGCGGTACGAATTACAGTCCCGGGCCGAGAATGTTAACTGTTACTGCAGTTAACAGTATAACCGATACATGGCGCAGTGATGACGAAATTCGATTAAATATTCGAAAACATTAGGTTTGTTCTAGCAGCGATTTCAAACGGTTTCAAACCATCCGGAGTTTGCGCATAACGACATAAGCGTCGCTTATATCGCTATGCGTAAACTCCGGATGGTTTGGAACCGTTTGAAATCGCTGCTAGAACAAACCTATTACTTGGCAACGAAAACAGATATCAAATGTGCCTATAATCACGATACACCTAAACACGGTATGTCAGCTTCCGAAAAATAGCAGTTCGTATACTACGTCACGTGTGGAATTTATATGTAAAATACAGGGAAAGTCTGCAACACACTTGATGTCACGTTTTTAATTTTTTTGAACGGCTGACATACCGTGTTTAGGTGTATCGTGCCTATAATATGAACCAAATTAAAGTTATTTTTAAATATACGAAATTTTAAATGTTGCAAAGTAGACATTTTCTTGAAATTTATAATATACTCCAAATTTGAAAAATGTAGTAAAATTTAAAATTAATTTTTTATAAATTCACCTTTTATCAACCCAAAAAAAAACTATTATCGAATTTAACCTGTGTTTTTTGTCCAAGTTACAATGGTCAGCTCGTTCACACTTTCTTCATCAAGGAGCTTTAGAAATTCTACTTCTATTTCGTCAGGTCAGCTGTTTTATATACTTCCCTCACGTTTCATAAATTTATTTTTTATTAATAACGATTTTTCATTCCTTGTCTAGTATTTTGCTTAATTTTCTTTATTTTGCTTTCTAGCAATTCTACGTATGCACATTTATCTTTTGCTTCTTATCCTTTTGGATTACTTAAAAATAATTGACAGTGTTGCCTAATAATGTGTCAAATTCAGAAACTACACTTTTAGCCGTTTTTGAGAAAACGCTAAACATATAAATTATCCAAATGAGCGTTACATAGTCGAACCTGACGAGTATGTCGTAGTCTGGTACGTGACGGATCAGTCTCGTTCACCGGGAGAAAATGTGCTGAATACACCGAAAGTTTTCACTTCAATATTTTTAACGATCTCTACTTGGGTCTTCGATTTATCCTGTAATATCTTCAATGTCATCAGTTAGTCTGCTTTCATTGTTTAGACGTTTGTCGGCATGCTCATTTATTGTGGGTCCTTTTAGTGTCCTTAAATCACAGATTGTGGTCTAATTTCTGATGATGTAATTTGGTGTAATAAGAATGGGTTTTCAGGCGTGTTATTATGAACCCTGTTTACTAGCAACGGCACTTAACATATATTTCTGTTCGTCATTCCTAGTCCTTATGTGCCAATAACGTTACTGAGGTAACCCGCCTATTTAAAATATTATTTCATTAGACCTGATACAGTTTTTGGAACACCCCATATATCTAATGAAAGAAGCAGAGAAAAATAAGTCATAAATTGAAGTCGGATTTTGCGAGGTTTTTCGAAAGGATCCAAAAACGTATCGTTCGAGAGCGGAGACAGAGAATCGAAGACCACGGTTTATTTTGGTGAATTGTTTTGCTTCTGTGTTGCAATATGTTATTACAGGTCGGTAAAATGAAACTTATAGTAATTTTATTAACATAATTTGCACAAGTATATCTGTTACTCTCATGGATAATGCATATTTGATGGCATAACATGTGTATACAGGGTGTTTCTTAACCTCGGTAAAAAAACGAAACTGGTGAATCCTCACGTAATTTTAAGACGAAAATGTGGTATAAAATGTTTTCGAATGTCGCTACGTTTTCAAAATACAGGGTGTTGAAAAAATTTTATTTTTCGTGTTATCTTTTTATTGATAAATAATGAGCAGCGACATTCGAATAATATTTGCGCACCTTAATTAATGGGTTTGAGCACTTTATTTTGTGTTCATGTTAAACTTCTCAATTAGTTCATTGGCGGAGATCCGGGTAACGACTACTAGAATTTCACAAAAAGAAATAATACGGGCCTGGTAAACACTCAAAATTATTATGTTAGTTGATAAAAAGGTTAATTTTAAGCAAATTAAGTTTCTTGCATTTATCTCGTATCTCTTACAGTTTTCGATTAAAAAATTATTTTCTTGTTCACGTCACAAGAATCTCATCATTTTGTTGTTTAAATAAACGAGTAGGCTTTGCGTGGACACAAAATAAAGTGCTCAAATCCTTTATTAAGGTGTGCAAATATTGTTCGAATGTCGCTTCTCATTATTTATTAATAAAAAGAACTCACGAAAAAAAATTTTTTTGCAACACCTTGTATTTTGAAAACTAAGCAACATTCGAAAAATTTTATACCACATTTTCGTCTTAAAATTACGTGAGGATTCACCAGTTTCATTTTTTTACCGAGGTTAGGAAACACCCTGTATATTTAATGAAATCGTTTTATGCTGTGAATAACACTGCTTTAAATGAAAACAAAAATGTATTGTTTGCTGTCTTTTCGTGCTGGAATTTTAATTTTGGTATGACTGTGATTGTAATGTTAGCAAGGGACTTGATGAAACTACTAACATTTTCCTAAGCTGATTGGGCGAATATCCTAGCTATAAATCTTGGGCTTACGGGCAAAACGGGGCAAACGTTCTTTTAATAAATGTTTTTTTTTAATTATTTGATTTTGTATAATTATACAAAAAGGCATTGCTACTATCAAGCCTGGATTTTTGGTTTAACAACTAATTAGTTTAAAAGGATTAGAAACCTGTGTGAAATTTAAAGTAACATTAATTTGTAACCTTGATTTTCGACTTGGTGCCAATTGCTTATAAGCCCCCGAAATGATAAAATATCTGTTGTCTGTGCACAATTACACAGAATAAAACAATATATTTGGAATTGAAATATATTTTATCGAAATGACTATAAGTAATAAGCAACAGTAAAGGTACGAGCTATTCGAGTGTTCTTCCGTAATCTCATACAATCTTACATCCTACAAGAGAAATACTATTCAATCACAAAAGTGTTTAAATAACATAATAAAAAGGCTAAGCGATAACGAAGGCAATATATACCAATCGGCCTGCAGATCTTTCTAGAGATATTGGCTCAAATTGCAACTCACCATCGAAGGCAATCTGAAAAAGTAAAGTTGTGCAAGATATAATAATCACAACGTAGATATTTGTTTTCTTTTTAATCTATTTTGACGGTCATTGACAAAATAAAGACAAAGCACACCTTTACTTATCTCATTTAACTATGTTGAACAGGCCCGGGTGGGTTATACTACATTACCTTCTCTACCTTTTTCAAATTTGACACCGAAGTCGCCTATTAGTAATATTAAGCCTTGTTTTGATATCTTTTTTACTATGCTTGTTATTTGGAAGTAAAACTTCTTCATCCTAATGATTAAAATAATGAATATTTCTAGTCTTAGATTATTTGGCTCTTACAAACCAAAATGTGAGAAACAATAATATCATTTTATATATACATATTCATGTATTATTCGTTTCTTTCAGAGCCAATTACGACACTACTCGGTGGACCAGAAATGTACATCAATAAGGGCAGCACCCTGAATTTGACCTGCATTGTAAAGCACAGTCCAGAACCACCTCCGTCCATTTATTGGACTCATGATCAACAAGTAAGTCTAGATTTTCTTAAATAATTGGTATTATTGATGACTTTATATGATAGTTATAAGCAATGCGCATAAAGACCTTAAAATATCCAAAATACAACATATATGAAAAGACGGGAATTAAGAAATATTACAGTGTCTGTTTAGTATCGCATAAGCCTGCGATGTTGCCCGATGAGGCTATTCTGAGAAAATTCATGATTGGCCATCGTTCTCTCAAAATGGATTCCCTTAGTTCCGAAACAGCGTCGGAGTCGCAGAGCAGATGGTCTACTGATTCGTCTTCCTGTTCACAACGTCTGGTGTCTTACATAGTCTCATTGTATAGAGATGTTTCCGCATCTGGCAGTGTTCAGTTAAAATCCTCGCCATGAGTCGTAGGTTCTTCCTAGACATACCCTGGTATGCCTTTGCTGTAGACCCATTACGGTAGCTTAGTAACTCCCGTACCAGACGACAGTGAGTCGTTTCGTCTCATCTTGCCCCAAGGTCTTCATGGGTGATCTTTTTTATCATATGTATCAACGTCGCGATACACAGCCTGCTCCTTTCTGGGTTTTTGAGCCATCTATGAAAATCTTAACCGCACCGCGGTTATAGGCTCATTTGCTTTTATCTTTACATCATCTAGTTTGTTGAAGACAAACTTGGGAGGTATGCTGTCTGCGCTGGCCTGCAGTAGTGAGAGTCACATTTTATGCTGGGTTGCCCACCAACCTCAGCAATGTAGTCAGAGCCAACTCCCTTAGATAAATATCTAGAGGCGGCAAGCACAACATTACTTCCATGGCTCTGATTGGAGTTGTTCTCATAGCTCCCATTATAGTTAAGCATTATAGTACCTGTACCTGACTGAGCTTAAGCATTGTTGTTTTCTGTTGACTCTAGGGCCATCAAACTACGCTTCCATAGGCAATCATGGGTGTTATGATAACAGTATAGATCCACATTACGACCCTGGGTTTCATCTCTCAGGTTTTTCCCACGGTCCTGCAGCACTGTTCATAAGAAATGTATGCCTTCTTTAGTCTTCGTTCTAAATGAAGATTCCTGGTAAATTTAGCATTGAAGATGACCCCAAGGTAACTTACCTCAGACGCAAAATTTAGTGGTGTGTTTAGGAGGATCGGAGGCTATAGTGGCTCCGTCTCCTTTTTCTGGTGAAGAGTACCATCTCCGTATTCCTGGGGTTTACAGACAGGGAGTGCTCCCTAAACCACTCTCCGACTAAGCGAAGGGCACTCTGTATACGATTGCACAGTACTCATTTTAACTTTCCATTGAGCAATATCGTAACTTCGTCTGCATATGCATTAGCGTGGAATCTATCTGAGTTGAGACGATGCAAAAGCCTGTCGAGAACAAGCAGTGACAATAGAACGCCTCCCTACGGGCAGCCTCTAGCAACGGTGCCTCTCACTACAGTATTTATTTCCACGCGTCTTTTTGAGAGCATGTTGAAAATCCAGCCACTGATAGCAGGAGGGACGCCCCTGTTTGTTAAGGCTGCATTGGGTTTTCCAAAGGTGGTTTTTATCAAACGCACTTTCAATATCAATAAATACATCTAAAGGTGGTCTCGTTATTGTCCAGCGATCTCCTGAGTTGGCTCACTGCTGAATGCAAGACCATGTCGGTCGATCTTCTCGAAGTGTACGCGTGTTGGTTGGGGTGCAGTGATCGGTTGACCAGTACGCAGTCCCTCAAGTATTGCTGACAAAGCCTCTCCTCTCCTTGTTCTTAAAATTGTCCTAATAATTCGGAAGGTTTTTAAACGAGCGGAAAACATATTAGTCGCGCCCGACGTCACAGATTGCCGTTAGGAGATGTCAGAATTATTTTCTCTTTCACGATCATCATCTTCATAGCCCACTGCCTTGTCAACTCATTCCATAACCCTCGATCCTAGGCTTTTGCCCGTGTTGCAAGTGAATTTCTTTTGGATGGGCTTCCTGTATTTCTGCTGCATAAGTTTCTTATATGCAACGTAAAGAACCAACTGTGACAGGTTACATTTCTCAGTCGATCTCTTCATTAGTGTTATGATCTATGCACTGGCAATATTTTAGAAGAATGGTTTAACTTAGTCGAAATAATGCCCGCCCGTGTAGTTCGCTGCTTGATCTTCCTTGCTCAACATGATTTTGTAACATAGTTCTTTCTAATTTTGCACCTACCCGAGGCCATTAGATGCCGTATTTCCTCGGATTTTGTTTTTGATATCTTAATCATAGATCTCATATCATTTGCGTCATTTGCTCATCCGCACAAAAATGTCACTTATTGAGAAAAGATATCTTCGTATATTATCGTTCGGGAAATATTGATAAACCATGAATAAATATTACAATGTGTTTTTATGACCTTTGATATCATATAAGTTGTTAATTTGCATAACATTTTAAAAGCTACAAAAGCTTCATCCTATTTGTGTTAGGAAAGACGATGCGATACTTCTTAAGATTTAGGTATAGTATATACTGTTGACATATTTTTATCGAAGAGTTATAAATGCACTCGGTTCGTATTGGGATGTTTGTTCCATTACTCGAGCTTTCGACACACTTTAAGGACCGGTCTTTTCTATTTTCTGAAACCATAGATGATATCGCTGAGGACAGCATTTTCCTCGTCATTTTCCTTTCTCACAACAAGAACGATGTACATGTAATGACGCAAACAAATACATGCGACGGCAGTTAAGTGGAAAAGATGTGTCAAGCGTAACAATTTATTTTCCTTCAATATGTTTTCCTTCCTTTGCGGACGTGTGCAGTCGGAGACAGAATAAAAAATTCAAATTTGTCTTCTACCTCAAGCAATGTCTAAAATCAATAATCTTTTAATATTTCCAACAAAAACCTTAAGTTTAATATTGAAAAGAACGTCACCGTAATTTGAGCCCGTCTGAACAACCTATTTAGACCGGTCTGGATCTTTGGCAAGATGTCTAGGGTGCTGGTCCTAGTCATCATCATCATCATCATCATAGCATCATAGCACATTTATTAATCAAAATTTTCAGTACAAAGTATCGCTTATCCTAACTCTTTTCACTAATCCAGCCAGTCAGAGTTTACCTATGCTAAGTTAAAGTAAGCTAACTTTACGCATTACTCTGTCCGGTTCAACACACACCCGGAGCATTCGAGCTTGGGTGCAAAATCCATTAACATGTTCAAATTACCTGGGTTCCTCCCTTTAATCGTTTTGATATTAGACGTTTCCAACGGATGATTGTGACTAGTTTTTGTTATTTAAGGAGAGAATATAAGTGCATATGGGCCTTCAGGGAAAACTGTACGAAAAATCCTGATCTCTTTTGACATTACAACATAAATGTATTCACTATGTACAATAAACAGGCTTATCAGCCTATATTTAAGGAGAAAAATACATAATGTCTTATATATTATACTTTTCTATATATTCCGAAAAACATTTTAGTGTGGCCTGTATAGGGCTCTTTTATTATCTCCGCACGACTCTAGGAGCATGGCGAAGTCTTCGAATGCAAGAATTAGCTGAGGTATGTTTACTAGTGAGTTAATTTTGTTGGTTTTGCAGTTTAGTGAAGTCACTGATTAAAGGAGGCTCGGAACGAGCTAATGGATTTTGCGTACTTTCTAGGTCTAGTATTTACACATTCACTTTCACTATTGTTTCTTGGGACACTTTTCAGGGGAGGAAAGTCTCTGTCGAACCATTCAGGGCCTGGTTCGGCTGGCTTGTATGATGTCTTCTTGCTCGGTAACTTAGGTTGAAGCTGATTCACTTTAAATATGTAGATCGGGCAATCAGTATCAATAGATCTGTGATCGCCACCACAGTTTACACACTTTATGGTTTCTTCTTGACATTCTGTAAGCTGATGAGGGCCGGCGCATTTACTGCACCGCCACTCTCACTGGCAGTATGTTAGTGCCTGTCCATGCCTCTGGCACCGCTTGCACTGCATTATAGCTTTTGCAGACTTGCGGCAGTGTCAGGCGACACGGACGTTCATCAAGTATCTGCATTTAGAATTTAAGTGTTTTACTGTGATATCGGCTTCGGTTACTACTAAATACAATACATTCTTAATGTTGAGACTGTATTCATTGATTAGTGAGTTGCGGACTTCATCCGGGGATATCCCTCCGTCCAATCCCTTCAAGACGAAGGCATGTGTTTTAGCAGCCTTCTCGGCGTATGAATGGTACTCGACTTTATCGTTATCGAAAAGCCGTTTCAGCGTACTCCAGTCTCTCGCACCTTTGCACCAGATAACGATGCTGTTGCGGGTATATTTTAGCTTATAGTCTCTATTCTCACCTGCTTTCAGTGTAGCTGTAAATTCGTGGTGAATTGCCGTGCCGCTCTTTGCTGGTCTTCACTGCCAGTTCACCGCCTAAGGTTAAGTATACTTTTCTAATTCCTCTTTTAAACGGCAACGTATTAAGATGCACCTTGAATTGAACTGGAGTTGCTTTAGATGAGGTTGGGTCTATATCAATAGGTACAGATGTGGGCGTGACTTTATTCGGTTCAGTGGGCGGAGCTAGCTCGACTACCTTGCCTGATGCAGCGTTCGTTTTTTTTGCAGGTGTCGTGATTTTAGAAGTCAACTGAAGGTCGTCATCGGGTGGCCTGTTTCCCAAGGTTGGAGGAAGGTCACCGGAGTCGCGTTGTTTGTCACGTACACCAGTTTTTTCGCCGGTCGGTGTAGGAACCTCTAATTTTTATTTTTTGAGTAGGTTGGTGATGTTTCACTTTTAACTTTGGCTAACGTTATTGGTGCCGTCTGGGCCTTTCTGTTTTTCTGGCCACAGTCTATCTTAGACTGGACCTCTTTATGAACTTTTTTCTTCTTTATTTTAATCGGGTAAGCTTCTTCTCGGTGTTGTTTTGCCCGCCGAGTGGCTTCTACTAGTTTACTCTGTGATTTACCATCTAAGGGTTCATCAAGGAGGTAATCCCACCATTTTCCGCACTCTTCGCAGCCACCTGCATTTTCCTCCAGGCCTTCTAAAATATCTTGCTACTTGAGTAGCTTCACTAGCATCTGTAGAAATCTGGGAGAGGTCCTCGACCGTCTCGGACATTTCGGCACTTAAATCCCGGGGATCCGCCCCCGGAAGATAAAACTTTTAAGACCTTGATACTTCTACTTAGATTTAGTGACAAATCCAAGCAAGCACATAAGGAATCACCAGTACTATTCGCGTATACGATAATGATAGCACGTGTGTATTCGTATATTGCGGTTAAAAATCGCGTGAGAGCTCGACTATCAGGAGACCCCTCGAAATCCTGTCGCTCCCCGAGACAGCGAATGTTGGTCCTAGTCATTTCCGAAAAGATTTCTCATTTTAAAGTTGAAAAATATTAAAATTCATCTGACATTAGCAAGTCGACATTAAGAATGTATTTCGTAGGTTTACTCACCTGCGGTAACAAGTGGTTGCGATGACATAACCTCATTTTTTCGATTATTTTCGTTCTTACTGCCTTTTGCACCAGTCAAACTTAGAGTAACCTTATTGCGCCTAAAACCCTTTTAAATGAGTCAGCAATCTAAAATAACTAAGATGTTACCTGCCCTTAAAGATGCGGCCAGTGCAACATATGCACCGACTGCTCGTCGGCTTGGGAGTGGGTCAGTTATTTGGATTTGACCAGGGCGCCACTAGTTTGAAATAAGTAAATCCGCAGACCCAAACTAGAAGGTCCCCAATCACCCAAACTAACCCAAATTAGAAGGTACTCGGCCCTTAAGGGCGACTTTAAATCAAACGGCTATCAACACCGGTTTGGTTGAGGTATCACAGAGAAAATAAAAGATCCAAAATCAATTTCAACAAATTAATGATAAACGCAGTATGCATAAGGTATATACCGTCTCATCATACTAGTAATTAGGAGTCATCAGTATAATACCTCTTACTACTAAACCTTGTGCGCGTCTACCATAGTATACGTGTCCGCGTGACTGATTTTAAATTATATAATTGCTCACGATTGAAAATTTAAACCAATATTCTTAGAACGTTAGTTCCATTTTTCTTCGTTAAAATATGTTCCAACGAAATTTACCGTTAATTTATTGCTCACTAGTTTTAAAATCTGAATTTGGCCATCAGTGTAATTGTCAAATTTAAACCAATGTTCTTAGAACGTTCGTTCTATTATTCTATCATGCTTTCAGTTAATTGAAATTTTGAATTTGCACCCGGGTATATTCTGAAATTTAGACAAGTTCAAAACATGTTTGATCTATTTTTTTCGCTAATATATGTTTATTTTCTGACATATTTTTCTGTTAATCTACAATAATTTTTTATATTTATTTTTTCACAGAATTTTCAGATAATTTTCCTCATTAAAATATGCATATGTTCTCAAACAATGCTCGATTAATTTGAAAGTTTCATTTACTGTTAGTAAACCATAAAACCTATGTGTATATTCTCAATACATTTAAGTAAATGTGGTAACATTTAAAATAGCTCAAGCTTTCTGTAATCGCCGCAATGCGAAGCGCCACGAATCTCTCTCAAAAGCCTAAAATAAAATCATCTCTCTCTTGCTCCTGGCTCCTGGTTCGCTAAAGCGATGTGTTGTGTAAAAAAGCCATCCGCAAATAAAATGTAGTTTTGGAATAAAATTAATGTTGATTTATTACAAAAAAGTGTTAACAACAAACAACTGAAGCTCGGGAATAGTTCCTGACATAAAAATGGTCCTTCCACGCCTGATATAGGCTAGAAATATTGGAAGATTTGGGCTGGCAAAGCCGCAAGGTACGTCCATTTTGGCATGGTTATTGGTTATCGAAGCTTAACATAAAAAAACGTGGGATTTGCAAGTCAAAACTTACAAATTTTAGTAAATTTGTAACTTCAATTATTGTTTCTTTGTCATCAGATAACATAGACAGCGTGAAAATTGCTGAGTTAGAAAGCAGTGTGGATAAACTTCCAGATATTTTTCTTCAGTTCGATACTTATCAAATTTTAATAGAAATAAATCATGAAAATTTAGACAGCTTTCGGAAAGGGAAAAATTTGAAAATTTCTACTATAGTCTGTAAATAACCTTCTAAAAAAACATTCGAACATTAACACAGGTTCTGATAGTGAAGGTGACAATGTTTCTCAGCAGAGTGGCAATAATTCAATGGGTGGTGTAGGTCATTCAAATGTTAGACTTCAATCAAGCCCTAAACTCCCTTCGATTCCCTTACCAACATTTTCTGGTAGTTTTGAAAAATGACTTAGTTTAGAGACACTTTTAAGTCATTGGTTCATGAGCACAATAACATTTCAGATATTGATAAATTTCATTTTTTACGTGGTTCTTTAGAAGGTAGTGCAAAGGATGTATTACAGAATATTGATATGAGCTCAACTAATTATTCTATTGCTTGGGACTTACTGTACGAAAGGTATGATAATAAGTCAATATTGGTAAATAATTATCTTAAATCACTTTTTGGTCTGTCGGCTATGACTAAAGAATCAGCTATAGAGTTACGTCTATTGTTGGATGGTATGGCATCAAAGACATTTAACCTGAAGAGACGGGACAAATGGTTCTTTGTTTTCCCCCAACATTGAGGCACATTCTATGGTCGATAGATGTAGCGTTGCCAAATTTTAAGTTTACGAGTTACTGTACATACTTTTTTCATATTAAATTATAACACTAAATACTTATTTTCCCCATTTCTGATTCATCAAAAACCGGTTCTGAAGTTCTTACATGTCAATCTGGCAATGCCGCTTCCCTTGGTTCCGCCTTGTTTTACCCCCAAAATATTTATAGTATGCACGTAGTAAAGTAACTGCACCAATAGATTGAGAGCATTGGAGGTCGACGACCGACGGCTCTTTCCCATTCGAAGTATACTAGGTAACGTTTCAAAACCAGTGAAGGCACTTCTGTAAATATGTTTATCTACTTTAATTATATTATATACCTACCTAATACGGGTACTTATTAATACAATAGCTTTATAGAAATACCCTAACAATTTACTGGTTTAGCAAATCTAAATAAACCAATTACAATTGCCAATACTCTAGATTTAATCGTTTTTTCTAGATATACCAGTTTATTTAGGAGATTTTTTTCAGTGATAGGAGCATTTATAATGAAATGAAAATATATTTTTAATAGGTATTTAATAGAAGAAAATAGTTATTAAGCTACTTTTTGAATATGTCATTAACCAGATATTTGTCATATTTATATGTTTTTAAATAAAATTTGTATGCTTCAGTTCCTTTTTATTTGTCTCAAAAATAATGATAAGCAATTTATTTTTAGGCCAGCAGTGGTATGATTTAATTTTTCGTTTAACCATTGAGAGCAGAAAAACCCTATGTGTCACAAAAACGTTTAAATCGGGATAAAATTGCGTATTTTTGGTATCTCATAAATTTCGTGTTCAAATTTGAAATTATTCAGGAAATAAGTTTTCGGAAATTTTATTTCATTATTAGCTGCTGAATAGTATATTATGCAATGACCATTCATTGCAAATGTAAGTTGAATATACTTTTTTCTACGACTGCCCTGAAAATAGACAAAAACGCACTAACAACTGCTCTGGAAAACTGGACATTTCAAACCTCGTGTGAAAAGTATACTTTGCACACGGCGTGTGCAAAGTATACTTTTCACACGCTTATTCGGGTATTTAGATTAAAGGGCTTCGTCTCCGTTTTAGAGCTTCGCCCTCAAAGGTCCCATTACCAGATCTCTAAAAAAGGGGGCCCAATTATAGGGCTTCACCCCCGGGAGCCCCTTTTTGCAAAACTGTAGAAAATGGAACTCTTATACCAGGGGCCCCCTTTTAAGACTTGGGGCCCCATTTTAGGGCTTCGCCCCCGGGGGCTCCATTGCTAAATCTGTAAAAAATGGGACTCCCGTACCATAGGCCCCATTCTAGGGTTTCGCCCCCCCTGGGGCCCCATTTTAGGGCTTCGCCCTCGGACCCTCTTTTTCAAAATATTTGGAAAATAGGGACCCCACTCCGGTGGCCCCATTTTAGGACTGTGCCCATAGCTATAGTTTAGCGAGAATCTCTTACTCACGTAGCTTCTTTCATTAGGAATAAAATTTTCTGATAAATCAATAATAAAAATGTTTCCCATATAACATGTAATTTTCTACCACACTCCCAGTGGGGCACCCTGTATGTAGCAGTCGTAGAAAAAGTATAGTGTGCTACACGTGCTGAAAAGACTTTTTACACTCATGAGACTTTATGACACTCGCTTACGGCTCGGGTCACCAAACTGTCTCATTCGTGTGAAAAGTCTTATTTTCAGCACTTGTTGCACAATACTATTTCTATTTTGGTATCATAAAGAAGTCTTTTCGATACGCAAAGTAGTGTCGAAAAGAAGCTCTTTTCGACACTATTTTTGATGACTGGTTGCTATGATATTAACAAAATTGTCCAATGTCAAAGCTCACTAGCAAAAATTTCGACACCGTTTTGAATGGGATTCCTAATAATACAGACGTCAAAAGTGACAAGATGGCCGTCCAACTTTTGATCGCGACTTGAATAAATTAATGTTTTTCATTAAAAAACGGGCAAAATAGCACTCTTCGCCCAGTTTTGTTTGGTTTCAAATGGACGTTTTAAAGCCTGAATTTGTGCGACGCGACGCGACGTGTAGCTTTTTTGTATTTCGTGAGTGATTTCCTATAAATATTTTTTATAAACTTTATATCAATGTAACGATGGTCTTGCGGTGTGAGGTATGCAAAATCTCCAGCTATTATCATCCGAACCTGAGTTTCCACAAGTAAGTAAAAGTAAATGAAACACAGTAGTACAGTGGGCACCATTTTGTGATGTGATTAATTAATATTTTATAATACTTACCTATGTATGTGATATTAATGGAGAATCTGATATGTTTGCAGTCATTTACCAACCTCTATTAAATCATTTTTGAAGTGAATACTTCTTTGGTTTCATGGCAGTGGTTTTGCAAGGACACGGAAAAATTTCGTGACACAGCAAAATAACTATTTTGTGTTAACTAACCTTCAGAACCAATATCTAACCCAAACTAACTCAATCTAACCCACACACTATAAATAAAACATAAATATATTTTAAATAATGCACCCGAATAAATACCATCATTTCAAATTAAACGTATTTACTTTATTGAAATTATTATTATGATGGACTCACATTTTCAAAGTCTACGTCTATGAACTGTCCTTGCTTTCGTTCAGGCGGGGGCGGGCAATACTACATTTAGTAGTGGGGACGAAGTTTGACAAAAGTTTGTACACGATACATAAAAATATAAGGAGGCGGGACAATCGTTTTGTTGATATTTTTGCAAGATTTCGGATTTTTATGAATGAGTTGTCGGGTCTCTTTAGGTTAAATGTTTTTGTATGGCATTATCAGAGGGCTTCGATCACTCAAGGCACTTGCCATACCTGTCGATAGTTGGGATTTGGTAATCATTTTTTTCATGTGTGAGAAATCGGATTCAGTTACGGCAAGAGAGTGGCAAGAGCAGAAACCAAAAGACAGATTACCTACATTATCCGAATTTAGTTAATTTTTGAAGACTAAAGTTGAACTATTGGAGACTTTTGAAGGCCAGTCGAAAAAAGGTTAGTCAGGTAATCGGTCAGATAGCAAAAAGCAAACATTTCAATTCTCTTTTAAATATCACACAAAACTGTGCATTTTGTAAAAATAATCATGGTATAACAAATTGTCCTGATTTTCTTAAACTCTCAGTTTATGAGAGATATATGAAAGCAAAGCATCTTAGACTCTGTCTTAATTGTTTAAAGCCCAATCACATGAGTAAAGATTGTCGATCAAGTAATTGTAGGAAGTGTGCTACAAACCACCACACTTTACTTCATTATAACTAAAAGCCTCCTATAGAAAAACAAGATATTTCAAATAAAAATACCCCTATCATACCTCAAAATCCTGTTGATAATGTAAGTGTAAACATGTCTTCATCTTGTGTGGGTCAACAAGATATGTTATTAGCAACTGCACTGGTGCAGGTACTTGGTTCTAATGGCCAATTTCTAACTGTTAGGGCTTTGCTAGACTCAGGTTCCCAGTCAAATCTTATAACTGAAGAACTTTGTAATAAATTGGATATTGGTAAACAAGAGGTCAACATCTCTAGTATTGGTGTTAATCAAACAGCTTCATGCATTAAATATAAATGTAATTTGGTGTTGCAGTCTATTCACAATGATTTTGGCAAGAATATCTCATGTCTGGTGGTACCTAGAATTGTTGGTCTCCTTCCTGATAAAACTCTGGATATCTCACAATTAAAAATCCCAAAACATTTAAAGCTGGCAGACCCTAGTTTTGCTACTTCTGGCTGTGTTCATCTTCTTTTGGGAGTGGACATATTTTATCAGCTTTTGGGCATTGGCCGGGTTAGTTTGGATGATAATCAACCTATTATACAGAAGACACGGTTTGGATGGATTTTGGCTGGTCCATGTGGTTTTGGTAGCATGGTAAAAACTCCAACATATTGTGGATCAATATCAACTCTGACATTCAACATCAGTTGGAGAAATTCTGGTTTATTGAGGAACCTCCCCAATAGTTTAAAGCCGATTTTGTCAAATGATGAGAAGGAATGCGAGGCTATATTTGTTCAAACCACTAATGCCCAGTTTCTGAAAGTATGGATAACTTTATTCTTCCCATATTTCCTATGACAACGATTGTTAATACAATTATAATCATAGTAATTATTGGCTTCATAACTTTATACACTTACTTCAGAAACCGGATATTAGAGAGATGAGAATGGCAGGTTTGTCGTCCAAATCCCTCTTAAGCAACCTCCATCTGTTTTAGGTAACTCTAGTGCTTCTGCCAAATGGCAGTTCTTTTCCTTGGAAAGGAGATTGCAGAAAAACCCTAAAATGAAGCAACTCTATATTGACTTTATGCAGGAATATGAGTTTATGGGCCATATGACTGAATCAAAGGAAAATTCTCATTCCTTCATTACTTTCTGCCACATCATGGAGTTATCAATGGGAATAGTTCTACAACTTGTTTGCGTGTCGTTTTTAATGGTTCTTCCCCGACAGATAATGGGATATACCTGAATGATATTCAGTATACTGGACCCAGTATACAGGATGATTTGTTGGAAACATTATTAAGGTTTAGGCTTCATAACATCGTCGTTTGCGCAGATGTTGCGAAGATGTACCGTATGGTAATAGTTAAGGAGAACCAAAGGAGTTTACATCATCCGGCAACATCGTTTGCAGAGTAAATCCAAATGACGAGCTTAAGGTCTATTCTCTTAATACAGTTACTTATGGTACAACTTCTGCCTCTTTCTTGGCCATTCGGTGCCTTACGCAGCTTGGTCTCGAATTTGAAAATGAATATCCAGAGGCATGTAATTTACATAGTTTTTTTTTGTGGACGACTTACTCTTTGGGGCAGATACTGTTACAAAGGCAGTGGATTTAAGTATTCAAGTATCCTCTATTTTGGAAAGTGGATGCTTTTCTCTAAGGAAATGGGTATCAAATTCTCCCGAGGTAATTAACAAAATTGTTGGAAATGATTGTACCAATACTCACATTAATCGTGACATACACTTTAGTGATGAAATTAAAACTCTTGGGTTGTATTGGTCATTTAAGAGTGACGATCTTATGTACCATATCTCTGTAGCTGAAAATACAAAATATACTAAAATAACAATACTTTCAGCCAGTGCAAAAAATATATGATCCCTTAGGTTTACTTTGCCCTTGCATAATCATTGCAAAGATTATTTTGCAAAAGTTATGGAGTACAAAGGCTGGTTGGGATGATTCGTTGCCCTTAAATATTCATTCATTATGGCATAAGCTAAGACAAGAGTTAACTGTCTTGAATGACATGGTTGTTCCCAGAAAAATGGTTTGTTCTGATGCTAATATTATTGAATTGCATGGCTTCTGTGACAGCTCTGTTGAAGCGTATGGTGCTTGCCTATATATAAAAAGCATAGGAGCAGATGGTCAAGTTCAAATTTCCCTGGTGTATGCTAAAGCAAAGATGGCTCCATTGAAAGTGATAACACTTCGTCGACTTGAGTTAAATGGTGCATTGGTTCTTTCACAATTGGTCAGTACTTTGAAAAGGTCAGTTAACCTAACCGTGAATAAAACGTATTTGTGGACTGATTCATCAGTGGTATTGGGGTGGATTTCTCACTCACCACATAGTTTACAAACATTTGTTGGGAATCGTGTTTCTCAGATACAATCCTTGACTTCAATAGATGAATGGCATCATGTCTCATCAAAGGATAACCCTGCAGATATATTGTCTAGGGGTTGTTATCTTGAACAATTAATCATTAGCAAAATGTGGTGGAAGGGTCCCAATTGGTTGAGTAGTAATTATTCAGAATGATCTAAGTCAGTTATTGAAATTGAGGTATTACCCGAATTAAGAAAACAAGTTCACACATGTCAAGTTATTCCTGAATACTTCCCAATTAAAAGATTATCCAATTTTTCACGTTTGAAACGTAGCTTTGCTTATGTTTTACGTTTTTATAACAATTGCAAGCTTGACAGGACATCTAGACTTATTGGTATGCTGATAGCCCATGAATTGAGTAATGCTTTGGAAAAATTAGTTGTAATATCCCAGATGGAATCCTTTCCTGATGAGTACTCTTTACTTCTCCAAAATAAACAGTGTCAGAAAGGACCTCTTAGTGCATTAAACCCACTTATCGATATAAGAGGTGCCTTAAGGGTGGGGGGTAGATTAGAGTAATTTAGACTATGTCAAAAAACATCCAGCTGTTTTATCATGTAAGCATGCTTTAACAAAATTATTATTTGCTTTTGAGCACAACATGTTATTACATGCCCGCCCTCTTCATTTGCTTGCCTCAATTCGAGAGCATTATTGGCCTGGCCTATTGGTGGACGAAATTTGGCAAGACATGTGGTTCACAAATGTATAAAATTCTTTAAGGTAAAGCCTAAATCTATTGGGCAAATGATGGGCGACCTACCTAAAGAACGTATTTCTCCTACACCTCCTTTCCATGTTACTGGAGTTGATAATGCTGGTCCATTCAATATGAAATATAAGAGTGGACGGGGTGCTAAGATATCAAAATGTTATGTGTGCCTTTTCATATGTTTTTCGATTCGTGCTATTCTTTTAGAGTTAGTATCAGAACCAACTTCTGAAGCATTTATTTCAACTTTTCGACGTTTCATTTCTCGCCGAGGAAAACCGTCTTTAATGTGGTCTGACAATGGTACAAATTTTGTTGGTGCCAATTCGGAGTTGAAAGAACTTGGTAACTTTTTGCAGGGGCATAGCAGCGAATTTGAAGGAACTTTTGAAAACGAAGGTGTTAGTTGGAAGTTTATCCCATCTCGGGCTCCGAATTTTGGCGGAATCTGGGAGGCTGGGTTGAAGTCATGCAAATTCCACATGAAGCGCGTTATGGGCAATGCCTCGCTAACCTTTGAAAATCTCTATACATTCCTTACCCAAATTGAAGCCATTTTAAACTCGCGCCCTTTGGTCCCACTTACTAGTGATCCTAGTGATTATGATATATTAACACCAGCTCACTTCCTAATTGGCCGACGATTGACAGCTTTGCCAGATCTCGATGTTAAGGAAAAGTTTGACAACCGTCTTTCTAAATATCAGTACATTCAAAAGCTTTATCAACATTTTTGGATGCGTTAGTCGAAGGAGTATGGCATCCTTCTCCAACAACGGTTTAAGTGGAAATATCCCCAGAAGAACGTTCAAGTGGGTGAACTTGTGGTACTCCGTGAGGACAATCTCCCTTCTCTCAACTGGAGAATTGGACGTATAAGTGAGATTCATTTAGTACCTGATAAGCAGTGCCGAGTAGTGTCTGTTAAAACTTCGCATGGCATACTCAAAAGGCCTATTTCTAAGATTTGTCCATTGCCTATTGACAATGATGATTAGTAACATTCAGTGAGTGTTAATTTTAATAGATTTTAGACATTTTGTTGTTTACTGAAGTTGTCTATTATAGGCATAAGGTAATTGTGTTTTGAACATCTGTTTTAGATTTAAGGTATGCTAGTTCTTAGTTTAGCCACCTTTGTAAAACCTTGTTGTGTTGAAAGTTAGTAAACCATAAAACCTATATATATATATATATTCTTACTACATTTAAGTAAACGTGGCAACATTTAAAATATCTCAAGCTTTCTGTAATCGCCGCAATGCGAAGCGCCACGAATCTCTCTCAAAAGCCTAAAATAAAATCATCTCTCTCTTGCTGGTTCGCTAAAGGGATGAGTTGTGTAAAAGCCATCCGCAAATAAAATGTAGTTTTGGAATAAAATTAATGTTGATTTATTACAAAAACGTGTTAACAACAAACAACTGAAGCTCAGGAATAGTTCCTGACATTTAGAGATGACTAATTTTGAATTTTGTATTTGTCCACCAGTGTACTTAAATATAAGCGAGTGCTCTTGGAACGTTAATTTTAATGTTATACATTAAAATATGTTCGTTAATTTATAAGCCTACGTTTACAGTCGACTGATTTCAAAGTTGTATTTGACAGCACTCAGACTTACATCGAAATGAATATTTTCAGATTGTTAAAATTTTACTTTTATTAGAATATTTTTATATATAAATTTTGTCTGTATTCATCGGTGTATAACAGCTCCAATGTCGCACACATGGAAATTATATTTAATTCCAAAATATTCCTAGAAGTTTATATTTACAGGTGACCGATTTAAATTATGTATTTGTCAATCTAATTTTCGCTCATGTGGAAATCATCGAAATGTATGTTTTTAGGAGGTCAGAACCAATTTTTTTTTTAAATATCTATCTTTGAATAGATACTTTAATAGGAAGCCGGAACTGTTAAGTTTCCAAATATTAAATCACCAAAATTGGTAGTAATAATATGTCCGACTTCTTGCTTTAGTTTTAGAAGTAATTTACTACATGATACATATTTTACATCTTATGAAAGAAACGTTACATTTTGCGTGGAAAATATTCCTTTGTAAATAAAAATAGACCGTACACCTGGGTATAGTAGTAATGATAATGTGTCAGTTGCAGCCCGGAAAATAATGTAACGTAGAAATATTACTGTAGCATCATTTTACCGGAGAAATATTATATTTTGAGCGGAGCTTTGATACGCTTATAAGAAACATTCTTGGCAAAAAATCTTGTTGCCGTTTACTTATATTTCAACGCTCAAGCCTTATTTGCGCTCTAAAAAGCGCCTTTGATCTCATAAAATATCGAATATTTTATGTTTACATTTTTGGTAAAGGATGGTCGAATAATTAGAAATACTGCTCGGGGATCTTCTTCCCTTTTTTTAAATATTCACAGCGACAGCGAATTAACGATGTATAGAGCACTTAAACCTGGCCTAAGGCCAGTTGTAATTTTGTTAACACTCTGCTTGACTGGTATTACGGATCAATAAGTCTTGAAGAAGCTGCCACCATACTGATATTGTACGTAATTATTTGCTTCTTTCCCATTTTACGAACCCAATTTATTTTCATTTTGTATTATACTGATATTGACCAATTTAATATATATTACCTACGCTAAATAGCAACATAATATTAACATGCTTAATGGGATCATCTGCGTACCATATAGGCAATTGCATCCATATAGAATTTCGCAATATTGCAGCATCAGGATATAAATTAATGACATATAGTTCAAACAACTAAACGACGATGTTGCCGGATGGTGTTTGCTAAAGCGTTGTGATATGATCCTCTAAGCGATGTCTGCTGTTGTTGGCTCAGGAATTTAATATTTAGAAACGTATACAGCAAATGAGAGCAACGTATGTAACAAATTCAGGTTCCGCTAAAGGCTTTCATTTTGCTTTGAAGTTTCTTTACTTAGGTGAAGCCGGACATTTGTCATATATGAAACCGATAAGTGATCTGCCATCTCGTTTTATTTTCCTGCTTCTATATTGCTCTTTGTTATTACATTTTAGTTCTTTTCTTCTACATGGTCATAGCATCTTGCCAGATAAATTATGAAACATCTTTTTCTAGCTCTTAAAAAAAATTACACTTATTACGCCTGCATAATATAATCCTTTAGTAGGTACCTGTGGCAATATTCTGCAAAGTTCGGGTCGGGAGAAGCCAATATCAAACGCCAGTGCTCACGTTAGATATCTCCATTTTCAATCACTAATCCACGCCTATTTACGTACCTTATTTGATAAGCTTACAACCAGCATACCTAGTATCTACCTTGACTTATATAGTTTGAATGATAAAATTAATTAATGCGCCTCGTTCAAATCTAATTAGTGGATTAACTTATTTGTAATATCATGAATTGCGTGTTTTATCCAATCCGATCCATTTAACATATAATTTATTTTATTTTTTCTTAATACTTTTCTACCAAATAGACATCCGGATGTTTGATTTTCTGCAACTCTTCTCCATAGAACCCTTCTTGAATTTCTAGGTTTTTCATCTTGAGGCAAATATGTCGCAGAATTTGTGAGATTAACTTTTTACCAACTGCTTCAAAAGAAGTTATTAATATAATCATATATCTTTGCTGATATCCATCTTTCTCGTGGGGTTCTTTACTTTATGTAGATTACCAAACTTATTTATTTCTATCTTCCTTTAATATGGAGCTTTTACTGTCCATTAAATGAAATTTAAATTTTTACTAAGTACATTTTTGAAAAGATATTTCAATATCTAAAGTTTAAAAAAGATTGTTCAAGTCTACTCTCAAATGTTCCTAGAAATATTTAGACTGACGTGGGTGAGGAATTTTCTAACTGTGAGTTCCAAGTTTAAAGCAATTAAATAATATTGTTGAAAGAAACTTATACATTGTTTTATTAATTTTGCCGCCTGAATTGTTGAGACTATTATATTTAGTTTCAATTCTCTAAGTTGAGATCTCGAAATTCGATGCTCTATTATGCAAAGTCAGCCCGTCGCATCAACCGCATCGCATTCTCGTTTAGATAGAAATCGTTACCAAATGGTGTAGAGCAATTTAACATATTAAGGCTTGTTTCCATTGGTATAGTTGCTATAGCAGCTACTCAGGATAGTTCACTTTCTCAGTTGAAAAGCTAATAGGTGTCTACATTAAAAAGTGGTTATTTGCTTGCCAGTTCCCAAGGTGTACTAAACACGTAAATGTGAAATATTCGCATAGTCGTGCTTTGTTAAAATCAAAAATATTAATTAAAAAATGAGTTAAAAAGGTTTTTTTTTGGAAATATCGGAAATTTTGATAGGAGAAATTAATAGTTTAATTAAGGAAGAAAATAGTCGTTCAAAAAGGGTACGGGTTCGGAAATGGATTGAAAGAAGAAGTACCAGAGGAGCATCTGCTCTTCTTTTAAAAGAACTTCGTGCAGAAGATCCTGAAGGATATAGATTATGCTTTAGATTGACACTCAATACATATGAAGACCTGCTCTCCTTGCCTAAAATTCTATGATATGACACATTTTTGAGGGATGCTTTACCAGCGTCAATTAAACTAGACGTTATCACGCTCAATTACCTAAAATACAAACCCAATTCACATAAATCTCCAAGTTCACAATCGGTGGTACAGCCTTTACTGCAGGTAACAATGGCGGCCCCCAGCTTTTAGACAGTGGAGAAGGGTCGTGGTGAGTTATAATGCCTGAGCGCCACGCGGTTACCTTTTCGTCATGCCCTGATGCTGGATCTTCAGTGAGATTCGACCAGTAACCACGAATTGTTCTCGTTGAGGAAAAAATACCACCCCAATTAAACAACAATAACAAGTGTATATTCAGTATTGGTGATTATACTTTTGGATTAGATAAGAAATTAAAATGGCTACAGGAAGAATACTTTGTGTATGTAGCTATATCTATTAATATATATACTAAGATGGATGATTAAAAGTGACTGTTTAGGTTTATTGGCGCTGGTTAGGTTTGACGTTAATGTGTTGTCATATTTCTTTCCATAACAGAATGATATAAATATAAAACAAAATTTACAAGAGCTTAATTGAAAACAGATCAATTGTGAACACATACAGACTGTAATTTGAATTAAATTGAATGATAATGGAAGTGAGATAGATAAAGAATGATCAAACAATTGTTAGGCATGTTTAGCTAAAACGGAAGTAACAATATAATATACCAAATGATTACAAAAGATCAAAAACCAATTTCAACAAATAAATCAATAACCATAAGGCATCTATCTATCGCCGCCTCATCATACTAGTAATAGAAGAAGGATAATATTTATTACTCCTAAAACTTTGTGCGCATCTACCATGGTATACGTCTCGCAGTTGTACAATATTTATTACTCCTAAAACTTTGTGCGCATCTACCATGGTATACGTCTCGCAGTTGTACATAAATAAACCTTAACGATTCAGTCTATGAAATACCGTTATGAAAAATTATTATAATCAGACAGTTAGTCAGTCAGAGCGACAATGTTTATCATTTACCACAATATAAATTATATTGTAAGAATAATGAAACATAACATAAAAAAACTATGAGCAATCAATTGAATCACACTAGCAAATAGTATCACCACCAGAGGTATACTGATTTAAATTAGCATTGATAAGCTTTGCTTACACCTTAACAGTTCCCAAAATATTCCTATCAATACCACGCAGAAATAAATAAAGCACGCTGGAAAATACTAACAACACGCCAATAACCTTATGTTAACCTCAGTTACCCCAAAATAACTTGAAGGTAAGCTATATTTTAAATCAAGCAAACCATTAATAATTTCATTAACCAAATTATTCACCCGAAACTCTTATTCACCACAATGGAAAAATATATATACAACAATTTAGAGTCACTATATATCTTAAAATAAAACTTATCTGATTCGTTATCAAGCCAACAGCGAGTTTGTCCAGGATCCAGGTGTTCGTCAAATCGCTGGAGCGTCAAGATCGAGAAGTCGCACTTCGTTAGCGTTGAAGCTTGGACCAGTCAGCGAAACACGCAGTTAAATTGGTGATTACTCCGAAACCACATGTAGTCGGAGGAGTCTCGGCATGCAGTATGGAAACCCAGGAAGGCACTGGAAATCCATAGACCAAAAGAAACCAAGAAGAAAACCGGAAAATGGGAAGGAAAAATAAAAACCCCTGAAACAAATTGGGCAAATTAACACGGTGGTCAAGCCAAAACATGAAGGAAACAGGTACGGAACCTCAACAAATATCAGACCAAACCAATAACTGTAATTATTGGTAAATTACTTAAACAACATACCTTAATATGTTAAAGATGGTTCAAGCGTGTGGCAGCTCTTGAAAGTCCAAATCCCCAATATGGGTGCAAGTGGTCGGATCTACAAATCTTCCCTCATCTACAATCATCCATCAGATGAGAAACCATCGACGACCACAATCCTGCTCAAGGGCCTCGTTGAATAATCTCCTTACTAGGGCACTGTATATTTCACACTAAATATCAGTATCTCAACGGAAAATCCCAATTTCGAGAACCACGCACTGAAACCTGCTGATTCCTTCAAGATCACATAAGGACTAAATTGGCTTGCCCTAAAATGACGACGCTAGAAGAATCATCATCGCGCCTGCCCAACATGCCATGTTGTCAGTGTCTCTATTTGTGACAAAGTACTAGAAAGTTATGACGTCATACTACCGGATTCGCCAAATCAACCGATCAAGGGACTCACTATTGAAATGATCTGAATCAGTTAGAAGTTACTTTTTAGATGTACAGTGGGAATACGTAATCCACGAGTTATGTGGCAGTCAAAAATACAATTAGCAGACGTCACTAATAGCATTATGCCAAATAAGACAATAACGTGGCAACAGTGTCGGCCGTGAAGACCACGCGCTTGTCCAGAAACCTGCCAATTATGCCGCCAAAATTACATCCACAGAACTATATGAAACATAGAACAATTTCCTTGTCGTAGGACAGGATCCACTCCGAGCTGAAATATTATTGAACTTTAATAAGTGGAATACTCCGTCAATATACAAGCCTAAGGTGCCAAACATTGATACCATCCAATACAATCAGCAAATCCAAGCGTATGATAAATAGATCCTATAGTTAAGCAACGCAACTTAGAATGGTTCTCGAGTCGATATCGATTGACGGATCCGACGCGACGTTCGTCGACCGACTATGAGTCTATGGTCCAAATCCGACAAGTGACATGTCATACTTCTAACAAACCTCATTCTATCATTCCCAAAATGAAAACATTCAAGTGAAATCATGTAAGTAAAATAATGGATTACCAAATCTAAATCAACGAGACAATTACCACAGTATGACCATCAAATGTACAAAAAGTAAGTTCCAATTTCAGTGCTAGATCTCCTTAAATAACCTTACAACATAATTCATGCTTGCATTACATTCCAATTACTCTGCTAATCTGTAACCAATCTATGGGCGTTTTCACACTAGCCGACACGACAACGACACGACAACGACAACGATGTCGGTGGACTCGTTGGGCGTTTTCACACTAGCCGACACGACAACGACACGACAGCGACAACGATGTCGGTAGACTCGTTATCTCATATAATTAAATGGGAATGCTTTCACACTCTACGACATGTCGGTGTCGTTTCGTTGCAGGAAACGACATGTCGTTGAGAAGCAAGCAATCCTGTCGTGCCGTGGCGATTTTCGTGAAAATTTTTGTAAGTGGTGTGTAGAATCACTGATGTTTGTTTAAATTTACAGGCGAAATTATAAGGAAAAAATACCAGTTTCAAATATGGCGTCGTTATATTGATTGAATTAGTGGAATCTAAGCCCTGTTTTTAGCAGAAAAGCCATGAACATAATAAAATATGAATTAAATTATCTAATATGTAGTCAAATGAATTTTTGCTCATACGAAAATAAATGGGTCATAAACCAACTTCTCAAACAAAGTATAGTAAAGTCAAAGTCGCCTCTAAATATCTCAGTTTAATAAGGGGATATACCGTTAACATCTCGGTGTTGTTGGATGTAGCCATAAATGTCTTTGCTTGCATTGTTTTCTGCGCCTCAAATATAATAAATATAGTATATAGAATTTGTTAGTTACCGACACACAACAACTGCATATGCCGATGCCGTGTCGTTGAAATGTGTAAAGCCCCTGTCGGATATCGTGTCGGCATCCTTGTCGTGTCGTTATGGAGTCGTTGTCGTGTCGGCCAGTGTGAACACGCCCGTTATCTCATATAATTAAATGGGAATGCTTTCACACTCTACGACATGTCGGTGTCGTGTCGTTGCAGGAAACGACATGTCGTTGAGAAGCAAGCACCTGTCGTGTCGTGGCGATTTTCGTCCATATTTTTGTAAGTGGTGTGTGGAATCACTGATGTTTGTTTGAATTTATAGGTGAAACTAAAGAAAAATTACCAGCTTCAAATATGACATCGTTATATTGATTGAATTAGTGGAATCTAAGCCCTGTATTTGGGAGGAAACCCATGAACATAATAAAATATTAATTAAATTATCTAATATGTAGTCAAATGAATTTTTGTTCATAGGAAAATAATTAAAGTATGTACTTAGTTGGGTCATAAACCAACTTCTCAAACAAAGTATAGTAAAGTCGCCTCTAAATATCTCAGTTTAATAATGGGATGTACCGTAAACATCTCGGTATGTCCCCATAAATGCCTTTTTTTGCGCCTCAAATAATATAAATATAATATATAGAATTTGTTAAGTACCGACACACAACAACTGCAAGTGCCGTGTCGTTGAAATGTGTAAACCACCTGTCGGATATCGTGTCGGCATCGTTGTCGTGTCGTTATCGTGTCGTTGTCGTGTCGGCCAGTGTGAAAACGCCCTATCACTATTGTTTTCTTTTAGACACAACTCTCCAAGAAAGGCTGAAATACATTCCAGATGCCGAAAATATCTCGAATCAGCAATTAAGAGCCATAATTAGCAAAGTCCAAGCCAGATGATGGTCGTCAAGGTATATTATAGAACTGAAATAAAGAAAACAAGCCAAGTGATTAAACGAATGGTTCCTTTTTTCCCATTTAGAACGGCAGCACAATAAGACAAAACTAAGGGGACAATACCAATATATAACTAAGCTTTGTGGTTTCAGCTGGGAACGATATACCGTGTGTGTAAAGTTAACAGTTCATATGAAGGCGTGTGCATTTGATATCTATAGACATAAGTATGAACTATTTGCTTTGAAATACCATGCTTTCCCAATACTAGTACTATTGTGATTTTTATATAATTTTTGTAGTCTATTTCAATAAATAATATGATGATTGATTATCCTAACAGAAATACGTTCCATCTACTGTCGTCCTACGTCAATTTTATTTACCATTTTGTCCAGAAAACAGGTTATATTATATGGCATCGTAGCCCGTTACAAAGTTACGCTCAACTTTTTAGCAACAGGGAATAGCCACAGAACCAACATCTTTTTCGAGTTCCAAAAGCATCAATATCAAAGTTTGTGCCCGAGTTTTGTGATGTAATATACGAAGTACTGGGAGAATACATAAAGAAAAGTTAAACAAAGACTTTTCTTGCATAAGTACCCATTTATTTAGAAGTAAGCAGTTTAAGGTCCTGTGAATTTATACATGCAGTATCGACCTTGTTCAGTTATACCATCTTGAGAAGCTGTGCACGTGGAAACGTTGACGAAAAGTTAAAAAGTGTTTTAAGCCTGACAGGGTCAATAGCCAAGAACCCCGATGCATTAATTCATTAATTGGTCAGAGTCGTGAAAACTACGTTAAATACAATAACAACATATAGATGGCTGCTGCTGGTCATGAGGTGGTATGTGTAGTTGCTGCTCAGGAGATGATGACGGTACTGGGTCGACAGGAGATAACAATGGTGGCAGGAGAAGGCATAGGTAACCGATGCCCAGGAGGTAACTGCGGTGGATGCCAGCCAGGAGATGCCAATGGCGGTTAGTAGCCAGAAGATGCCAACGTTGGTTGATAGCCAGAAGATGCCAATAGCGGTTGATAGCTAAGAGATGCCAGGAGATGCTAACGGTGATTGATAGCTAGGAGATATCAATGGTGATTGGTAGCCAGGAGATACCGAACTAGATTTTTTAAAACCGCCACTTTCATCTGATTATTCCTGTAATTTGGTTTATTTGCATCTCAAAGACCCTCGTGTTCACGATAAAGTTCCACAAATGTAACGGGTTCCCATTCGGACCACTTCATTATTAACTTTTAATGACCCCATCCAAAATAATTTTTAAAGATCCAAATCTAGCAACAACACCACTAATCCGCTCTTCATACTCTACTAAGCTTGTTCCGCCGCGTCTACACAGGGCTAGTTGATAAATTTATCGCTTAGCCAGTGTGAATTTGCAGTAGGAGGGAAGGCTAGTAGGCAAGTAAATAGATAGGATAGCTATTTACTTTCCTGTCCTCGCTATTTGTACAAATGCTTGTACAAGTACTTTTCTGATCTGTTCACATTGGGTTAGTTGCTATCTGACAAGTTACTAGCGCAAGTAACTAACCCATTTACTATACCAATGTAAATGCCGCATTAGGGATATAAATTTAAATTGTTATTTTTTATATAACTGTAAAAAAAATATATGAGGCTTGAAAGGTTCAATTCCTAACTAACAATAACTAATAAAATTATATTGAATTTTTATTATTCATGATTGCAATATATGCCAACGATGGAAAAATCTTTTTGTGTTTTAGTTTATACGCTGGAAGCCATTCACGCCAAATTTGATATTAATCTATCGGAAATAATTTATGATTGTGACGGAATTTGCATTACTATTAATATCGCAATATATATTTGAATTGTTAACATGTAAGATCTACATGTTTGAACACAATAAAATTTATGTTCATTTGAATGCAAAACATTGTGAAATGTCATTAATAAATATTGATAGATTGCAAAGAGAAATGTTTTTATAGTGCAAATTTAAAATTATTTACTAAATGAAACACTCTTTGTATTCCATGCAAAAAGTTTTAATCGAAAGGACTTCCTAAATTAGCGTAACAGAGCGCTTTCGGCCTGAGCAATCATCAGTGTTACCTGGAAAGTGAGAAAAGGAACCACCTATTAGTTGCTGTAGAATTTTAAGTAAAGAAATGAAAAAAAATGCAATTAACATTGTTATGTTAAGATTCTGAATTTCAAAAATATGTCAGATTTACTTTACGCACTAGTGAGTAAAATAACTTATTTTACTCACTGCACATTAAACAGGTCTATTTTACGAATCTTAGAGAGCGCGTAAAGTGAGTATTTTACGCACGGTAGTAGAAAAAATAATTTTTGAAAGAAGGAAAGTACTTAATTTGAAATTTGTTTAATATATCTGGACAGAGGAACTTCAATCAAGAAGTCGCCTGTGTAATAATGGTATGTAAGATCTGTTAAGATTAACTTGAGTGTTGAGGCAATGGTTGTTTATAGGCAGCTCGTTGTTGATCTCGATATCTTCCAGAAAGTCCAGTCTTTTGAAATTTTTTGAGACGTTATGAAGGAATTTTGCGTTCGACTGAGGGCTAAAACTGTGGTTATGATTACGTAAATGTTCTCCAAAAGCAGAATTATTCCTATTTAGGTGTTCACTGATGCGTACTCTGAGCGGTCTATAAGTTCTATCGCAAGAATTGCATGACAGCTTATAAATTCCACTCTTTGAGAGAGTGTGTATTTTAACCTTCGTATTATTTAAAATAGTTTGTAATTTATTTTTGTTTTTAAAGGAAACCAAAGAATTACTGACATAATGGTGAATGGGTTTTGAAATTTTGTCAATAGTTTCTGTATTAAAAAAAGGAATGGAAAAGCATTTTTTAGATGAATTGTCTAAAAGACTGTGAGACTAAGTTTCTTGATTTTTGTTTTAGTAATTGTTTTAATTTCCACTTATATTAACTTCTTGACATATGTTTCGACACACTGTATCTTCTTCAAAAGTTTGCTTTAAAGTGTCTATAATAATAACAACACTATACCTATTACATTGGGATACACGTCTCACAAAAAAGTTTATGGTCTTCAGGTGGGCCTAAGAGGGTATAAATTTAATAGTAGGGAAAACCCAAAATCTAATTGTTCGTTCAGTAATATTCCGGTATGATTGAGTTTATGAATTTCCATGATATCTAATAAGTTTAATTTTTTGTTTTTGTTTTCCAAATGTAAGAATTTGAAATATTGATTGAAATTATGATTTTCATTAAGTAAATGTTTGGCATAATGAAAATTATACTTTTTTAAACTATAACTAGATTTATGTGCTTTGATTCTCGTTTTAAATTTTCTCCCTGTTTGGCCTATGTACTTTTTTGTACAAGCACCACATTGTAACTGATAAACCCCTGATTGATTATGTTTATTGGGTTTAGATTTATGATTTTTAATGAGTTTGCCAAGAGAATTATTAGTACGGAAAGCTATTTTGACATCTCTTTTCATAAGTGTTTTGGCTATTCTGGTAGTTATCTTTCCTGTATAAGTTAATGTTTTGTATGTATGTTTATCATTGGATTTTAATATGGGGAATATAAGATTTAGAGCTTTTTTCATTTGTTTTTTCTGTAATATTTTATCTATTAATTCTGTTTTATACCCATTGTTAATTGCTACCTGTTTTATTAAATTAAGTTCTTTCTTGAAATTTTGTTCAGATAAAGGTACGTTAACTAATCTATGTATAAAACTATTGTGTGCTGAGCGTTTGTGTGCATATGGGTGATTAAAATTATGTGGAATAGTTGTGTCAGTTTGAGAAGACTTATGAAATATTTCAAATTCATGTTTATTATTATTGTTGGTTATTTTCAAATCTAAATAGTTAATAGAATGATCTTGTTCAATTTCTATTGTAAATTTTATGTTGTTGTGTAATGTGTTTATGTGCTCTAAAAACATTTTTAATTGTCTATCTGTACCTGTAAAACAAGTTAAAATGTCATCCACATATCGGTACCAATATACAAAACACTTACTCAAGCCCTGATTATGGATTTTATCTTCTATATTATTCATAAATATTTCTGCTAAAATTGAACTTAAGGGGTTAGCCATTATTAAACCCTCCTCACTTACATAAAACTTATTATTAAATTCAAGATAATTTTGATCCAAACAAACTGTTAAAAACTCTAAAATATCTTGTTAAATCGTAATGTTAATTTTGTTTTTTGTTAGTAATTCTTCGACTAAATCTATGACTTCTACTGGAGGAATGCTTGGGTACAAGTCTTGTACATCGAAAGAGATCAATTGGAATTGTTAAATCTTTGATATTATCTATAAGTAACTGTTTTTAATGCTATATTTAGGTAAGAATTTGCAATGATTTTTAATTATGTTAGTTAATTTATTGGAGAGTTTAACAGTCGGGGCTGAGAAATAAGATACCACTGGTCTAATTGGCATATCTGTTTTATGTAACTTAATCAAAGAATATAATTTAGAGGCCTGAGGGTTCATTAAAGTAAATCTAAATTTTTCCGACTCAGTGAAAATACATATTTGATTCTTTAATAGTGTTTTTAATTAATTTCTGAAAGAAGTTAGTAGGGTCTGTTTTGATTTATCGGAACTTATCAGGGTTTAACAAATTTATAGTTTTGTTGATATAATCTTATTTTTTGATCGATATGATAGTTTTTCCTTTGACTGCTCTCGTAAACACAATTTCGTTTTCTATACTTTTATTTTTGATACAGTTAGTGGTGTGATATTCACTCTTAAATTGGGTTTTCTGTGTTTTCTTTTTGTCTGTCTTAATTATATTAGCTATTTCATGCTTAATCAAATTACCCTCTGTTATATTACTAGCTACTAATTCGCATTCAATTCCCAAGTATTCTCTCGTTCGACTATTATCTTTACAATGGAGATTATATCCGAAATCTTTATTAATTAATTCTATTTCATGATCTGAAAATTCTATGATGGTAAGATTAACAAATCTATCGAAAAATTTATGATCTGAATAATTAGTCTCATTAATTACATTTATTATGCGTTTATTTTTACTAATTAGGCGATGCAATTTATTAGACTGTTTTATATATTTTTACGCACCATTTGTTGTATCCTATCTCCTGTATTATAATCTAGTTCATCAAACTCAATAATAGAAAGCCTATTTGTTAATTCACTATGGATTACCTTGGTGTATGTGTTGTAGATGTCCCTTTTACTGTACTGTATTTTTCTGTCTTGTGAAATCCATTTCCTTAATCCAATGTATTGGGCTTTGTATGCTGATTGGCTCCTATTGTTAGTCTTGAGTTTCATGTAGTTGGGAAACACTTCATTTTTAATGCAAACTGAAATTTTCTCTTATACTACTACTACCAACTATATTGTATTTTTGGAAATTGTTTCCAGCTCACGAATATTTTAGATTAATTGTCTTAAAATATTCGTGCACGAAAAAAATTTCCCGTTATAATTTAGTTACGTGTAGTATTCGGTAAAAACTTTTAATAAATAATGCAGTTTTTGATAATCATTTTAGATTAAATCAAATAAAATCATTCGAAACGCTTGCAAATGGGAACATCACTCAATGAAGTATCTGTTAAATGAGCTAAAGGCCATTAAGTTCAATTGCTAGTTAACAGGATGTAACGAAAAGAACAAGAGTTTAGTTAAGTTGGTAGTAGGTTTGATAGAAGTGTGTTCGAAATTATGAAATACTAAAATTGTGCCTGTATAATATTGAATTTTTCATTAAGTATTTTATAAAACCGTTAGTTCTTTCAACTAAACTAAACTGGGATTCTTGCTCTTTGATACGCTATTTTCGTAATTTGTATTGAACGAGTTCACAAATACCATAAATATATAATCTGTGTATAATAAGTGTGGCTTAGCAAATAACGTGTGCATTTTACCGAAACACATATTCCCGACAATAACTGCTTATCTGAAAGAGGCAATCTGGATGCAAATAGCCTTGACTATGCACCGTTCTGCCGGCTTGATCAATACGAAGCAGGGCCACCACCGATTACAGCTTAATGGGCCGGAATCACAATGAAGCTTGAACTTAATTTAATTTGTAATTCGTAAATAAGGATGGAATAAACCAGTTTTGCTCCCTGTTTATTCTCTCCAGTCGAGCACTTTATCTAGCTCACTGGATCTGGTGCACATTCAACGATTCTCTAACGAGTGCTTGCTCTGGATAATTAATGATTCTGTTACTGGAGCAGAAATAGTGTTAGACGTAACAGCGGCAAACAAAATAACAATCTAATTAAATTACGACGTGGATCATGCAATAATATGTCTTCAAACTTATCCAAGATGATATGTCGTCTGTAATAAGTCAAGTTAATTGTTAGATTCTATATTTCTGGGTATTTTGCCAACCTACCATAATTATTTTTAATTCATACTTGTTCCTGGCAGTGCGCGAAGGTGAGGTCATGAACCAGGCAGGTTGCGGGCAGAAATACAATACGAAATTGTAAATTGCCCATATTTGCCAGATCCGTCATCATTTACCGGACATGCCTTTCGAAGGAGTTTGGCGACTATTCTGGCAAACTAAGGAGTAGATATTTTAGGACTCCAAAGGCATGGTGGATAGCGTTCTTTCTCGGTAGCTGAAGGGTATGTGGAACACTCTGTGGAGAATAAAATTCGTTCCTCAAAACAGATTCTTCATGAAAATTCTTCAGCAACAGCGATTGAAGATAGCAGCATTGTCAACGCAACTGCGAAATCTGTAATTGCATTTGGAGAGAATCATGACATGTCGAGCAAAGGGTCTCTCAGCTCAACTACTCTTAATAATTGTTCGAATTGCAACATTATTTTTAATAAAAATTGATTTTATCAAATAGGTCTTTATTTTTATTTACTTACGCTTCGAAGGTGCTATCGTGTGATTGACGTAACTAAGGACAAACACAATCAAAGAACCAGGATTAAACGTTTGCAATGCCCCAGTGGCTTCAGGAATTTTTGGTCATTAGCAAAGGCAGTAAGTAATAACTTTACAAAAACGTCTTTTCTATTTTTGATAGACAAACGCGTCGTCACGGCGACTACAGCTAAGGAAAACATGTTTTCATCGCACTCTACCTTTAACGTCCCCCATGGCAAGGCTCTCCCCATCATATCCAACATCAACACTACAATGGCAGAAGTTATGTTTCATCACCGTGTCATTTGTAAAATACTCAAAGAGCTAGAGAAGCAAAAGGCGTCAGGGTCGGATGAAATACCTGCCATCGTGTTAAAGAACTGCGCCAATGAACTAACCCCAATTTTCCAGATACCGAAAAGGGATTTATCCATCTTCTTGGAAAGTCGCTAGAGTACAATCTGTTTCAAACAAAGGCAAGAAAATCACGCCCTCAAACTATAGCCCCTAAATCAATAATTGCCAATTCCAAGGATCGGCTATATAAGAGCAACAGCAACATAGATTCTTCTAGAGCGATTGAAAAATTCAATTAATTTCACTAAAGACAGCTTGAAGATTTTGTGACTTTCACATGGAGCTGGGCTTCTCATAGCTTAACAAACATTTTTGTACGTAGCCTCCATAACACTGGCACTGGTTAGACTCGAAATACATTAACCTAACACAGAAATACCCCCCTGCGGGGTTGCTAGTCCCCCATCGGGCGCCTCCCCAGGTGGCGGATAGGGGAATGCCTTCCTGATATGGGTGGTACCGGGAAAATGAAATACCCGGGGCGGACCAAAAGTAGCAATGGAGAACAGCAGCTGATTACTCCATCACCAACCACAGGCACGCATCAATAAAATATGTGGCTGTGAGTCAGACACCCACAGGCGAGAACCAAGTAATGATTCGATCGGTTGTGATACAGCGATGAGGAAGGCAAGGGGAAACCACCTAATTACATTTCCAAGAAAAGTCATAAAAGACAGAAAGCGATATATTTCGTAGAAATACTGATCATGGGCATCGGAACCCAAGATCCGGCAGGGGAAGTAAAGGCAGGGCTTCCCAGGTCGTCAACCAGAGAAATCCTTGCGCGATAAATATCAGAGCGTCAATAAAGATATGTAAGAGGGTCCTAAAGGTAAGTACATGGAACGTAAGGATAATGTACCAGGCAGGAAAGATAACAGAACTCTATTCATGAAATGACTAGGATTGGAATTGACATAATGGGCATTAGTGAAATGCGTTGGCGTGGATCAGGCAGCTTCACAATTGCATATGTATGGAGTGGGTGTGGTGCTGTTCCAAGAGATGCATAAACACATTGCAAACTTTGTTCCTATCTCGGAAAGAATAGTAGCCATCCAACTAGAAAGCACTCGGGTCAAATTGAATATTATCCAGACATACGCCCCAACTGCCGATAAATCAGATGCAGAAATAGAGCAGTTCATTACCAGATGCTCTTAAACAATTTAACAAACACGATATGACAATAATTATGGGTGATCTGAATGCCAAAACTGGAGATGGAAAATGTGGAGAATTCATCGGTGGATTCGGTTTGGGCTCAAGGAACGATCGTGGTCATAGGTTGAAGATCTTTGCCGAAGAAGAAGAATACGTGATACTTAATAGCTTTTTAAACTACCACCACGTCGATTATATACCTGGATATCATCAAATAAGACAGTCAGAAATCAGACTATATCCTTGTGAATAAAAGGTTTAGGAACAGTCGTTTGTCTGCCAAGACTTATCCTGGCGCCGACATCTCGTCGGATCATTGAGATTTAGAGTTAAATTGAAGAAAGTCAAATAGAAAAGAATTCACAAGCGATGGGACTTGAGAAGGCTGAAAGAGGATGAGAAAAGGAAAGAAGTGACAAATCAAATACAGACAACTAGAAGAAATAGATACCGCAGAGGAATGGCTGCAGAAAATGACCGACTCGTTCGATAAGATTGGAAATGAACATTTGATCGCTAAACAAGAGAAAAAGAAAGGCTGGATGACAGACCATATTCTACAACTCATGGAAGAAAGGCGGAAAGCGAAGAACAACGACGCAAGATATAAAAATATCCAAAGGGAAATTAGGCGAGAAATAAGGAAACCAAAAGAAGATTGGCTTGGCACAAAATGTAGAGAAATAGAAACATTAGAACAAAAATGTGACTCATTTAATATGTACAAGAGAGACAGAGAAGCAGCAGGAATATATAAATCCAATACATCTGGAACACTACATGACGAAGATGGTAAAATGATTACCGACGTCAAAGAGAAAACGAACACCTGGAAAAACTACCTAGAGAACCCTTTTATGGATAACAGACCAGAATGTCCTCCTGATCTTGCTTTTACTGACAGTCTACCAATGACAATAGATGAGGTCACGAAGGCTGTATCTGAGCTAAAAGACGGCAAGGCTCCTGGCCCGGATGACACGTACACCGAGTTTCTAAAATTACTTTACGAGGAAGGCATTAACCAACTGACACGAGTATTCAATAACTTATATTCTACTGGAGTTATCCCAATGATGTGGTTAAAATCGACTTTTACTATTGCCAAAAACACCACACGCCAAACGTTGCAATGATTACCGTGCCGTCAGTCTCATGAGCCATCTTCTGAAACTCTTCTTTAAAATAATACATGGGAGGACTTTTAAACAATACGAAGACCATGTAAGCCGCACACAATTTGGATTTCGAAATGCGATAGCTACTAGAGAGGCCTTATTTAGTGTCCAGGATATGTTAGCTGCGATATCTTTGCATGTTTCATTGACTATCAAAAAGCATTTGATAACGTTCAACACAATACACTTATTAAGATTCTAGGCGAACAAGATCAAAGAATCATTTCTAATTTATACTGGTACCAAACAGCATCCATACGTATTGAAGGAGATGAGTCGTAAGACATTCTAATAAAACAAGAGGTCCGACATGGCTGCGTACTGTCGCCTCTACTTTTTAATGTATACTCGTACTTATTTTCGAAGAGGCTTTAAAAGACGCAAACAGCGGGATTAAGATTAATGGAGAGTATATAAACAACACACGATATGCAGATGATACGGTGGTGTTTGCGAATAGCCTTGAGAGTCTTCAGGAGATGATGGTTCGGGGGGTTGGGGTTAACCAGAGATATGGACTTTCCACAAACTTCAAAAAAACAAAATATATGGTAGTGTCAAAAACGAACAACCGCGCTGGCCAACTCACGATAAATGACAAACAAATAGAAAGAGTACAGACATATACTTACCTCGGAACAATGATAAGTGAAACATGAGATCATTCTCTCGAAATCAAAGAAAGAAGACCAGGACCGCATTTTTGAAAATGTCAAAACTGTTTAAGTACTACGACTTATCCCTGCCGACTAAGATCAGACTGCTGAAGTGCTATGTTTTTCCAGTGCTACTATACGGTGTCGAGTCTTGGATTCTGACTGAAGTTTCCTGTAAAAAACTCGAATCTTTTAAAATGTGGTGATTCCGAAGAATTTTGAGAATGCCATGGACAGACCATATCACCAACCTTAGTGTCCTAGAACGAATGGGTAAAGAAAAGGAACTGCTTATTTTATTAAAAAAAAGCGCAAGCTAGAATATTGGGGGCACATAATGAGAAACAGCCGACGGTATGAACTATTACAACTGATTTTGCAGGGCAAAGTAGAGGGCAGGAGGGGACTTGGTAGAAGAAGGATATCGTGGTTGAAAAACTTGCGCACATGGCTTAATACAACAACAGTAGGCCTCTTTCGTGCGGCCGTAGACAAAGTACGCATCGCCATGATGATCACCAGCATCCGTAAGAAGAAGAACAGAAATACCATAAAATTATTTCAACCAGTCCATGAGGCCCGTAAAACAAAAAGGCTCCACGAAGGATGCGAACCTCTCGACCCGTCCCGCTAGGTCTCCGGCGCAGAAAAAGCCCGGATCTCTCACCGAACGAATTTCAACACCGTCACCTCCGAAACATTGTTGCCAATTTAACTTAGTTGAAATAACGAACCCAAGCGCATGATGGAGCACCTAACGTCATAGCTTGGTTAATCGAACTTCTGCTCTAAACCATATTCGCCAAGCAGCAAGTAAATATGCCTTAAAATTCTACGGGGAACCGTTTCCTGGGAACATCGATTCGATTGAACCTGTCTAACTATAAAAATCATATTATGTGCCTGACACTTAATAAATGAAGACACGAAATCTCCTCGAAAGACGAAGAAAACAAAAAGAAATAATATACCGAAACACAATTAGATAGATAAATTACAATATACATTAGATGACTCTTATGATCTCTAACTTGTTTGAGGTAGGTATTGCAACGAATTGGCTTAAAATAATAAACAAATTCAATGCTATATTTGTGTCGAACAAAGTGTTAAGGTTTTATTAACTTTTAGATCAGATAGATAGATATTTCCGGAACTAGTCGAACACCTACTGGTCGGGATAAACAAGTGATTTTATTGTTGCTTAAAACCATAAAAAATGGTGTGGTATCTTAATTAACAACTTTTAGTAAACTGTATTACTATAGGGTGGTGAGAGGAATTGAAACATGTATTCGGTTTTATATAATTTAATAATGCAGGTGTATATTGCATTTAAATATGATAGATATAAATAAACAGCGTTTTCTATGTTAAATAGAAGTTATACATGTACAATTCTTAGACTAAACTTCCAATCATTCGTTCATTCAAGCATACAACTAATGTATGCTTGAATTAGGTTTCTTAATTATTAACTAAAGACTGAAACAGTCTTGATTATGCAATTTGAAACTGAAATGAAATGAACTTTTATGCTTTCAATCTAGCACATTTCTTTCGTACAGAATACCTTAATCTCCAATGCTTCACTTCACTCTAATCAGCTAGGGATTCCACTTTGGATCCTTGAATTAACTTGTACAGTACAGGGACCACTTGAGCTATCAATTCGGTGCCGCTATTTTATGGATTCTCTTCAACTAAAGGGGGAAGAGACGTTACGTCGTTTCTTGCTTTGAAAAATTGGGTTAACAGTCCAAAGGAGGTCTTTGTCCAATCTTGAACAAAGATAACTGAGGTGCACTAAATATTCTCTAATATGTGTGCATACAAGAAGAGAAATTGGCCCAAAAAGGAATTTAACCTTTGGCCAGAGGAGAACAGCACGTTTTACTGCTATTAGAGCGAACGTTTTTACTGAACTTTTAGACTGGACTGATCTAGTACACAAAAATAACTAATAAAATGAGCAAAACAATAATTATTTGCCTTAAACAGGACAAGCTAGATGTTTTTGGCGCGAAGAGGAACTTGTTGGGTGACTAGACCGATCTAACAACGTGGAGTGGTAGCAGAGTACTGACTTGATTGGTTTCAATTTCTTTCTTCGAGCTGGTCCCCTCCTGGCGCCACGACCAAATAACAAGTGGGGGGTTGGCGCTTTGCCGAATTCGTTTGAGATTGAAAGGGTAGAAACGGTTTTAATTCTTTCTTTAACAGACTATTTTCACAATGCTGACTGAGACAAAAATATATTGAATTGAAAACGATTAAAAACGTTTTCCTTTACGAGTGAAAGGTTGCTATATTGTAATCTATTATACCGACAGTACTGCTGTACAGGCTCGAATTAAGGGATCGTCCGTCCAGGTTTGGACTAAGGGGTTTTGAAGAACTGGCATGTACTAATTTAAATGCACAAATTGGGTTGTACTCGGGGTGAAATAAACCTATTCGTGGATCCATCATGATTCATTCATGCTACATACATACAGGGTGTTATCACCAAACTATACGGTGGAAAACGATAGTTTCTACACGTGCTGGGGTGTTTCCCCAACACCTACTACTTAGAAAGGGACACAAATCAGACCTGATGTTATTATCATATCATAAGCAGCTAGTACAGTACATCATACTGAGACATAAATATAAGTATAGAAAGTATATTCAATAACTTCCAAATGGGCCAATAAAACTATCTATATTTTTACCCAACTCGGACAAATTCACTACAAGCTAATTTTTGCGGCATTGTATTCCTTTGGGGTTTTTATACAATATACAACTGACTGAAAATCCCAAAAAATCCGATAAAGGACGCAACCCCAAAATCACCCCCATAGGTACATTTTTGAAGTTTTTTGCAATTTCCTCAAAAACAGTAAGTTTCTCGGAAAATTTACAAGATAAGTTTTTTGTAGTCCACAGAATTATCACTCAAACGGTATACTCGTTTTTATTATTTGAAGAAGTTTTAAGGTTATACAAAAGAGTATCCTATGGCCCTCAGTTTGATATACAAGGTTTTATCCAACAACTTGAAAATTCACTGGTTACATAATCAGAACTTAAATTGCAATTTAAGTTCAGCAAAAATTATAGATAATTATGATTAAATGACACTATGAATAATTACTGCTACTCAAGGTATTTCGTTTCTTTAATTAGAGATATGAAATTCAAAGGAAATGATGATTGAAATTAGAAATTTAAAAGAAAATTATGAAATTTGTCCAACAGTGGCTCTCGGCAACTTCAAATAGAAAATCACTAGATTTTAATAAAAAAAAAGAAGAACGAGGTATAACCTCTCTTAAACGCAAGTCTAATGACTCCAAATACCTATTTAATTTATTAAGATGGCCCTTGGCACATAAACAATAATTGGACGTAAATGACGTCTCAATTAACCAAAGATAAAGATAAGATAATTACTATCTCGCTTTGAGATAGGAACTATGTTTATAGATAAAGAAAAAGATCAACCAGGTAATTTTACACGTGTTTAACCTCTTTAATGAGCAAACCAATACAGATACATCATGGATCAAACGTTGACACGGTAAGCAATAATAATTATAGTTTAAAGCTACAAATAAACTGAAAAAGTAATGAAATAAGTCTGAAAATTTACTATACCTAACAATATTGCTACGAAAAACCCAGAGAAATTCTACTACAAATTCAATTTACTACCTTCTACAGGAAAAGATAAAATCTGCTCTGCTAATTCTCCCAACAATATCGTCAAATCTAAATGAAAATATCTAAATAATGTGTGTGACCGTTTAAAACGATGAAATAATTCCGCTCTCGACAAATTTGGATTAAACCATTATCAAATTACACGAATTTGACCAATAAGAAACGCAACTATTCACCAAAAAAAAATCGGTATTTAACCTTAAGGTCACCAAAAAATGTAGAATTGTTGAAATCGCAATTACTTAAAAATGCAATACAAAAGCCAAATATATCTAACTGAATTGTAAACAATTTTTCATTATATATTTAAAGTATGAAAGGATTATTGAATAATATGCAGAATGAATAAGATATTTTAAGATCAAAAATTACTACGACTCACCGTGCCGACGTTTTAACACCAGATCACACGAAATTTCTCAAAACTGTATATTCCACACATTTAAAATTCAACGTTTTTTTTCATTGGCCAGTTCAAAACACGTGACAACCGTTGTAAGAAACACGGCGTCAAGCTAAGGAAGCATTCAAGTTAATATACTAAACATTGAACTGCCTATCAATATACTAAACATTGAAAACCATTGACAAATAGGTAGAATAAATGGAGCGGAATAGGCAAATATTTCATAACATTATATTTAACATATATTGCGTTACAATTCAGCCCTTCAAACTTAAGCAATTTTGTATTTTAGTGGAAAATCACCAATAAAATACTTTTTGGTGTTATATATCATTCATTTGTGTCGACAATTTCCTTTTGAAAATTGTCTGTATATTTTTTATACAACTGGCAACAGCGAAATAACATCCTGAAACAAATTCCCTCAATAAGGTAAGGGCGCGGATGGGGTGCAACGCGACCAGAACGCGACAGCCGCGAGCCGCTTTGAATTTGATGCTGTGAATTCGTTCGTGTTTAACAAGATAACAATAGTGCATTTGAGAAAATTTTTGTTAACGTTTCTGTATGATTATAAAGCGTATAGGTAAATAGTTGCTTTAAAATTGGTTTAGCAGGTTTAATTTAGATTTTATTTATTTTCTTACAGCAATGGCTGTTTGTTTAATATGTCAAGAAACGCCAAGCTCAGGGCAAAGAGTAAATGTATCTCGAAAAGGAATTATAAAAGTCTTAAACATAAAATGTAGTAATAGATACAAGGATAGATTATGGCAAAATATTGTAAATATTAACCAGCTACAGTTGCACGTATTTTGTAGAAAAAACTACACTCGTGAATCATCTATACGAGCTGCTGACTCTAAGCAAAATATAAATGGAATTTCTGAGGGCAAACAAACAAGAATTAAGTCTGGAAATCAATTTGATTTTAAGAGGAATTGCTTATTTTGTGACGTTATGTGTGGAAATATCAAAAAGCCACATAGAAATGTGCGAATGATTGTAACTTTAGGGATAAAACAAAACATTGAAGCTCGATGTAATGCAAGAAATTATGACTGGTCCCACAAACTTTATGCAAGAATAGTTACCACAGGTGATCTTGTGGCTGCAGAAGCAAGGTACCATGTAATAAACATTGAAGCTCGATGTAATGCAAGAAATTATGGCTGGTCCCACAAAGTTCATGCAAGAATAGTTACCACAGGTGATCTATCTTGTGGCTGCAGAAGCAAGGTACCATGTAATATGCCACAGAGATTTTTTTCGTGATTTTTCCCAACAAAAAGCTGGACGTCCCATCGATGAAGGTACCTTTAAAAAATTACGTGACTATAGAAAATTCTGAAGATTGTTGTCAGTTCTCTTTGCAAGAGTTAGAAGATAAAATGAAAGACATTTCCGGAGAGAGATGGTCTAGAAAATATTAAAAAAAAAGACTCACTGAATGTTATGGAGACAGAATAGTTATTACTGAAATTGCAGGTAAAGAGTCAGAACTATGTTTTAAAAGAAATAGCCACCAAATATTGTCAGAACAATGGTATAACAACAGAAATAGCGACCTTGTTGCGGAACGTCGTCGTAGGGTTGTCCAGGCTGCGCAAATATTATACGGGAAGATATGGTCACGAGTATCTTTGGGGGGTAGCGCGTTTATTTAAAGAATAACTTCTCAGAGAAGAGTCTCGTCGCGATTAGTACAATGATGGGGTCTCAATGCTTCCTTTGATCTACCACTGGATGTTCTACTCGTGAGGACACGCCTTGTTTAGCGTGCCGGGGGTAACTGAGGTAGGCCGGGATCGCGTCACGTGGGGTAAGAAGAGATGATAAAGTAAGCACGTTTAGTTTATAACAATAACAATGTATTAACGATAAAACTTTAACAACAATTATTGGTCAGAGAAAATGAGATTCTATTATACCCGATTACTACGGTGCGCATGTTTTCTCGATTTGAGGTACTGTTTATAGGTCTTTGTTTACTGTCTTATAATTTATAGTTTTTCTTAAGGGTTGGGTTTTATTTAAGATTACTAAGAGCTTTCACTAAACTTTTTAACTGACTATTTAGACACTTGTCTTTCTCAACTCTCTGACAAACTTCTTATCAAGACTTTACTATGGAGGTTGTGCAACCCCTGGCCCTAGCAGTCGTCAAGTAACTAACCGGTACCAGGTTGGGTAGGAAAGGAATGGAACCTAAAGCAGTCGTATGACTAACTCTAGGAGCGGATAGAACCCAGAAGGCAGTCGTCAAGTGACTAACCTTGGGAGCTGGAGGTGAGACTAAGTCTGCCGAACTGAGGGTTCGATAGCGTATTTATATAAAACAAAGTGATGATCATTGCATGCATAAGGTTCAAAGTCGCTCCCGTTGATTGCTCGTGTTGTTTATAGTTTGCCTTTAATGTTTATATAACAATCTCCAAGTTCAAGTTCAAACTTGCGACAGGGTGATATTTGTTTAGTAGTTTATGCATTTTCGTAGATTACAATATAAAAAGTATGATGTATGATGTTCAAAAATATCCTTCTACCGAAAGTATGACTACTGGTAGGGAGTTGCCAGAAGCTTTATCTTTTTTTATAAACATTTTATTTGGTAACACAAAAGACACATTTGAGCCTAAATCGGTAGCTGCACAAAATGTTATTTCTCAGGTTAGGAAACGTTCATATATATCCCCAATTCTGTTTGGTTTAGCAGTTGATTTACATCGTCGATTTGGTTCTAGATATCTCTTAGATCTGTTTTCAAATTTTGGCCTTTGCGAAACGAACACAGAAGTGCTTAAATTTGAGATGTCTGAATCTAATACAATTTCTATTTCTGATACAGCTTTCGTCCAATGGGTTTTCGACAATGCAGATTTTAATACCAGAACTCTAGATGGACACGGAACTTTTCATGCTATGGGCGGTGTAGTATGCGTGTATCCTCATGAGGCTGTTGATATTAGCGATAACAGTTTTTTTTTTCTGATGTTCTGAAAAAGGGGTAGGGTTTTGGCTGTATGAAAGTAAATCAAAACCTGCAGACTCTGGTTTTAAAAAGATCAAATTAAGAGATTTTGAGGGAGTTGCACAACCCCATAATTATCGTAATTTTCTATTTTACAATACCTTATGGCATATGGGGCATATTTTTGGGGCATCATCTTTCCCATCATGAAGTTATGTCATTGCAACAATCAGAAACTGAATATATAAAATCACGTGTTTTGCCTGTTCCATTATTTATAAATTTAGATCCTAACAATCTGAGTACAATATACACAGCTATCATATCTGCAACAAACGAATGCTAGAAAATTGGTCAGACTACTTGCATAGTAACTTTTGATCAGTCATTATACTGGAAAGCACCAGAAATTGTCGCCTGCTGATAGTGATCTTTCTAACATATTTGTCAGCCTTGAAGGTTTTTCACTGTTTGATGGAATTTTTTGGATGTATTGGGTACTTCATGAGTGGAAGTGGATTGGAAGAGGCGTGGTACACAATATATGCAAAAAATAGTGTAGGTAATATGCTAAATGGGCACTTACATTTTCATACTCGTACATTGATGGCCGTATATTAGGCATTAAACACATCTAAATAATAAAGTTTGTTATACCAGTGGATTGGAAATTTTATTCTCTACAAAAAATATATCTTGTAAATTTTCCCAGAAAATTATCGTTTTTGAGAAAATTGCAAAAAACTTCAAAAATGTACCTATAGGGTGATTTTGGGGTTGCGCCCCTCCTCGGACTTTTTGGGATTTTTAGTCAGTTATATAAAACCCCAATATAAACACAATGGCGCAAAAATTAGCTTGTAGCGAATTTGTTCAGGGTCGTCCACCTAGTTTTACTGGCCTAAAAGCAAAACAAGGTAATGTACTTTATACAATGTATATATATTAAAATAATACAATCGAAATTATGTTAAAAATAGAGTAAGCAGTGTTGTAGCATTTGTTAATGCCGGGATTTGAAAATGCTACACAATTATGTCCAAAGTAATGGATCGTGTAGTCCATCAGCAACTCTTCAAGTACTTCGAGATTAACAGAATAATAACTAGCGATAACCAATACGGCTTTCGCAAACAGAGATCGACCGGAGATATATTGACCTATGTCACTCATATATGGAGTAGGACAATTGAGGCCAGAGTTTGGGTTGACGGATTGCTCAACAAACTGCTGTCCTTCAGACTGCCAGCGTCTCTCTGCAGCTGGCTTGTCAGATTCCTTAAAGACCGTTCTCTGCACGTTGCAGTTGATGGGCAATCTCAGACACATTCATCATTAATGCGGGAGTGCCGCAGGGCGCAATACTTTTACAAACTATGATCCTCATCTATATTAATGCCCTGCTGACCGAAACCAATAATCCTTTACAGTTTTGCAGATGACAGTATCGTTGTCTCCCAATTTAGATCAGAAAACCCTTTACCAGCGACTGAGACTGAGACAAATTGATAGTGCCCTAAGACTTACAAAAACGAACGGAATCAATATAATTCTAGGATATTTCAATGTTAAGGTTGGTAAGGGTAGAATGGGATTAGTGGTTAGTGATTACGCTTTAGGCGAAAGAAACGAAAGAGGTGAAATGTTAATTTAGTACTGCGAAGAGAACAATCTTCTGATTACAAATACATGGTTCACACTCCCACCAAGACGATTATACACCTGGAAATCTCCGCAAGACAATGACCACCATATTTTTCGTAACCAAATAGATTATCTTTAATCGAAGATCTAGAAATTTCATCACTAAAGTAACCACATTGCCAGGTGCCGATATTGAATCTGACCACAATCCGCTACGTGCCGACATACTATTGCGGCTGTCCAGCCCCAAAGAAAAAACCGCTAAAAGGATATTAGAACCAAAAGTACTTAAAGATGAGGAAAGAAGATCATTATATGAAAACCATCTTAATAAAGAATTGGAAAATATTGGCAATACAAATGATACGAACAAACACTGGCTTGAACTCAAAGAAGTTTTTAAAAAACAAATAAAGTCTTCCTCACAACCACCAAAGGGCATACGAGAAACAAATGGATGACTGATGATATTCTAGATTTAATGGAAAAACGAAGGCAATGTAAAATGAACAAAAACTATACAGACTATAAAAGTCTTCAAAGAAGAATTCGAAATGAAATAAGAACAGCAAAACAAAATTGGCTGACTGAAAGATGTTTGGAGGCAGAAAATCTAAGCAAACTAGGAGACAGTTTCCATCTCCATAAAAAAGTTAAAGAAATCGCTGGAATATATAACAATAAAAATATAAGTTTCATCAAGAATGAAAATAAAATAATATTGAAACATCGAAAAACTACTACTAACATGGAGAAAATACACCATTAGTATTTTCCAAGATGACAGACCAGGGAACCCCGAAAATGAAATAATAACGCTATCAGGGCCAAGTATATTAAAGAGTGAAATTGATCATGCCATAACTCTAATAAAAAATAACAAAGCTCCAGGCCCTGATGATATGTACTCAGAAACGTTTCATTTGGTTAGCGAACAAAACCTTGATATCACTGTCCGACTCTTTAACAATATTTATGACACTGGACATATTCCCGAGGACTGGCTCCGTTCTACATTTGTCACACTTCCGAAATCAAACAACGCATCCGTATGTAAAGACTATCGTCTCATTAGCCTAATGAGCCATTTCTTTAAACTCTTTCTTCGAGTTCTACACACGCGACTATATAGGAGGTGTGAGGAACTAAGTGGTGCTAGTCAATTTGGATTTAAGAGCGGTTTTGGAACAAGAGAAGCCATATTTAGTCTCCAAACATTAGTGCAGAATTGTCAGGATCAGAGAAAGGACGTCTTTTTGTGTTTTATCGACTACGAAAAAGCATTTGACAATGTAAAACATGATCTCCTCATATCATATCTTAGGGACTTGGGACTGGATGGAAAGGATTCCAGACTTATGGGTAATTTATACTGGAACCAAAGAGCGGAAATCCGAATTCAAAATGCAGGAACAACTGAGGATTTTGCAATAAAAAAGGGCGTCCGCCAAGGGTGCATCTTGTCTCCGATGTTGTTTAACTTCTATGTGGAAAGAGCATTCACCGAGTCAATCTCCGACAGTCCCATAGGCATTAAAGTAAACAGAATTCTCATTAACAATATTCGATATGCGGATGATACCGTGATATTATCGGATAGTGCAAATGACCTACAAACTCTACTAGATAGGTTACAAGTTGGAACGGCAACGTCGCCGCGTGTTTGTTTTGGTTTTAACTCTATTTATGTCGATTTTTACATAAATTACGAGTTTTTAATTAGTTTCATGTGCAGAAACCTGTCAATAGGATTACCAGCATTGGCTGTAGTAAAGATAGCCTTTGTTTGACTCTGAAAAGTGCTGATAGACTGTTGTTGTTTTGGAAATTTACTGGTTCCTGGCGCATATCTGGTCTCAGTGTTGCCGGATTTCAATTTAATATTTCCCGGCGTGCGGCGGTCTCTGAATTAAGTAGGGCCCTGAATTAAGTTAGCTGTAATGGCTGAAACATTCAAATGTTGTAGAAAAATTCAAAAAAACATGGTTTGCATATCTTGTAATAATGTATTCCATCCTAGTTGTACAAAGAGGGATATTAAGCAGTATACCTTAATTCGCGGGAACTTGATTTTCTGCTCAACAAAATGTGCTGAAGAAGAAATGCGCAGCGAGGTAGAATTTGATTATCATCAATGTCTAAAGCAACAAATCAAAGAACTGCAGGAAGAAATTCAACAAAAGGACATATTTATTGCAAAGTTGAAAAGAAGTTCTAAGTCATTTGAGACTGAAGCTTATGACCAAGAAGAACAATATGTGCACAAGATGGAGGAACAAAATACCATTATCTCCCACCTTAAAAATAAAATCGAGAAACAAGCAGATATGATTGCAGTGTTTGATAACAAGGTATGTGATAGTAAAGGAACTCAAACCTCAATAAAAACAAATCATAGAGAAAGCCAAACAGAAAGGATTAACAGTTCACATAAGGCAGTTCAAGTGATTTGTCAGGCATCACATACTGCAAGCCAGACAACTACAATCAACCTAAGAGAATCAGAAAGCCAGACAACTACAACAGTTGACCTAAAAGAATCAGAATGCCAAACAAATACTTCGGTGACGGAGGTTGGATGTCAGACACGCGGCATAAACCTTACTAACCCATCCGAAATTTGTGAGCGGGATATGTCTAACACTGGAAGAGGGGATCCAATTCAACCTCCATCTGTGGGTATTGAGGCGTCCATAAACGGTTTGCACGTTGCTTCGGATGCAGCCAGTGGTGATCAGTGTTCCAGCACTAGGAGGATTTTGATTATTGGCGAGAGATTGGGTGTTTTGGTTTGTGGACGCCTATTTAAATTGGCCGTAAATGGTAAATCGGAAATCAATTCCCAGTATAGTTCTGGGGTTGTTCTCGAGGATCTCAAACAACACATCCTTCTGAGCAAGTATTTCACGAAGAGTGATTTTGTGGTGGTTTTCTTGGGACATGAGCAGGCGATCCAGGGAAATGCCCTGGACGAAGTTTTCTGCCTCAACTTTTTATATGAATTTGAGGATACAAATGTCATCATAATTGGCCCTCCATATATGACTCAAAAAGCTCCTTAAATAATAGCATATACCAATTTAACTTGGCAATAAAAAAGACAGTGCAGAGAGCATATAAGCATTGTTGGTGTCTGCCATATGATAGGTTTGTCACCAATAACGATCGAGATTCAAAGTTTTCATACTACAGTAAACTTAAACTAGTAAAGTATATTGTTGCTAATATATTTTCCTTGAGCTCAAATTCAATTGGTGACATGACATCAGTGCTGAAAGCCAGGCAACCTGAAAGATTGGGAAAAGACCAGTGGATTGCTGAAGTAGCAGCAACAGGACATAGTGGTAATGATGACTTAGAACAACGCCTAGTAAGTCTGCTGGAGGGAAAAGACCAGTGGGTTCCAATGATCTGCACTAATAAAATTAACTCCAAATATCAGGACTATTCAAAAAATACACCTTGACAATTTTGCGTTGATGTCATATTCTTCTCGTGCTAACCGAAGAGGTGGAGGCACAGCAATATATCTGAGGAATGATCAGGCTACAAAGAGCTTACGGGTTGCTGACCGCTGCTTGGATGAATCTTTTGAGTGTTGCGCTAGTGAGTTTGAATTTAGAAATTGTATATGTTTATGTATCTGTGTATATCGATCTCCATCCAGTGTGTTCCTGGATTTCTTAAATAAATTGTCTGAGATATTGGAGGCAACCTTTTCTCCAAAGAATTACTTAATTTTAGCTGGTGATTTTAATGTAAACTTTAATGTTAATAACACCGAGTCTGATTCAATTGTCTCCCTTTGCCAAAGCTACGGTCTGATGCCACATGCCGTCGGTCTAACTAGGAAGAATGAGTCGGGTGGGACACAAATTGATAACATATTTAGTAATTTTCCACCTAATGTTGCTAAGTTTGAAAGTCTTGATTGTAATTTATCGGATCACTGTGCCCAAATTTTAAATGTAAATTTGTTGGTTGGAGGGCGACAGCGGTTCGTCAAACGAATATTTTACACAAATGATGGTATTTTAAGATTTCGAAATGCTCTGATCAGCGAGAGGTGGACGGAGGTGAATGCGGTGAGTGATGCTGATGGAAAGTATGAAATATTTGGAAACATCTTTAATTATTATTTTAATTTATTTTTTCCTTTGAAGACCTCTAGAGTAAGGGACAAAAAGAAGAATTGGGTAACTCCTGAAATCAGGAAATTTTCTCTTATCTTAAATCTTAGAGACCTGTACAACATTGCTAAAAATTCTGGCAATTCTAATATTTTAAAACAGTACAAGAAGGAAAGGAAAATGTATAGAAAACGAATTTCTGTGTTGAGAAAGAATCACCACAATGATATAATTCAACTTTCTCGGAATAAGGTTCGGGCTGTTTGGGGGATTTTTAATGAACTTACGAATAAGATGAATCAAAACTTATACATCAGGCTTGAAACATCTAAGGGAATAATCGAAGAACCTGATTTGGTTGCAGAATTGTTTAGTGAGGCGTTTCTTTTGAATCCTACCCGATCAAGTAACCATTCCTTCAGAAGTAGTAATACTTACCCAACATTTTTTCTTACACCTGTTGATGTTTGTGAGGTCTCTGACATTATAAGGCATCTACCTAATAAGCGGTCGGCTGGCTTGGATGGAGTCCCGATGTTTCTGTTAAGGAAGGTTGCTGATTTGGTTGCTGAACCCTTGACTGGCATAATTAATACATGTTTCCTAACGGGTGTTTTTCCCGGTTCTTTGAAAAAAGCCAAGGTGATCCCAGTTTTAAAAAAAGGGAGCAGGGGCAACATCGACAATTACAGACCAGTATCTTTATTGCCATCAGTGTCGAAGGTTCTGGAGAGAGCAATCTATAACCGACTCATAACATTTATGCAACAAAACAAGATGCTGGTTCCACATCAATTTGGATTTAGCTCCGGAAAATCTACGGACGCAGCAATTTTTAATATTATCGACCATATCTTTCATCAGCTAGATAAAAAAAGGATAACGGCAGGATTATTTTTTGATCTCTCAAGGGCATTCGATACTATAAACCATCCCAGACTCCTGAGCAAGTTGGAAGCGTGTGATGTGAGGGGAGTGGGTGCCTCACTATTGAAATCGTATTTGTCTGATAGGAGCCAGTGTGTGTGTGTGTTGAAGGAGATGCTGGACCGCGTGTATCTTCGCTTGTGAGGGTGTCTCAGGGGGTGCCCCAGGGATCAATATTGGGTCCGCTTCTGTTCCTGCTTTATGTCAATGACTTGTCCGGGGATCAGTGTCCTGGGGCGATAAGTCAGTTTGCGGATGATACGTCAGTCATTTTGTCTGCTGGTTCCCGAGACGAACTGTCTCAGCTTGGCACTGTGGCCGCGGGACACATGTCTGATTGGTGCGAGGCCAACAACTTTATCTTGAACATACAGAAAACTGGTCTCATGGAGTTTATTATTGGCGGGAGCAGGAGCGCATCCCTGTATGTTGGTCTGCAACATAGGTCTGTACCTATTGTCGAGAGGGAGAAATTTCTTGGGGTTTATGTGGACAGTGGATTGTCTTGGGAGGCTCACATTGGATGCCTGTGATCTAAATTGAATAGCGTATGCATGGTGATTCGCTCTATAAGGGATCAAGTATCCATTAAAAATCTACGTATCATTTATTTCTCATACGTACAGTCTATAATCTCATATGGAATCATGTTTTGGGGATCATCTTCAGGAGCAAAAAAAATCTTCATTGCCCAGAAACGAATAATTCGCTGCATGTTGAAATTGCCTTACCGTCAATCTTGTAGGGCATATTTTACGCAACTTGGATTTTTAACAGCACCTTCCCTTTCTTTTCTTGCGCTGGTTTTGTTTGTGAAGAAACATCCTGATCTATTTCTGACCAACAGGAACCGTAGGGGTGATGTATCGGTTGGTACTAGAGCCGAGAATTGCCTTAACATACCTGAACATCGAACAACGTTTTTCGAAAGAGGACCACGATATAGAGCCATTAGAGCATTTTTGAAGCTACCATCAGAAATAAGAAATATAACAAACTTTAACAGATTTAAGCAGCTTGTTATAAAAGATCTTAAGGAAGGTTGCCTCTACTCATTTGATTTCTCATCTTTATCATTGTATTGGTTTGTGTGTTGCGACATTGTGATTTGATTTGTTTAGTTTTGTATATTGTAATCTTTATTGTAGATTTTATTTTTCTGTAATTTTAATTGTAATTTTAGGTGTAAGTTTTATTAAGTTGACGTTGCCTTGTCGATATTCGATTGTATGGCTTGAAGAAATAAATAAATAAATAAATAGATAAGGTCAATGAAGAAAGTCAAAGATTGGGTCTGAAAATTAACATCCGTAAAACCAAATGTATGGCCATTAGTAGAAACGATACTCTAAATACCACAATATCCATAAATGGAGAGAGCAATGAACAAGTCACTCAATTTAAATACTTGGGATGCATGATCAACCAAAAATGGGACCCAGATCAGGAAATAAAATGCAGAATCGAGCAAGCTCGAACAAGGTTCTTAAGACTTAGAAAATTTTTGACAGATAAAAACTGTGCTACGTCTGGCCCGTTCTCTTGTACGGAGCCGAGGCATGAACGTTGAAAACAGGAATTATCAACAAACTTAAGGCCTTCGAGACGTGGAACCTGCGACGAATACTGAGAGTATCGTGAGTTGATCATGTGACGAACGAGGACATACTGAGAAGGGCTAGTTTAGTAGACCGTGAAAACATCAAAAGAAGAAGAACTGGTTACCTTGGACACATACTACGTGGAGAACGTTATCATTTCCAACGTCTTATTCTCCAAGGTAATATAGAAGGAGGAAAAAGGGGAATAGGTAGAAGAAAATTATCCTGGCTACGAAATATACGACAATGGACCGGAATACGGGACTTCCAGGCACTGCAAAATGCTGCAATAAACAGAATCATTTGATGAGAGAAGCGATGGACGCCTACGCAGGAATCTGCATGGCACTTTAAGAAGAAGAAGAAGAAGAATTTGTAAACTTGACTTACATATGTCATAATCAAACCGGTAAATGTGCCGAAATACCTCAGCGTGTAAAAGTAAAAGTAAGTAAGTAAAAGAACAGTAAACGAATTTTGTCACCTAAGCCTATTCCGAGTTCCGCTTATATCCAAAGTTCCTGTGGCTAGCCTACACACCGTTTTAAAGTGTATCTCAATTTTTTTCAATTGCAAAATTCACCTTCTTTAATAATACCTAAGCAAACTAGGGTCTTCCAGAAAAAATAGGCTGGAACAGAATTCTAGACTCTTCCCTAGTTTTAAAATTTATCTGTTGGGTATGCGGCAATTAGTTTCAATGTCTCGCCAACGTACCGCTACACAGTGCCTTAATTATAAACATAAAATAACTCGCTAAAAACATTCGAAATGCTTGAAAGACACGCGGGATTATCCTTAACGAAATAACATATTCTCTAACGTGGGACGGTTGCTTTTATTTTCGATCGTAAAATTCGTGATCTAGCAAAATTCTTCCCCATGGATATTAAGGTTAAATTTATATCCTTAACGTCCTGTAAAATATCGCATTTTTCGGAATAATTTCAGCAACGATTTATTAGTTCCAAAAAGCATAGTCAGCTAATTTTAAATTTGTGCTACAAAAACATTTCTCTCTACAATCTATCGATATTTATTAACGACATTTCGCAATGTTTTAAATTCAAATGCACATGAATTTTATTGTGTTCAAAAATGTAAATGTTACATTTTAACAATTCAAATGTATATTGCGATTTTAAAAATAATGTAAATTCCGCCACAATCATAAATTATTTCCGATGGATTAATATCAAATTTGGCGTGAATGGTTGCCTGCGTATAAAATAAAATAGAAAAAGATTTTTCTATCGATGGCATAGTTTCCAATCGTGAATAATAAAATTGCATGTAATTTTATTAGTTATTGTTAGTAAGGAATTGAACCCTTAGGTTTCAAGCTTCATATATTTTTGCGAACATCTTCACAACAGTTATTCAAAAAACAGCAATTTAAATTTATATCCATATTCCTCTACACTGTTTGTATTATAGCATGATCAAAGAGCTATCTACATTTTGAAATCCGATTAGTAACTGCTAATACATAGTTTAAGAGCCAGTGGTCAGCGGACTATTTTACCAAAGTCATAATTTGATCCAGTGAATCTCTCTTACCTACTATACATGAGATGGAGTCATTAAGATGTGACAGGTGTAAAAACCAGACCAACTTCGAAAGTATATCAGCAAAGCTGCCATTTGGATATTTTAATATATACTATTATTATTAATGAAAAATAACAATGGCAGATGATTATGACAGTTGTGTGGTCATGGCACACACTTCTGAAAATGGTAAAAAAAATTAAATTTCAAAAGTATTTTAACAAATCTGAAATTTTAATGTGTTATTTATGATAGAATTATAAGCCTATATTTATTGCGGCAGACGTTTTCTCCGATTATAATATCCCAGCAGACAGCAAAACCTTACCTACAGCTCGAGCATACGTATGTATAGTACTCACACTTAACTTTATTAATTTGCATACAATTGAATATACTAAAATGCATATAGAACAGTGGCGGCTCGTCATTGGACGCAGGTGAAGCGCCGCTTCACCTACAATTTCTAAAATTTCATTACTTTAAAATAAAAATATTTTCAATTAAATAAAATTTTTATAATCTAAATTTCTAATCAAAATTAGTGCAATTTCTAAAATTACATTACTTAAAAATACAAATTTTCATAATATCAATTTCTAGTCAAAATTAGTGCGATAATACTCATAAAAGATAATTAACTATAAAACGTAGCGCGCTGAATAACTTGTCATAAGATCGACCGGTGCGGCCGGTTTTCGAAACACGTGGGAATCGCAAACAGCAAGATCAATAATTGCCCTGCAATATACAAGGTTTGTTCCAGCAAAATGTTAGAAACATGTTGGCAACATTGGTAGTTTGACAGGAATTGTTACAAACTTTTCACAAAATGTTGTTGGCAGTTTTGTGCTGGAACGAAAAAGAAACAAGGAATGTATACTGATACGCCATTAAAAATTTTACGATGATGATGCTGTAGAGTAGACGTAGACACTGCCAATAATTTCCAAAATTATAGGTTAGATGTTAGATTTGATCATTTGATGGTGGTCTGTTCACGGTACATGTCTGATATTTTTCTATTATTTATTAAACTGAAAACACTTATTACAAGAAAATGGAGAACGCTCTAAATGGTAAGCTTATGTCATTTTTAATAGGAATAGTTTTGGTACAATGATATATAAATTGTTATTGCTTTTATAGCGAAGTATTAATAATATGCATTTCTTTTTTAATTTCAGAAGTCCAAGAATACATTATTATTCAACC